>CM072998.1:265435225-265942725 GCA_037038555.1 Rhynchonycteris naso
ACATGAAAGTGTGTACTGCTCAAAGGGTTAATGAAAAGAGAAAGGAGGGAAATAAAACATTTAAACTCCTCATTCTCATTCCAGCTGTTTCTGTCTGCAAGTTTTCACACACTAATCCAAACAACCTGTTGGTATCAGGTTTAGAGACCTAAGAGAGAGTTTATTTTCAAAGGCTTCCGATCACAGTGACAAAAATTTTAACATAAAAGGACATGCTTTGAACAGATTTAAAAAGAAAAGGCCTTCATCTTTATAAAATTCCTAAAATGAATGATTTTGGCTATTCAATGGATAAAAGAATTGCCTGTTAAGTTTACCTTCTCTGAACTAGACCGTGTGCCACGTCATTTACCAGCAGTGTAACCTCAGGCCACATTACAATATAGCTGCTTCACTAAGTACAGTTTGACCTCTTACAGTTTAGTCTCTGAGCCCAAGTGTCATTATCTATTAAAGTGTCATGACTATACATACTTACGCAGAGGTCCTGTTATGTGTAGTAAAAATCATATATGTAAAACAATTAGAACAATATTAGCCCTATTGTATTTGGCTAGCTATTACACTTTAGGCGTCAATAGTATAAATTTTTATTATTAATTGCATTTAAATAGGTCAGAAAATAAAATATAATAACAAGAACATTTTAAACTGTCTTAAAAGATAAGAATTTTATTGAGCAGAATTGTGTCTATTTTATTTTATTTTTTAAAAGTGACTTTATTTATTGATTGATTGATTTATTGAGAGAAAGGCAGGCATGGATAGAACCATGGAGCTGTTCTTGTATGTGCCCTGACTGGAGAATCGAACTGGCAACCTCTGTGCTCCAGCATGATGCTCCACCCAACAGGCCAGGGCCTGAAGAGTGTCTGTTTTAGAACACTTGCAAGAAATAATCCTTAGCTGATGAAATGCCAAACACAAAGGGGTACATATACACACTCAAAAGACTGTTGCTAGCAGGGTGTTACAATCCTCTCAAGGTACCACTGCACCTAATACAGCAGTTAATATTTACTGAGTGCTTCTTATAAGCCAGTTTGGGTACATAGAAAGGACTCAATACATATTTTCTAAAATGAAAAGCAACATAAGACAAAGGAAACAAAATAAGTATTACTGTCATCATTTAAACTTCTGAGAACTTCCCAGAGCCTAGTAGACTGGGTTCAAAGCAGGGAACTGAGTTCTAGAAAATGTACAAGATGCTGAATAGAGACATGGGCAGCATCCCACACTGGACGGATATGTCAGCGAGAGGTCAGCCTGTAGTTGCAAGAAAAAAAACCCTTTTATGATGAAAAAAAATAAAGCACAGAGAGGATAAAATTATGCCTGTGTTCCAGAACTAATCAACGGAGGCATCAGGGTTTTCCTCCATTTTTTCTGATTCAAGCCATTCATTACAGAGTGGTCCCCAAGAGGAAGTGTTCTCAACCCAAGGTGGATTCCCAAATTGATCTGTTGAGATGTCAGAAGAAAATATTATAAGCTTCATTCATATTTTCCTCACCTAAAATACCTCCTGATTGAGATTTTTTTCCACTCATACCAAACTAACTTTATCATAAACTCATTTCTGTAATACCTGCTCATCCCCATCTATGCTTAAGTGGCCATACACTAACTCATTTTGTTTAAAACACACTGGTCTTTTCTAAGAATCAGAATTTTAAGGGCCAACTTGTGTGCCAACAACCTTGAAACACTGAAACAGATTTATTCTAATAAATCATATTACCTGAAAAAAGCTTCTCTGAATGTTCCATAAATAGCAATTATAAAGTAAATTATTTTTATCTTTCACACTCAATATAACTAGTTAGTAATATCTCCCTAGAACAAATACAAATATAAATGATATAATGGGTCTGTAAAATTTGGTATGTAAATCTAGTATTTGTAATCATTTAATAGGAAGCTCTTCAAATAAATAATGACAAACCATACCTAATAATTTGTCTTCAGTTATTTATCATATTTCTATACTTTTATATATTAAATATATATTTATATATTTCCTACTAAACTGAGTAAAATTCATTAAAAATATATAAATACATGAATGTCATAAAGTTCATATAAATTATAAAATTAATATGCTTGAATCCAATACCCAACTTAAGAAATTGAAAGTTGCCAATATTGTTGAAACGTCTTGTGAGCCCCTCTCAGATAGCATCTCTCTTCCAGGGCCTGTGATAACAGACTTTGTCTTATCCTGAATTCAAGGTTTCTCATTTCCATACATTTTTAAAAATAATTTTATCACACCAAATGCATATTTAAGCCCTGACTTGTTTAGCTTTACAACTAACAAAATTTTGATATTTATATTTTTTGTATGTGTCTTCTAATGTACATGTACATATGTACAGAATTTTTTATAGGGCATATATATAGAAATATAATTTCTGAGCCCGACTCTGCACACCTTTAACTTTACTATACGAAAATAGTGCATTTTGCAAATGGTAATGTTTACATTGCTCCACTTTCTCACCAACACTTGATACTGTCCAGTTTTGTTTTTCAGTTGCATGGTTAGTAAATATCTGTCTATGTATTTTGTTCATCTTTATTGTTTTACTTTTTTGTTTTAGAAATTTTTTACATATTCTATACATTATTACTGTTTTTCATGCATATTATATTATTCAAGTTTCTCATTGGTCTTTTCATAAAGAAAAATTAATAATTTTTAAGTAGATGATTTTTTTTTTTTTACTTTTTGTGTATGATGGAGCTTTTGCATCTTGCTTAAGAAAGCCTTTCTTACATCAAGATTTTTTAGATAGTCCCTTATCTTTTAAAACTTTTATATTTAAATCCTGGATAAATCTGGCATTGATTTATTATTTGTAAAATAGAGACCATGTTTGTGAGTGTGTGTGTGTGTGTGTGTATGTATTTGTATAAACTGATTCTCTTGTTTCATTAATTTTAATGTCTACTCTTTCCCCTACTGCTTTGCTCTATAATGTACCAAATATCAATAAATGATTCTGCACTCTCTATGCTACATTGCTTTCCTGACTGGAGGTTATCCTTCACATAGCAAGATAAGTAAAATGTATAGTGTACTAGAAGGGGGACAAGAAGGGAGGACGGGACTCTATTAAGGAGAAAAATAATGTCTAAACGGTCAGTATTATAGGTCAACATATAAAATTTTAATTATGGCGATGAAAGAAGATAATACTGCAAAGAGTGATTGTGAATAAAAAGCCAAACGTATAAAAGGAAATTTTCAGGCCAGGTAAACAGCGAATACCAAAAGCCCTGATGCCAAATCAAGACTGAATGCTCGGGAGAAGTAAGAAAGCCGGTGTGCGGGGAATAGAGAGGATGAGGGGGAGAAGAGTAGGATATGATAACATGGGGGCTGGGGAGGAAGCTGCATGAGCATGTAGGCCATCTGGCTTCTACTGTGAATGAGATGAGAAGACTGGAGGATTCTGCGCAGTGTCGTTAGTTAGCTTAGCCTCACTTCAAGGCCAGGGGGACAGGTAGAGGATCTCCTATCCCATATTGGAAAGGAAAAGACTAGAAACAGGATAGCACTCACCATCTCGGAATGATCACTGCCCACATCCTGTGCTACAATAACTAATGTAAAACAGAATTCTGACTTTTTTTGTTTTATAATCTTCCAAATTAATCTTGAAGTAATGTTTGCTAAAAATATAAATATCAACCTCTGTAAAAAAATAATAATCTCATCTTCATGTTTACCTTAGTATTTTTAGATGTATAATCACAATCATTATCATGGCAACTGTCACCGTAAGAACTCAGTTTGAATGAACGTGTGAAAGTGGCATGAATGGAGGACAGAAAAAGATCTGAGGCTAAATTAGAGCATTTAGTGAAGATACAGGACTTAAATAAGAATCATTTTCTGGCAGATTAATCTCAGAGGGTCTCTATTTTGAGGAATAATTTTGAAAATTAAGAAAAGTTTGCAAAGAAAGCACTGTAGCCTAAACTTCAGTTAGAGCAGAAGGAATATAATGGTTGTATCGCATAAAAAGTAGCTACACTGGTAAACAATGATTTTTCATTAAACTTTACACATTGGAAGGAGTTTATCAGTTTCATATTTATTCTGGTAAAGTTTGAAAATTTTAAGTGACAACTGTAATCTCAGTAAAATAGCTCAAAGAGAGTGAAAATAGGAAAATATAATTTTTAGTATGGAATTTATACTTACGTAAGCATTGTGGTACTTCCCCGCTCCAGGTACCATTCCCTACACAGGTCAAAACAGCAGGAAAGGACAGTTCATAGCCCGGAGAACAGATGTAGCTAATACTGAAACCCCAGTCGAAATTGCTTCCTTCCAACCTTCCATTAGAGATCTGGGGAGGAGTTGGGCAGGTAACAGCTGCAATTACATTAAAAGCGGTTAGACACAGCTGTTGAAATATCTATCCTGGGTGAAAAATAAATAAATATCTTTAGGAGAAGCCTATGTGCTAATTTAACCTTTTGGAGGACAATATGGGATGACGTATTTTATTCTCCTGGTAGTATTCCTGAAATATCCCTGGAATTAATCTCTCTAGAGTATGACTATTTCTTGAGAACATAATGGCTACTGGTTGTCGGAGATTCTCTAACAAAATAACAAGCTGCCGAACATCTAAGAGAAGACAAATAGAAGGTGATTTTCCATCTAATACTGTCACTGATATATTATTAGTTTTATATTATTTTCCAATGACCTTTAGACAGACTAAAGAGCTATCCTCTTTGGCATGGTAATTCTCTGACATTTTTGAAAACACAAATCATGTATCTCATTACGATATCCATACTGGTTCTATTAATCACTTCGATGCAGAAGTTAAAAGTTATTGTAGCCCTGGCCGGTTGCTCAGCAGCAGAGCATCAGACAGTCATGTGGAAGTCCCAGGTTGGATTCCCAGCCCGGGCACACAGGAGAAGCGCCCATCTGCTTCTCCATTCTTCCCCCTCCCCTTTCTTTTTATCCCTCTCTCTTTCCCTCCTGCAGCCAAGACTCCATTGGAACAAAGTTGGCCCTGGGCACGGCTTCATGGCCTCTGCCTCAGGTGCCAGAATAGCTCCGGTTGCAACAGAGGAACACCTCAGATGGGCAGAGCTTCGCCCCCTGGTGGGCATGCCAGGTGGAATCCCTGTCAGGTACATGAGGGAGTCTGTCTCTCTGCCTTCCTGCTTCTCACTTCAGAAAAATACACACAAACACAAAAAGTTATTGTAGAATTTTTTAAATGTATTATTAAATTTTTAAACATTCATTAAAAAAATTGTCTTAAGTTTTTCTCGAGCAAAGACAGATTGGATAAGATGACAGAGGAGAGAGAAATGAAGGGTACCAACTACAAAATCTAAACATGAGAAATATTACAGTCAGATGACTAGCAACATAACTAAATAGTTTTTAGAGTTGTTAACATTGTCATTATCAGGATCAATTAGTTATGTTTGAAATAACTTCTAAACTATTAGACATCTGTTCACATGTTTTAGGTACTATTTACAATGATCTGATTGAGCAACTGAAATCAGTAAGAAAAATACACATCAAAATTATTATTTTATTTAGACTTTTTGTTAGATGTCAGGAAGATATTAAACAATTAATAGATTTTTAGAGAAATATCTGAATGAGAAATTTCAATTATTAAAAAATCAATAGTATTATCTCTTTCTTTCTTTCCTTTCTTTTTTTTTTTTCAACTGAGTGAAGGGGAGATAGAGAAACAGACTCCTGCATGTGCCTGACCAGGATCCACCTAGCAGCTTTATTCTGGGGCCAATGCTAAAATCAACTGCACTATCCTCAGCACCTGGGGTGATGCTAGAACCAATTAAGCCACTGGCTGCAAGAAGGGAAGAGAGAGAGGAGGGGGAGAAGGGGGAGAAGGAGGGGAAGAGAAGCAGATGGTTGCTTCTTATGTGTGTTCTGACCAGGGATCAAGCCCAGGACATCCATACGCTGGGATGATGCTGTATCCACTGAGACAACCTGCCAGGGCCAATAGTATTATTATGCAATAAAAATCACCTGACATGCACTGACACTAATCCATAAGTAATTGGGAAAATCAGCAAAAAATATGAAAACATTTCCAATGAAAAATAAATGGCGTAAGGTAGCAAATCTATGACTCTGTTAACTAAAAGATTAATTCTAGATTGCGTTTTTCAAGTAAACAGTTTCTCTTTTTCTTTAAAAAATTACAGTTTTATAACTCAGGGTGACTGTTTCCAAATCATTGAAAGTTTTTCTGAAACTACTGAAAGTGGATCATCAAATTAAAGTTCTAAGAGTGATTTTCAATGAGTGTGCTGCAAGAATTTTTAAAACATTCAATATCTGACCATTTAGTTAAGGGCACTGACCTTTTTCTCTTAGATTATAAAATTAAAAATGACAATAGCAACATATCAATAGCTGTCTGGTGTGAACATCCTATCTTGAACTATAAATATATAGGTCATATAACAGATTTGCATCGTATTGGTCATGTGACATAATGAGGTTGTATCTGATTGGTTCATTCTTGGTGCCAAAAATCCTTATATACAAACATAGGCACCTGATTTTTCTTAAAGTCACTTTGTTTTTTGTTTTTCCTTTATAATTGAATTTATAGGGGTGACACTGGTTAACAAAATTGTAGAGGTCTCTGGTGCACAATTCTACAATGTACACTCTGTACGCTGTATTGTGTGTTCATACCCTCCCAGGTCACATCCCCATCCATCCTCATTTATCCCTCCATACCCTCTTTCACTTAGCCTACATCTGGCAACCACCACATTGTTGTCCGTGTCCCTGAGTTTTTCTCTTTTTTAAAAAATCCTTTTGCTCAATTCCTTCACCTCCCTCACCCAACCTCAATGTTTTTGTTGAAGTGTTTTTAAATACTATATATTATTATCAGCTATTTGTCTTAAAGATGAAAACTGAAGTCATTTTTTCAGTTTCAAAAGCGTGAAACAATAAACACTAAAAAAGGGGTGGTCATCCCTTGTAAATAATTAGGAAATCATTACCTCTACAGGTTGGCATTACTCCACTCCAAGTGCCATTGGTGGTACAAGTCCTGACTCTGGAACCATTAAATTCCATTGTATACCCAGGCTGGCACATATACGAAACATTCTGTCCAACCACATAATCATCTCCATATCTCAGTCCATTGGCTGGTATGCCTGGGTCTCCACAACTGATGACTATCAATATTGGGTTAGAAAAGCAGATGGTTAATGTGGCACATATTTAACAGAGAAGAAGTGTAAGCATATGGCATACTTAATACATAACTAGGGAAAATTAGTTACTGTGTTCATTTTTAATCATAAAACATACCATATTTAAAGCACATACTAGCAGTTCGTGATTGTGATCAGGTATGTTTATTACAGATTTTAACCGTATCAGTCAGTAATTGTCATTTAGACTTTGAAAAGTCTAGTTTAGTATGCTATTAGACTGTAGGAAACTCATGCAGTAACTTTTTCTTTTTAAGTTAGAGAAGGGGAGATAGTGAAACAGACTCCCTCATGAACCCTGACCAGGATCCATCCAGCATCCCTGTGTAAGACTGATGCTTGAATCAACCGAGCTATTTTTATCATCTGAGGCTGATAGGCTTGCTCCAGTGGAGCCATCCTCAGCACCCGAGGTGACACTTGAGCCAATCCAACTACTGGCTGCAGGAGGTGGAAGGGAAGAGAAGAGGGAGAAGGAAAGGAAGAGAAGCAGATGGTCACTTCTCTTGTGTGCCTTGAACAGTAATCAAACCCAGGATATCTATATGCTGGATCCACTAAGCCAACTGTCCAGGATCAAGTGCATTAAGTAATCATGAGGAAGCCATCCTATCCAATCAATATTTCTTGCAAAATATTTAAAATCTGTATTCTTATATATGGCCATTGAAGTCTCTAATATATTAGGCTTGCCAGACTGAAAGAATATTTTCTGCACAATGTTACTAAACTCGATATTATAATAGTTTTTTAATTTAAACAATGCTAAGCACAAAAAATTATTTTTATTGAATAAATAAAAGAATGAATAAACTCTAAAATATGAATTTATATCACATATAGGATGGATACACAATTTGTGAGGCTCAGCAAAAAAATAAAAATGCTATAGCTAGGAATAGTGAGGTCAATTTTCTATTTTCTCCAACACATTGCCAACCCAAGTGAAAAAAATAACCCAGAAAAACAGCAACCTCTTCTGTGGAATCCTTGCTCTCTGGATTGAGTTTGAGTGAACAGCTTCTGGCACAGCTCCTGTCAAACTCTTGCTAAATATGCCTTGGCAAGGCCAGCCCAGAGAACAGATAGATGCTACCAAGACTCTATGCATACACCAAACTATGGCTTGCCCTGTGCTTGCACCGGCCCCCCAAACAGGGTGGAGAATAAAGATGCAATGCAAGCCTCCCTAAACAGATGAGGGGCTGAAACAGGTGAGTTGTAAGCATCAGGGGCCCCAAAGCAGGGCTGGGAATGCGGGCCACAAACTGGGACAGGGGTACTAGGTGGTGGGAGCAAAAGGCCTACAACTCATCCTACGCTGACTGCACATAAGCAAAGGCCCCAAACCCCCATCACATGCTCCACTGTCCCAGTGGATTTCAGTTACAAAACACATATTAAGAGATAAAATTAGCCTGACCAGGCGGTGGTACAGTGTATGGAGCATTGAACTGGGATGTGGAAGACCCAGGTTCGAGACCCCGAGCTCGCCAGCTTGAGTGTGGGTCCATCTGGCTTGAGCAAAAAGCTCGTCAGCTTGGACCCAAGGTCGCTGGCTCAAGCAAAGGATTGCTCGGTCTGCTAAAGGCCCGCGGTCAAGACACATGTGAGAAAGCAATCAATGAACAACTAAGGTGTAGCAACGGCAACAAAAAACTGATGATTAATGCTTCTCACCTCTCTCCATTCCTGTTTGTCTGTCCCTATCTATCCCTCTCTCTAACTCTCTTTCTGTCCCTGTTAAAAATAAAAATAAAAAATAAATAAAAAATAAATAAATAAAGATAAAATTAGTGAAAATATTGAATAGCAGCCATACTTCTGTCCTAAGTGCAAGACTCTTTGAGTTTCTAGTAACTGCACTAATCCAAAAAGCTGGCTCTGATTACATATGTTAAGATGCCACACGCCAAAACTTTCAAAAAACTTAAAATGTCATGTAAACAAAAAACTAATCCTAATATGATATTTAAGAACAACGCATAATAAAACATATATAAGCCACTAAAGCACTTGCCGTTTTGAGTTAATGATTTAAACAGGATTTGGGCAATTAATTGGCTAAAAGCTTTCATGCTGTTAAGAGAACAACAACAACAAAAAAGCAGGTTTTTCTTCCCAGAAACTTTGAGGTCTATGGTTAAAAACTAGAGATAGATTCAGTCATAGAAGACCTCAACAGCACCTCAATTACATTGAATTTAATAACTTATCATTAAAAACAAAAACCTCAACACTTCTTTCATATTACTCTAAGATGTCGAGTCTAAAAAGTTTTAGGACCATGAATAATGGCAATGAAATTAAAGAACAATATTCCTGGCACTCCACCTGCTAATAATTTCAGTTTGCTGAAATCACACTCTTGGAGTATTATTTTTATCAGACTCCAAATAATAATTTTGCATATACAATGATTTATACTTTTTAAATTATTGATGAATACCAGATCTTTAAAAATTATATAACTGAGTTGGATAGGAAATCAAATCCTGTTTATTTACCAAAAATATCATTATTTGCAGTTTTATAATTTATGAAAGTGAATATAGCCTTCAATTTATTTTGTTTTATTTTACCCCATGCTAATATATATATTAACATATATATATATATATATATATATATATATATATATATATATATATATATATATATATATAATTTCCAATTAAGAAGAGGAAAATTTAGGAGAGGCCTCACAAATTGCTACTTTGTGGCCAGCACTTTACAGGCTGAATTAGGATCCTGGCAAGAAAGAAGAGCTAGCTGGCTGGAGAGGCACAGGAGCCGCAAAGCATGCAGCAAGGAGCAGACAGAGCGGTCATTCTGCAACCTCACTGGGAAAGAGTTCTGCATCGCGTGGTAGCGTCATGAATGGAACGCCTGACAACAACAGCTTCAGAAGGATTTGTTTGGTGACTTTCTGATGAAGCAGAGGCCAGTCAAAGAGGCAGTTTCCCATAGCAACGGTCTTTGTAAACAACACCTGCTCCGCCAGTAATTCGTTTACCACCAGCTTGTTTTCAGCAACGAAAAGAGGCTTTCGGTCTTTTTGAGCAAAACCTTAGAGTAGTAAGTCTGTAAGAGTTTACTTTAAAATTCAGAGACATCAGTGCATGACAATGAAGTGTGTATTTTATTGCAAGAAAATCTTTTCCGAAGTCACCAAATTCCCTAAAGACACAACTTACATATACAAATAAGTGTGCACATGCACACAAACACACATCAACACACCAACAAACTCCACAGATATTTTGTCTCTTTTCTACACTGTTGCATTCTCAGACATTAGTCTAGTACTTCATAAAAGATAAAATACTTGTTTAAAGAATAAATCAGCAAATGGGTGTGTAAGGAATGATTAAATAGCACAAATTTGCAAAAACACATATATCATTTAAAGGTTTGAATTTTTTTATAAGAGGTATTCTCATGAGCTTCTATCATGTAATTGATGCCCAACTGACATTACTTATGATAAATTGAAGTAGATAACCCTCATGCTAAAAATAAAATGTAATTGTGGATATTTTAGCCTATGCTACTTTGAAACTTTAACCTCTTAAATGAACTATATAAATATGCATTTTTAAATAAAATGGACTTTTATAATAGAATTCATTTTTACTCAATACCTAATGGATATTTTTGCATGTAAATACACATAAATCCATGTAACATTTTTAGTGACCTGATACTCTATTATATGCACATACATACAATATAATTCATAAAACTAAACCCCTAAGGACTGAAGGTGGAATTGTCCCACTGTTTTCCTATTAGAAACAATGTAGCAATATACATTCTTGTTCAGGCATCTTTATGTATTTGCTTTGCCAGATTTCAAACCCAGAATAAAATTCTACTATAGCAGAAGGAAGTTCCAGAAAGGTGATCCAAACATTTCTTTGATAACATTTCTGATTTTACATGATCTCTCAATTCAAAAGTTAGTTTCCTTTTTAGATCTCAGTTAAGGAGATTTTCTTTACCTTAAACTTGGCATTATTGACATTTGGGACCAATTAATTCTTGATTGTGCTGCTTTATGCACTGAAGTTGTTTAGTGCTGACCTCTACCTACTAGATACTAATAACAAACTCTACTCACTTGCACTGTGACAGCCAAAAATATCTCCAGACATTATGAAATGTCCCCTGGGAAGCAACATCATCCCTGTTTAAGAACCACAGCATTTAACAATAGCTCTGTTTCCTTTAGATAACTTTCAGCCTTACTTCACTCAGTTTCATGCTGGGATATTCTCCAGATTTCTCTTGTGTGAGACTAGCTCCATCTCCCTGACCTATCTTTTACAAAAGCAAAACAACTTACGAACAAAACGCTTTGAGAATTCTCATATTGGTAACATCCGGTGAGGACCATTTCTGTCCTGATCATTGAGAATAAAAGCCTCAGATTCATTAATCACTGGATCTGAGCAAGTATGCTGTCCCTGACCCAAAGGACAAGACCTACCAGATGCTGGACATTAATCATTTTAGAAGAAGTTCTGGTAGATAAAAAAAAAATTCCAAGAAATAAATGAACATATTTCTTTTTAGACCTGAAAGCCGGTCCTTAATCCACTTGATGAACCCTCTCCTGGTGCACATTGTTTCTTGTTCCCCAAACGTGATCTGAACTGTGTGCGCTAGGCTGCCTGTTTTCATCAAGGTAAGGACCCTGCACTACTAATACGCTGGGGGGTTTTAGTGCTGACAAAAAAAAATCAGAAAACAATAACAACCACAAAGAAAATAACAACAAACTCTATTTATGAATGAGTTTTTACTGTGCTTAGCTTTAAATATTTTCTTTCAGTATGAACATCACAGAAAAGAACTTAACCGACTTTTATAATTAGGGTACTGGCATAATCTTCCTGGCATTTTGGCAAATATCTTTTCTTTCCAGTTTGATTTACTTCTGGGAATGTTTCTTATATTTATAATGACCCTGCAGAGTGTGCATGATAGTTAATGCATGACTTTGATGTCGTGATGCATTCTTTTACCCACCCGTGAGAATATTTGGGGGAAGCTTCCCACTCTAGAACTGGCAGTGGGTTTAATAAGGACCTGTTTGGAGTTGCAGAAAGATGGATATAAAGAAGAGGAAGGAGTTCCTGTTTGTGAGTCATAACTTAAGAGAAAAATCAAATGAATGGACACTTTTTAAACTCATTTATAATCTGAAGCTGATTGAATATTACCAGGTATAATTTATGTGAGAAAAACTTTACCCTTTACCAACATCTCCACTATAGAAGATCTGAAGGGGGACTTTAGGTGTATTACCATTATTATTAAATAACGTTTCTTCTTTAAATTGTTTCAAAAATTACTAAATTGGGCAAGGCAAATCACAGATGACACATCTATATATGTGATGGGACTGTTTTTTTTTTTAAAGGAAGGGAGTGTGTGTATGATTATGTGTGTGTGTGTGTTTGAGTGATGGGTGATGGTGGTGGTGGTGTGTGTGTGTGTGTGTGTGTGTGTGTGTGTGTGTGTTGTTACTGCCAGACACTCAAGCAAATAAAAAGTATATTTTCTTTTCTTTTATTTATTCAATTTAGAGAGATGAGTGGAGAGAGAGAGAGAGAGAGAGGGAGAGAGAGAGAGAGAAAGAAGGGCAGCAGGAGGAGCAGGAAGCATCAACTCCCATATGTGCCCTGACGAGTCAAGCACAGGGTTTTGAACTGGCGACCTTGGCATTCCAGGTAGACATTTTATCCACTGTGCCAACACAGGTCAGGAGAAATATATATTTTCACTGGCTTATAAAATAAGAACAAACTCTTTATTCTCAGTCCTTGGCATAGTGCCCAAAAGTGGTAAGTTCTGTATAAATGATTTTTCATTAATTGAACCTATAAGTAGTCCAATTACATTATAAACCCACAGGTCTCTATTTCATTTTAACTGTTTTTATAGATTAAAAAATATATTGCTGTAAGTTAAAAAATAAAATTATATTCTAAAAATTGGATCACTCCTCTGATTTTTACTGCGCAGGAAGAAATAGTTGCCTGCGGACAACTAGCCCAGGAAAACACTGCAAATGATCAAAATGTAATCTTTTTATTTTTATTTTTTCATGAAGTGAGAAGCGGAGAGGAAAAGGGACAGACTCCCTCATGCACCCGACCAGGATCCACGCTGCATGTCCACTAGGGGCGATGCTCTGCCCATCTGGGGCGTTGCTCTTTTACAACTGGAGTCATTTTAGTGCCTGAGGCAGAGGCCATGGGGCCATCCTTAGCACACAGGCCAACTTTGCTCCAATGGAGCCTTGGCTGTGGGAGGGGAAGAGAGAGTGAAGAGAGAAGGCAAAGGGGGTGGGGGTGGAGAAGCAGATGGGCACTTCTCCTGTGTGCCCTGGCCAGGAATCGAACCTAGGACATCCTCACACTGGACCAATGCTCTACCACTGAGCAGACTGGCCAGGGAAATCTAATCATTTAAAAATTGGAAAATCCAAATAGAATTTAATTATTTACATTTTACTTCCATCATGCCATAGTATGTTGTAATTTATTCAGCTATATTTCAAGGGCTTTATTAGTTGCATCAAGGGTCTCAATTATCTTATATTCAAATCCCCCTTATAATGAAACATCTATTATATCATCAATCTTGTTGCTTTTTTTATCTTCCCACTGATATTGTCTGAGTTCCAGCAGGCTTCACTGCTTGTTAATTCACTGCTATGTGATTCAACAGTATTCAGTTTATTTTCTTTGACTCATTACATTAAAATATTTTATCTCGCCTTTTCAGCCAGATTCACCATCTTTCAGTAATTCGCCAAAATGACTAACACAAAAGGAAAGAGGAGAGGCACCCGGTACATGTTCTCCAGGCCTTTTAGAAAACATGGAGCTGTTCCTCTGGCCACATACATGCGAATCTACAAGAAAGGTGATATTGTAGACATCAAGGGAATGGGCACTGTTCAAAAAGGAATGCCCCACAAATGTTACCATGGCAAAACTGGAAGAGTCTACAATGTCACCCAGCATGCAGTAGGCATTGTTGTGAACAAACAAGTTAAGGGCAAGATTCTTGCTAAGAGAATTAATGTGTGTATTGAGCATATTAAGCACTCTAAGAGCCGAGATAGCTTCCTTAAACGTGTGAAGGAAAATGACCAGAAAAAGAAGGAAGCCAAAGAGAAAGGTACCTGGGTTCAACTGAAGCGTCAGCCTGCTCCACCCAGAGAAGCACACTTTGTGAGAACCAATGGAAAGGAGCCTGAGTTGCTGGAACCCATTCCCTATGAATTCATGGCATGATAAGTGTAAAAATAAATAAAAGACCCCCATGATATTGATAAAAAAAATATTTTATCTCTTGCAAGATTTTTATATTTATTATTAATTTATATATTTGCACTATGTGCTTGGGCATTCATCTTGAGACAGGCAACAAAGCTACTAAAGATATATAGAGCATATTTTAAGCAGAAAGTATTGTTGAACAAAAACTAATTTTACAAGTGGTCAGCTCAATAAGAAATTATATAACATTGCATAACTCAAATTGGTAAATACAGAGAGATTTGAAAAAATTAGAGGAATAGACTATAAGTTAACAAAACAGTTCCATATGCATAATAAGCAATGGCTTATATTTATATCATATCATATATACTTGGCCACTGTCGTATTGATAGGAAATAAAGCAAGGAAACAAAAAGGGGGAGATGCAAAAGAAGAAAATCAAATGAACTTGGAAACATCGAGTCTTGAGTCAAACAGACTTGGGTTTAAAACTTCAGACCCTACATGTACTAGCTCTGTTACCATGGGTAGGAAAGTTGTTTTCTCTGTAAGATACATTTCTTTAAAAAAAAAAAAAAAAGATACATTTCTTTCAGTGTGGAATAGAAGAGATAATAATATATACTTCACGGCTTTGTTATTAGAATAAACAAAAAAATATATGTAAAGTACTTAGCACAAATCCTAACAAGTGGTAACACTATATGACACATATTATTCCTTATGATTAAAATCGGTTATAATTTCAATGAAAAGAAAACAAAAGGTTTTGTTTTCGGTAGGATTTCAAAAATTTCTATGAGGGCTTTGGTTTGGAAATTTAGTTTAGGTTACTTTAAATATTTTATAATTAAATTAAATATTTTATAATTAAATTAATTCATTTCAAATTCATATCAGGTCCCTTGATAGAGAGAACAGAAAAAAATAGTGCATACAAAAGGCAGTTAAATTAAATAAAAATTTATTTAATTTTTTTAAATTTGAATTTAACCTTCTCCCTATGTATAGTAAATAATAACACTAAATGGTTAAATCCATCCATTTATTTTAGCAGTGAGCTCTGCCAAAAATCAGTAAGCCAATTAAATTATTTGGTGTCTCAGTTTCCTTATTGACACATGTGAGTCAGTAATGATTGTATCAATTATATGTTTAAATTAACTTCCACTGCAAATTAATGAGAAGGAATCTGAAACATTGGTTGTAATTCAAACTGATCACCACATATAAGCATTATCAGTAAATTAGATTCTTTAACTACAGTAGTTTAATTGCCACCAAACCCTCACTCTGTGCTCTTCTTCCGGTGATCGTTTTCTATTTGCTTTGGTTTAGGTGGCTCCTAGGCCCTGGTGTTTGCACTTTTATTTTTACCTGTGAAGTCAACTGTAACACATTTCCAGTTTTTAGTTTAATAACATTCATCATTTAAAAGCTAATTCTTGAAACACATTACTCAGCACAATAGTTGTCATTGAAGAACTGACAAAAAAAATCACTTCCTTTATATTTTGATATGTTGTCATTTATTTTTAAGTGAGAGGAGGGAAGAGAGGCAACCCTCGTGTGGGTTGTTTGAATCAACCGAGCTATCCTTAGCACCCGGGGCTGTAGCACAAGCCAATTAAGCCACTGGCTGCATGAGGGTAAGAGAGAGAGAAAGTGGAGAGGAAGAGGGGAGAAGCAGATAGTCCCTTCTCATGTGTGCCCTGATTGGGAATCAAATTCAGGATATATCCATGCCAGGCTGATGCTCTATCCACTGAGACAACCAGCCAGGGCCTTTACTCAATTTTTCTTACATTGAGTGATTTTTAACATTCCTAAGGAAATTTTAAAATTCCTAAGAAAAAATAAATATAATTTAATGTTTAAAATAATGTAATTTTATTCCAAGAATTGGGATATTTTTATTAATTTATCTTTACTAAAATTGGAAGATATATTAAATAAAATACTTCAGTATTTATATGCATGATTAAATAAAGCCATTTTTCATATTGTGAAGAAAAGATACGTTACTCAAAAGATTTCTTTTACACAGAATATACTATTTCAGTCTTTTCAATAAGTCTATTTTAAAAATATACTATCTATTAGAAACTAAGTGGTATGCTATCTATAAAATTACAAGCCCCTTCTGCAAGTACTTTAAAATGGAGTGAAATGTTAAGTCACATATACTAAAAGATAAATTAAAATTTATATGAGATATTTGAGTCAGTCAACAACTACCTACTTTGTCACCATTAAGTGTTACATGCTGTGCGCCACCCTAGAAGGTCATTGAGACAAACAGATCTGGCTAGAAATGCCCTATGAACTTTACAGATTAATATATAGGTAATTGCTAGAAGAGTTATATGTTATAAAGAGATCGTTATTAGTTAAAAGGTATATGAAAAGGCTTTTGCCAAATGTGTGTCATCTCAGCTGATACTTATAAAGTATCAGTATGAATGTTAAGACTCAGATTAGTGAGGTTGTAGTATGTAAACAGCAAAGCCTATCTGTTAATTGTAAAACTGTTCAGTCTTGCAAAATTGAGACATTTGCAACTCAAATAGGAAAACTTATTTCCTTCTAGATGGAGAAATAGAGAAAACTCTATTCTCTATTTGAAACAACAGCAATAAAATAATACAATATTAAAACAAATAAGAAATAACAACAATAAAATTAAAAAAAAAAACAGGTTTCTAAAGGCAGCAAAGATAGTGACCCTTGAGTGACAGGAAACAAATGAGATGAGTTGTAAAATGGCCATATCTTACTGCTTTAAGAGAGTTTCCAGGCTGTAGCACAGGGAGGAGGAACCCATACAGAGCCCAGCCAACTCCATGAATTGAAACGATGTATCAGAGTCAGAAGAATATAGAGTTCATGAGACAGTACCAAAGAGGACATGCACAGAAAGACATCTTTGGACATTCAGGGAGACAACTCCTTGTGTTCAGCAGAATACTACTTCGCCTGTGAGGAAACTGCCTAAGGCGAGGTAAAGAGCTACCAAAAGATGAGATGTGGCTGCATTTGGTGCTGAAACAGGACCAGAAATGTTACCATATTTCCCCATGTATAAGACACACTTTTTTTTTTACAAAAAAATTGGGGTCTAAAAACTGGGTGTGTCTGATACAGTGGTTGTAGATTATTTTACTTGCATTCCCACTTTTTCACACTTATTATTGTGCTCATTGTTGAAGACAGTGATTTGTCATCAGACACAGATGAGAACAAGCTAATGGATGGGAGTTTTGACAGTGATGAGAAGAGATATGATGAATAAAACTTGAGTTCAATAACTTTATGTCATGCATTTTTTTTTTCAAATTTCGGGCCTCAAAATTAAGGTGCATCTTTTACAAAGGAGTGTCTTATACATGGGAAAATACGGTACTTGTTATTGACTCCCATCAAAAACTGGAAAATGTTTTGCTATTATGTTATAGATTTGACTGCTATGTTCTATTCAGTGCTTATTTCAACAGCCTCTTAACCATAGGAGATTCATTTGAGACGCTTATTCAGGATATACAAATACCAACAAAAAATTTAAAAGACAAAAAAGGAAGAAAGATGGTTCATCACCCCACGCATAGAACAAGGCCTGGATTGTCAGTTACCTTTCTGAGAGTTACTAGGTCAGCTAAGGGTTGCTCTAGGCATTGTCAAGAGCAACTGTTGACCCTCCTAACATCACATGTTACATAAGCCCAATGACTTTTTAGGTCCTGGAAGCAATAGGTTCCTCATTTACAAATTTTACTTAAGCCCATTTAAATTATTATTCACCAACTGGCCTACTTTTGAGGCCCCTACAGCAAAAGTACAGGAGATCCTTGGGTTACAACACAGTACCATTCTTACAACAGTGATGTAACCCAAATTTTGGTGTAAGTTGAAACACACCCTAGCCTAAGTCACTTACCTATCCTCACACATTTGTAAAATCATAATCTAAAACATAAAAACACAACTAAGGCACAGAAAAAGGAAAAGGAGATAAATACACTGTACTATAGTAACAGAAAAAATGACAAAACATTAGAGTAAAATAAAGTACGACATTAACAGTGTAAGCCTAAACACTCACATCTCAATTTTTTAAAGTTTTTATAGGAGTGAGTGTCGTAAGCTCGAAATGTTTTATGTCCAGACATTCTTAACCTGAGAACTACCGTATATGTAACTTTTCCAAGTTGCAATACATAAGGCGACCCTTTTGGTCTTAGAGTTCCTTTCGCTGTTGAGACTTAACAACTTCACAAGACTCCTAAAGTCTCTCAACACATCCTACATAGCTCTTCTTATGAAAAAAACTCATCATTTACATGATTCTACTAAAGTTCCCTTAAATAAATATAAGTGATTATGAGTTTCCAATGAATGTATTATTTTTTGTGAAGTAAATTCCATTTTCTTCCATACATAAGCATTAATTTATATACAGGATAATTAAAATAAATTTAAAAAATCTTTAGGTGAATAATATTATTATAATATAGACTCTCTAGAATACTATACATTTTTTAAACATCACATGAAAGCAAGTCAGCTATCAGAAATGCCTGTGATGGTGTAATAGCCCATTCATAATCAGTTCGTTTTTTAAAAAAACAAGTCAATTATTGGTATGTGTTAGATTGGCAAAATAAAATAGCATTATTTGTATTAATCTTTATTACAGCTGATAATTCATCTTTATATTGAAAATATTTCTAAATTTTATTTATTGGCACTGATTTTCTATGATCTCTCTTTCCAATGATAAATGATCCTTAAAGTCAGTCTAACCATAATGCTCTCTCATCTTTTAATCTTTTAAAAGACAATAAAAATATCCAAAACCTTGTATGGTTTAATTAATTACAAACTACACATATACATGAATATAGTCAAAATAATTTTCACATAAGTAGTGATGTTTCAAAATATTGAGAAGAAACATACTTGTACAGTTTGGCAAAGTTCCAGACCATGTCCCATTGGCTGTGCACTGTCGAACTGATGGCCCCGACAGAACATATCCCTCCATACAGGAATAAATAATTGAACTGGAAAATGTTGTGCCATCAATCCGAAACACTTTTCCATTGGCTGTTGTTCCTGGGTTACCACACTGTACAGCTATTTAAAAAAAAATAGTTAAGACTAAGATAAAAATAGTGCAATTAGAAATCCTCTCACAAAAAGTTAACGACTGAAAGTTTTTATCCCAATTATACAAAGGAGCTATAAAATCCTCTAAACTAAGCACTAAATTATCATTTTTTTCTTTCTTAAGTGAGAAGCGGGGAGGCAGAGAGACAGACTCCTGTATGGGTCCCAACTGAGATTCACCCAGCAAGCCCTGTATGGAGCGATGCTCTGCCTATCTGGGGATGTTGCTCCATTGCTCAGCAAATGAGCTATTTTAGTGCCTGAGGGGAGGCTATGGAGCCATCCTCAGTGCCTGGGGCCAATTTGCTCCAACAGATCCATGGCTGCAGGAGGACAAGAGAGAAATAGAGAGAAGGGAAAGGGGAAGGGGTAAAGAAGCAAATGGTCATTTCTCCTTTGTGCCTTGTCTGGGAATCAAACCCAGGACATTCAAATGCCAGGCAGATGCTCTACCATTGAGCCAACTTACCTATGGTCAAGCATTGAATTATCTCTTAAAATGGTTGATATTCAAAATGAATTTATATTGATTTTATTAATTTAATTACTGAAATATAAATTGTACAACTGTTTCTTTAAAGTTTTTATTTTTATTTTTGTTAGTAGCTATGGTAAAAACTTTATAAAGTAATTACTCAGGAGTACTATCTTTGTGTACCACAAAATCCTTCAAGGAATAAATACAAAAGCTTCTGCTTAAAAAGCTACTGCTATAATGGAAAATGGAAAAATATGTAACAATAAGATGCAGCAAAGATTTGTTATAATTATACTTCTAAAAGGACAAATATAAATAAACAATTTAAATAGTTAAGTATCCACGCATATTTTTATTTATATACTTATGTGTGATTTGCATTAAAACTTTATCATCTCTATTTCTGGACCGAGGAATAAAACAAAATAAAGTAAGTGAAAATAAATTCTAGAAATGGTTTTCATTAAGTTTTCAACCTCTCACAAACAAGAATTACAAACACGATGTCTTATATGATTTACCACTCTGTATTATGTTTATTTGCATCAATACTATAGAAAATATCATAAAAGCAAGCCTATGTCAAGTGTAATACTACATTTTGTTGCAATAAGAATTTAAAGCTCTCTTCATGGATATAAAATGTTATTATACTTTCAGAAAATACCATCTATATCACTTACTGCAACTTAAATATTTAATTATGCCTATCCTTTATAGTGGTGCTAAATATTTTGTATGTGTGTGTAGACACAGGAAACTTACACATTTTATATAGTTACAACAAGATTAAACTCTAGGTAATATTTTCAGGAAAACCTATGATATATTAAATTATTTTTTATTTCTGTTGTCCAGATTAATCACCCTTCTCCATGTTCATTAGTACTTGCCTAAAATAACAATCTGGTTTTATTTATTCATGTGTCATGATACAGTGGTTGTAGATTATTTTACAAATTATTTAAAAAATAAGGTTAAAAGTTGTACACTCTTCCAATCGTTATCCATGATTGGAAGAGTGTACAACTTTTAACCTTATTTTTTAACAATGTTTTAAACGGTTTACAAATTCTCATATACAAAATATCTTACACAACCCTCCAAAAATTTTAAAAAACATCATCGTTGTTTTAAAATGTCAGGTGATTTGCAATTTGAAATAGGGATTAAGGCTCAGTCAATTCTTTTACCCAATTAAAATTAAGATCTTCTCTACTTATTGTAGTTTACAGATATGGACAAATCAGTTATTTCAGTCCCTTGTCTCTAATTCCTTCATACTTAATACACACATTTTTCTTACCCAGAGCATTATTTGAACTAAACACAAGTAAAATTACCCTAAAATAAAAAGAGGTAAGTGTGTCACCTACCATGAGCGAGGGCTGAAAGCTCTGTGGACACAGTGAAAAGAAATAACTACTTTGCCTCTGTAATGAGGACATTTGGGAGAAGTTGGGTTGGTGGGTTGGTACCTGTGAGCATAGCCCCACTAATGTTTAATATTAGCTGACAATGCTATCTCACCTAGAAAGAGTCATATCTCAGTTTTCAATGGACATAATCTAATGTAAATGAAATTTTACATCCATTGATTACTTACTATGAGGGCCACAACTTTTCCAGTAGTTTTAAAACTCACAACAAATGCTATGAGTTGATATTATCACCACCATTTCTTGGAATGTTGGGAACTGAGGAACAGTGAAAATAAGTAACTTGTTCAAGGTGCAGAGCTAGCTAATGGCACATTTTTATCTACTACAAGTTTCTCAGTAAGATTGTGATAGCATACAAAGAGTATTGGATTTTATTCAGGCTAAGAAATGGCTTAAACATAATATATTTTCATCAAGTGATTATTTTTTGTGTCAGCTACATTACAGAAAGAGTATTTTAAATGTTTGCCTTATAGGATGCTAGAAATAATATTTAAATTACAGTATCATTTTTTTCTTTTTATCAAAGTAATTTTTCTAAAAAGTAAAAAATAAATGGAACACAATTGAATGATGGGATAATCTGGAGATGTTTTCATTGTACATATGTACCCTGATTTATTGGTGTCACCCCATTAAAATTAATAAAATAAATAAATAAATAAATAAATGAAAGCATAAGGAAGAAATTAAAAATCACTTATAAATCCACTAAGATAACTTCATAAAATATTTATATATATGTATGTGAAAATGTATATATAAATATGAATATACATTCATTTTGATGTTTATTTCAGGCACTGCGCAAAACAACACAGAGTATACAATAATGAAATATTACAATTTTTAAAAATAAAACTACACTATACATGCTGTTTTATAATCTTTTTTTTTTCTTAACATAACAATTAGGACATTTTACATTTATAAAGTTCAACAAGTGGATAGTTTTTCACTATATGTATATTCAAAAGTTACCTAACCAATCATCCATTGAGATACACACAATTTTGTTTTATTTTTTAAAGCATTTTGGGTTATAATATGCTTTAGCTTATTTATAAAACTGTGCACATTGATCCTATTTTTAAGATAAGTTTCTGAGAATAAAATTTTTATACAATTTTAACTTTTGAAAAACATTTTGAATTTTATAAAAATATATTGATTTAACAAAGATATTATCACCAGATGCACTTGGATCAATAGTGTAAAAGTTTGCTTGCTTTCATACATCCTCTCCAATACCATGTACAGTCACTGTTAAAAACCTTGTCAGCTTGTCAAAAAAGGCTGCTTTCCTTACATTTACGTGATTTTCTTAAAATTAAGATATTTAACACATTCATTTATTATTATTTTTTCTGTGTTTTGTCCATCACATTATAGGAAAGTTTTTATATTTTATGGTAAATTACTAAAGTAATATATATAACATTATAGAACATATTTGAATAAGGAGAATAAAAATACTTCAAATTTTACCACTCTGTTCTGTTAATATATTTTGTATACTGCTTTTTATATTTTCTCTCAAATGAATATCGTTATCCATGATTGGAAGAGTGTACAACTTTTAACCTTATTTTTTAACAATGTTTTAAACGGTTTACAAGTTCTCATATTGCTCCATGACATTTATTCTAATATTTTATTGACTACCCACTGTTATATAAATACAATTGCTTATGTAATATTATTCCTAGTATTCTTAAATTACTTTCTGGTCTTTTTTGTCTTAATCAATTTAAAATAAAGTTGCATCTGACCTGTGGTGACGCAGTGGATAAAGTGTCGACCTGGAACGCTGAGGTTGCCGGTTCAAAACCCTGGGCTTCCTTGTCAAGGCGCATATGGGAGTTGATGCTTTCTGCTCCTTCCCCCTTCTCTTTCTCTCTCTGTCTCTCTCTGTCTCTATCTCTATCTCTCTCTGTCTCTCTTCTCTAAAATGAATAAACAAATAAAAATAAAATAAATTAAAAGTTGCATCGTTACTATCATGTGTTTTTTTTTAAATGTTGATTTATTTATTTTTATTAATTTTAAAGAGAGGAAGGGAGAGAGCGAGAGACAGGAACATCACTCTGTTCCTGTATGTGCCCTGACTGAGGATTGAACCAGCAACCTCTGTGCTTCAGGATGATCCTTTAGCCAACTGAGTTATCTGGCCAATGCTCTTTTATGTGTCTTTTAAAATATTTTAAATTTTTAGGAAAGAAGTCTTCAAAACCTCTGTAAATAAAACAAAACCGTATATACAAATATACATACACATATTGTCAATTACTATAAAAATAACAACAATAATATCTTAGCATTGTATTAAATTTCTAGTTTTGCTGAACATACATAACATTTTCATATTAAAACAGGTAGAAAATGATGTTTAATTATAATGTTCTGATTAGTAGTTATGCTGAATATTTTCCAATAGGTTGCATTGTGCGCTTTTTTGCTTTTTTGTTTTTTCCGTTGAATTTCTCTGTCCATTCATCTAGTAGAATCTGTTTTATAAGTGATTTGTATGATTTTTATTTATGAAAAAAATACTAATTTTGTTACATTTTTTAAAAACCCCTTGATCTTTTACATTTATACAGTGCATACTAACAAGATTGCATTTCATTTAAAACTACTTTGCAGTTCAACTGAACAAAGGGCTGGCTTTGATATCACCCACAAAATATATGACATAATCATAGAGACTGTCTTTGGAAAATAAGTGTGAGTCATAAAACAAACAGTTAAGTCTTACTGTCTTTTGCTTAACAACTTTGTTCATCAACTCTCTTCCCTATAATGGCAACTGAGTTGTAAAAACTCTCTGAATTAAAATTATAAAATTTGGTCCATTTAAAAATATATAACTATCTTTCCTAGAATACGGATCCTAATTTTAAACACAATAAAAAGTTTCTAAAATATAAACAATCAAAAACTTGTCAAGAAAGTCTGTTGGGAATTATTTCCTATTTTTAGAACCAATGCATTTGACGTAATATTAAGAAAGTTTCAAAAATGCCTTTACAAGATTAATGTTTGCACTAAAATTGTCTTGAAAAGAACAACTGAAATTATTAGATAATTTTCCAGCAACATTTGATGCTCTAGCCAGTATTATAAAGATGTAAACATGTTAACTTTGAATCAACAGAACAATTAACAATTTTACTCAAATACCTTACATTTTAAAAATTCCAATTACAAGCAATGTAACCTACAAAGAAAAAGTTTTATTTATATTGAGGCATTTTCTATGTCTTTCCATTTCTGTATACCTAAAAACTAAACCTTGAGCTAATGCTGATGTAAGAACAACCCATTTTCCCCCATGATAGTGTCCTCAATAAAACACTGTGATAAAAGGGAGAAAAAAAACCTTTTTAACAAATATTTTTAACTTTTCCAATCCAAATGTTTGCTAAGATACAATCAATGTTTGTATATAAATGACCTATAAGTGATATTTTTTATAATTATTACCTGTCATATGTGGGAGGCTGTCAGTACAACTTAAATAGTACTGTTTTTATCCTATGATTGGAAACATAAAAAATTATAACAGTAATTTCCCTAGTACTGACAAATAATTAGAATACACACTAAATTCCAAGAATTTCTAGATGTTTAACTTTTGCTGGTTACCTTTGCATTCTGGCTGCCTTCCAGTCCAACTTCCATTGGCTAGACACGTTCTTTCTTCTGAACCGTGAAGGGTATAACCAGTGTCACAAGCAAAATGTACTGAACTTTGGGTCCGGAAATTGCTTTCCTGTCTAGAACCATGGCCAGGAGTACCTGGATCCCCACATGTACCAGAAGCATCACCTGCAATTCAGTATAGTATAGTTAATTTATTTCAACAAGCATTTATTATATTTATGATTTAGTCTAATATTCTTACAGGCACTCTTTTGTGTGCATGTTGTTTTTAGCATGAGAAGTTGACTATGTAAAACCATAATTCATATTTCCCATCTGAGTCCAGTCATAAGAAAAAACCTAAATAAAAAAAATAGTTTCAGAGTATGATTTTATTTTTCTTATTAGTGATATTTGGAACTATTAAATGGGTTAAGACCATTTCATTAATATTTCCAGAACTTGGATAATAATCAAATTACTGGAAAATTTATAACTGACATTTCTAAGGGCATGTATAGCAATGAGCTTGCAAAACTAAAAAAAACAAAACTGAATTTGGGCCCTGGCTGGTAGCTCAGTAGATAGAGTGTTAGCACAGCATACGGAATTTTAGGTTCAATTCCTGATCAGGGTACGTAGGAGAAGCAAACATCTGCTTTAATATCCTTCTTTCCGTCCCACAGCCAGTGGCTCAGTTGGTCTGAGTGCATCAGCTTCAGGTGCTAAAATAGTTGGTATTTGAGCATCGGCCCCAAATGAAGTTGTCATGTTGAACCCAGCTGGGGCACATGTGAGAATCTGTCTCACTATCTCCCCTCCTCTCACTTAAAAAAACAAAACTGGATTTGATAATTTGCACATTTCCTTCTACTAAAAATCTTTTTTTGTTGTTATTAATTAAATTAGAACTGTGATGCACTGGAAAAAATGTAAATGTTACAATACAGTATTTCCTCTATGCCAAAATTTCACCCCCTAATTTTCTCTACTAATGTCTATTACCCAAGATAAATGAACTGCATAAACCTAATACATAAAATATAAAAATGAATTGGAAATAATCAAAGATTAGAAATGCTTAAGTTATTAATAAGAATTTTGTTCATGACCAGGTGTTCACCTTTTGATTTTACTGTTAAGAACTTACTTAGTCCCTTTATCATATCTTAAATAATTCAAATCAAAGTTGTCACAGTATTAGTATATATTAAGAGAGAAAGAGGAAGAGAGGATTACATAAGCATTGAAAGTGCTTTCTGCCCGACCAGGCGGTAGCACAGTGGATAGAGCATTGGACTGGGATGCGGAAAACCCGGGTTCAAGACCCTGTGGTCGCCAGCTTGAGCGAGGGCCCCTCTGGCTTGAGCAAAAAAGCTTGCCAGCTTGGACCCAAGGTCGCTGGCTCCAGCAAGGGGTTGCTTGGTCTGCTGAAGGCCCGCAGGGCACATGTGAGAAAGCAATCAATGAACAACTAAGGTGTCGCAAGAGTAACGAAAAACTGATGATTGAAACTTCTCACCTCTCTTCGTTCCTGTCTGTTTGTCCCTATCTATCCCTCTCTCTGACTCTCTCTCTGTCCTTGGAAAAAAAATAATAAAGTTTAAAAATAAAAAAAAGAAAGTGCTTTCTTTCTGTCTATATGCCTCCTTTTGACATGCCCTGTGTACTTGAAATCCTTCATCACACTTTCTCATTTTCATGAGATGTAACATTAACAACCACACAAAATTGCAAGTATTTCACCTTTAAATATTTGTGTACAATTTATCTTTTGCTATTAAGGAGCAATTTCCAAATTCATCAGGGTGTGTGTGTGTGTGTGTGTGTGTGTACATTTACATGTCTTTATATTTAATCAGGTATCTGATGGCTTTTAAAGTCTATGGATTAAACTTGAAGTCCCATGAAGTTATTTCATAGAGACTAACCACTAGTTACAAGGAGATTCCGAAATAAGTAACCATTTAACAACATTTACACCTAAAGATAAAGTAATATAAAACAACTCCTAATAAGTGTTCAGCATGTTCTCCAGAGATATAAAATAACATAAATATAGTAGACAATATATAAATACAACAACAGGCAGAGAAACAAATAGAATAGGCAGTATCAAATTGGGAGACATCATAGATCCAACACTTAAATAATATTTTGATGAAAAGCATTAGTTTAAACAGCTCAAAACAAATTTATCCAATACTCTGTGAACAATATACTAATTAAAAATAGCCTTAATATTCCCTTAATCTAAGCTATTAATAACAGGGCACTATAGTGTTAAAGAGACTCAGAAGATATGTGTTGGCTATTAATCACAAAGAAAGGAAAGATAGATATCTTTTATAAAACTACGCTTTAATTTGCAACATTGAATTTCTGACTTTACTGTATTTTTCCACTGATACGTGAGGGGGGGGGGAGAGAGAGGTAAGTGGAGGGGAGGAAGAGAGAGAGAGAGAAGTGGCAACTTGTTGTTTCACTTAGTTGTGTACTCATTGATTACTTCTCGCAGGTGTCCTGACCAGGGGTTGAACCTGCGACCTCTAGCACACCAGCTCAATATGTCACCCACTGAGCCACACAGCCAGGGTCTGAAAATTTATTTTAAAATATGCTACTGTGTAATCAATTGTTTAGAAAGCTTACTAGACATGGATTCTAACAGACAATCACTGAAATAACATCGTCCTCTAGGAAAACTTTTATTTGGTATCTGCTAAAGTAGAACAGCTACGTAAACTTTGGTGGTCCACCATTTAAATGAACATAAGTACTTTACACAGAGTAGCATTCTAAAACCAGTTAATTCTTTGCATTAGCCATCACACAGTTCAAAATATTTTTCTGTAATTTACCATTTACTAGATTAGTATTAATTTATGCTCTGAACTTATATTACCTTAAGAAGTATTCCACTAAGTAAATAATATTATAGCTTCTCTCAGACTTTTACACAACAAATGTAGTATTTTATCTCTTTGGTGTATATATTTCTAATAATAATAATGGAATTCCCAAAACACATCTACCAATTTTCCCAGTGGTACCTGAACAATGAGGTTGTGATCCACTCCAATGGCCATTTAATTGGCAAGTCCTGGATGAATGGCCTAGAAGGGTACGCTTTCCTGTGCAGGAATAGTGAACCGTGGACCCAAATGTATACTTCTCACCGGACAGGACTGCATTAGGAGGAACGCCAGGGTGTCCACAGTCAATCACTACAATACATAATTATTGAATATAAAATTTTTTTATATCTCCTATCGAACAACCTGCACCAACTTTCTACAGAATAAGTTAAAAGTAAATTATCTGCTGCGAGATAGACAACATCCAGAAATCAAACATCTGTGTGAAGCCTAACTTTTAAAAAAACAAATGAAAGTTGCAGTTCTAGGTGCATTGTGTGAACCCACTCACCCTAAGCGTAAGTTTAACAGTAACACTTATTTATTTATTTATTTTACAGGGACAGAGAGAGAGTCAGAGAGAGGGATAGATAGGGACAGACAGACAGGAACAGAGAGGTGAGAAGCATCAATCATTAATTTTTCGTTGCTGTCGCAACACCTTAGTTGTTCATTGATTGCTCTCTCACATGTGCCTTGACCATGGGCCTTCAGCAGACCGAGCAACCCCTTGCTGGAGCCAGTGACCTTGGGTCCAAGCTGACGAGCTTTTGCTCAAGCCAGATGGGCCCGCGCTCAATCTGGCAAGCTTGGGGTCTCGAACCTGGGTCTTCTGCATCCCAGTCCGACGCTCTATCTACTGTGCCACTGCCTGGTCAGGCACAGTAACACTTATTGCATTTATATGTGTATGTGTCTGACTATGATAAATATTTATCATCAATAAGTTATAAGTAACATACTGAGTCAGCATTCATGGGGTGGTGAGCATGTGTTCATATGCATATGTAAATGAGTTCAAAGTACACATGTGCCTAGACAAGAATGTGCAAGTTAAGGAGAAGAATAATAATGTGGATGGACCAAATGAGGACAGAGGATGTGAACAGGATTCAGAATGAGCCCATGCAGAAATTAAAAGGGAAGAACTTTGAGGGTGAATGACAAAGAGTAAGGAGGGATCTGTGATACACAATTTAATAGGTAGTTTAGAAAATTATAATCCTAGTCATTAATAAATAAATTATGCTGTACAAAGAAAATACTCAGCTGTTGTTAACCAAAACACTGCTGGGCATAGCAAAAGCATATGTGAATATAAGGTAAAGTTTTCTTTATAACCTAACATAGCGTGGAAACTTACTGCGTGTCTCCTTTTAAATGTAACTTGAAAAAATATTGAGCACAATAAGACTAGAGTTTTAAATAGTACACAAAGGGACATAAACTTAGTAAATTCCTTAAGAACTTAGCACACTGCTAGAGAATTATATGAAATAAAGAGAGGCATAAAAGTACGGGAACTATGAAAATCTGAAGTTTATGTTTACATGTTCTACAAAAGATTTTAACTTTAATGTTATAGCCACATACAGACAAGTAACTAAACTAGTCAACTATTAAACCAGTCAGTATAAAATAAGAAAGTCAAACACATTTTAAGCAAGGAATCAAGAACTGACTTAATTATTTGCATAGAACCTGAAATTTAATAGACATTGTATAAAATTAGTTTTCATCAGTGCAGAATGATGCTACAATTTTTTAAATACCACCCATGAACTTGAAGAAAGTACCTCCGATTAAAACATGATCATAAAATAATTTTATAATTGAAAAATTAAACATAACCAAAAAATTATATAATGATTTCACGACACATTACTCCTTCAACCTATAAAGTTCTCTTTCCTATCATGCTCAGATTCACCATCTCTTTGAGAAATGTAGCAATTGTATCAATTGACTGAATTCCTAGTATTCATGTTCACATCTCCATGTCTTCACATAATTTTTATTTACTTTGGTTAACCTAATTCTTATTATGCATGTCAGATTATATGCGTACATACTATAATTTATCTCATTTATATTTTACACATAATTATTTATATCCAACATAATATTTAACAAAATACATTCACTAAATGTTCAGACTTGAAATATGATATATATTCACACTTATTGCATTTATATGTGTATGTGTCTGACTATGATAAATATTTATCATCAATAAGTTTTAAGTAACACCTTTGTGTAAATAAAGTATTCTAAAGCTCTGGTGACTGTTTACAATAAGACTAATATTGCCTTAAATAAAATTTGAAATAGTATTACAAAAGATAATCAAAATGTAGTTGTCCTTCTAAGATAGTCATATGGTCTGTTTTAAATATTCTCTCTGCTCTATCAAAGTTCAACATCAAAGTATGATGAAGAAATATTCAGCATATTGCTAGTAATAAGAATGACACCTGGGCATTGCATTGGCAGAATATAGGAAAGTGTGGTTTCAAAACAATAAAACAATAAAATCAAAAATCAAAATAAAATAATAATTAAAAACAAAATCCTTCTGAAGTGTTACTCCAGCTATTTTACAAGACAATAAACAACCATGTGATTTACATGGCATTTTCTCAAGGAAGAATTCACATTATCTACTTACTGATACATTCTGGTAAAGGTTTGTCCCATTGTCCATTTGGTTGACATATCAGAACTGAAGATCCAAATAAAAAATATCCAGGGTTGCAGTCATAAAATACAACAGTTCCATAGGTGAAATTTCCATGTTCTATTTTACTCTCTCTTTTGGAATTGGCTGGGATTCCAGGATCAGAACAATTCACCACTAAACAAATGACAAATTTTGAAAGATATATTTAAAATACATATATCTACATAGATTTCCACATAAGAAAATTAGAAATTTAGTTTCAAAGGCAAATTAAAGATTCCAAAAATAAAATTAATACATTGACTATCAAACATAAAGTAAAATCTGTGTGGTTGAAAATATAAAAAAAAATTAAACTTTTTGAAAAATTTTTTGAATAGTAGCTCCTTAAACATTACGCTGAGTACAAATTTTAAAAATGATACCTTAAAAACTATAGTTAAACCATAAAAAAATGTAAAGATTATAATGATTTGGTTGTATTTTGTCAGACAATTTGAAGTATACCATACTTTGTGAAATGGAAAAACACCAACAAATTCTCTTAGTCTCTTTCTATGCAGAAAACAATAAATAAACACCAATGCAGGTGTCATGGTAATTCAGGGCTCAAACATATTTTCCAAAAATATGAAGAAAATAAATATCAAAGGTAAGTTCTATTAATTATGAAGCAAATCAGAGATAAAACAATCTTAATGACTTTTTATATGCAGTCATAAAATAAGTATAAGATAACAGAATAGTTAAAAAGACCTGTCAGTTTTAAATTAAAAAAATAAGTTAAGAATTTAGCACGAAGGAAAGCATTGCTAATAAGATGACATTAATATTATATCGTTATGTTTTATTATCTAAAAACTTTCCACTGTTCTGCCCAAGCTGTTTCAAATGCAATCATCTCTGCTTACACAGATGAAATATTACCATGCTCTAAACTGGAATATAGTAAGTTCTTTACCTTTGCACACTGGTGGAGGATGGCTCCACTGTCTATTGGCCTGGCACTGTGCCTTTGTTGGCCCTTGCATCAGATATCCAATATTGCAAGAGAATGTCACCACATCATTAAAGTTGAATCCATTTCCACTTGTTCTTCCATAAATTGGACTACCAGGGTGACCACAGCTGACAGCTAAGAGCAGTAAGTGGGGCAAGGGAAGCATAAAACAAGATCTGGTTATGAATAATCACACGGCAGTTATCCTTAATTATTCAAACAATATAAAAAAAAAGATAATTTTATTGTAAAATATATATCTAAAATATTTTTGCTAATGCAAAGGTAAAATTTAGGAGGATGAAATACTCTCATATAGTAGGAATAATATACGAGTAAGTAGACAATTATTTATAATTGTAATAATTTTATGCAAGTGGTGTACAGATGTTTATAGTTTCGTGGTACCTTTTTATTTTATTTTGTTTCTGAAACTCAAAAGTCTGGGAATGACTGAAGTTGATGTCATTGGTTAGTAGCAGAAGGAATAAAACTGAACCAATTTTCCATTTCCAGATAAAAGTTGAAAGATGCTTAAATGCAGTTCTTTGTATTTAACTTTTAAATTATTTATTTTAATATTTATAGTCAATTTTTTAAAATAATAGATTAATAAGCAAAGGTGTGTATTAAGAATAATTTAATGTGACTATACACAATGGACAAGAAAAAATTATGGTGAATTAGAACCTTACTGATTTATTTTCTTCAAAATTGATATTGGATAATTTAATACTTTTATTTGTAAATAATAGCATCAATTAGGTATAGAATTTAAATCCTTTCAGTGTTACACTTCTGTTCCAGACTTTATGTAGTGACGGCTTTTCCCAAACACCACATTTCCATGAACTGTTTCTTCGTACCCTCTCATTCCATTAATCAGAGCAACTCCAGTAATGTCCTTCATAATTGGGTACAGTGAAAGACCACAGTCACTTTCAGTACTTTCGAAATGACACAAGAGCTATTATTCTTCAGCTGATTGTTAATGTCATCCTACTCATTTGGAAATTTAACTGCATCTTATTCTTGCTAAAATTATCAATAAAGAAACCAGTTTTACCCCAAGGACCAATTTTCATTTATAGTCTCAATTATTCAACAAGAAAAACAGCGGTATTGGTTAGCTATGCTTGAATATAAATGAAGAGGAAAAACCTAGGAAAGGCCCAAGCATAACACTGTAGTCATTAAGTCATCAGATATTCAGTGTGTGTATGTGTATGTGTGTGTGTGTACGTGCGCGCGTGTACGCACACGTGAGTGCAAATGCACACAAAGCTCATAGACAAGAAATTTGCATTGTTAACTATATGCTATATTGTCGTATTTGGTCTTAACACACAAAGTATTTTTCAGAAAAATTATAATTCTAATACATTTCTGTTGATTTGCTAAAATTAATAATGAAATTTATGCATATGTATATAATTAGTTGCAGAATAAATTAAATATTTTCTGTGAAGCCACACTAAAAGTCCCCTGCATTATTTATTTGAAGCCTTCAAAATCTTTATTGTATGATCCTATGATGTTATAATTACAACATATTTGCAGTTTTTATTCTCATATTCTAACATCAGTTTGTTCTTATCACGGAGATAAGACATTCAGCTATCTTTGTTCCTTTTTATTGAATTTATTGAGGTGACACTGGTTAACAACATTTTATAGCTTTCAGTTGCACAATTCTACAACACATATTTGTACACTATATTATACGCTCACCACCCCAGGTCAAGTCCATCCATCACAATGTATCCCCTACACCCTCCTCTAACTCCCTCAACCACCCCCCAGCAATCACTACACTGTTGTTCACATCCATGAGTTTTTCTCTCTTTTTGCCCTTTTTTGCTAACATCAGTTTTAATGTAAATGTAAGTAATTGGAAATGGAAACAATTAAGAGAAAAAAATTAGAAACACATTTATAATTGACTTTCAGCTCCAAAATAAGATAGATTATGATGTGACACACCATATTCCACTGGAGATTCAGTGAAGAAAGAAAAGTAATAGAATTTTTAATATTCAACTATATTCTGATTTTAGTGAACAGCCATAATAAATGCACAACGGGCGTATCTATATCATGCATATAGCAACCACAAAGCACAGCAGGTACATTTAAAGAATAATGATAACTTATTATTTTAAAATCAATTTTTCTCTTTATGTATAAAACATAAAATATCCAATAGATATTTATTGAATAAGTGAGTTAGTATAGTAAAACACTTCCAAAATTACATATGGATATACAATTTTCTGTGAATTTTATAGTACCAGAGTTCTTGAAAACACACTTAGAAAATTTTTATGTATTTTATAATCTCTTATGACAAAATATAATTACATTAGCTGCATATATGTACTTGATGTATTTAAGAATATTATAGAGTTTGAAGAACAAAGGGGCAATAATGATAACACTTTTAACCATTTACTTTATATAAAAGGGAATTAGGACCTAGAGAGATTAAATGACTTGCATTAACTCATGTAATTATCAGTGGAACTGAAATGAAAACAATAGTTTTCCATTCCATGTCAGATGACTGCCTCCCCATACTTATCATTCTCCATAAGAATATGATTTTTATGTGACAGCTGTAGCATCATAATTATAGTAAAAAATGTATCCAAAGTGTTTTCTGCTATAAAAAGTTACACAGTATTACATCACAACAATATTGATGCCACTATTGTACAGTGGTCTCAAGAAGTTAAAATTTTTATAACAAAAATTTGTCATGAATGTCCCTTTATAGAAATATACATTTATATATACTATACATTTATATTTAAATACTAGAATAGCTGAATTTGTCTGTATGATAACCATGAATAACAGACATTTATTAATTTCTTCCACTTTTAGAGTAGATGGTTTTATATAATTCTGAATATACCTCATTTTAAGGATTAGGGCCCAGCAGTAAAAAAATGAATTGTGAGATTTAGATTATGTCTTTTGTTTAAATATAAATAAATATATATTTACATATTACATACACTTGGATATATATTGTATAGTTATATATCTTACCTAAGAAAACAATTGCTGGTAAACGAAAGAGAACAGAGGTCTCTAATTACTTCTACCATGCTTACTTACGCACACAGGATGGGAGCTGACCAGACCAGTTGTGATCTTGTTGACATATTCTCACTGAAGAACCAATCAATCGAAAACCAGGATTACATTGGTAAACAACTGTGTCTCTGTATCCATAATTCTCTCCAATGACTTGACCATTTACAATAAATTCTGGAACTCCACAGTGACCCGCTGAAATGGATCAAAAATAATATTTTTAATATTGTGATCTACATCTTATTTGTGCATCTATACATATATGCGACATTATTACACTTCTAATGTTTACTTAGAAACATGCCACAGATAATGGATATATACTTATATAACATAAGATACCATATTTCCAGTTGTATAAGACGCACCTTTTTTGAAAAATTTGGGGTCTAAAAATTGAGTGTGTCTTATACAGTGGTTGTAGTTGCTTTTAATTGCATTTCTTGCTTTTTCACAATTTTTTTGGACTCATTGTTGAAGACAGCAATTCATTATAACACACAGATAAGGACAAGCTAATGGATGGGAGTTTTGACAGTGATGAGTAGTTGTATAGATTTGATGATGAATAAAACTTGATTGAGTTCAATAACTTTATGTAATACATTTTTTTTCAAATTTAGGGCCCAAAATTAAGGTGCGACTTATACATGCAAGAGTTTTATACATGGGGAAATATGGGTACTTGGTAAAAATGCCAAGTACTAGGGAATTAAAAAAGAAAAACACATACTTTTAATAACATTTGGGTCTAGAAAAAATGAGAATTTCAATCTGGATAAAAATTAAAATGTAATATCAAAATTTGACAAATACAGATAAAGTAGTACTTAGTGGGAAAATTTAAACATCAAGTAATTTTATTAGAAAGGGAGATATGTAGATTTCACTTTAAGAAGAGGGAAAAGGGCCCTGGCCGGGTGGCTCAGCAGTAGAACGTCAGCCTGGTGTGTGGAAGTCCTGGGTTTGATTTCCGGTCAGAGCACATAGGAGAAATGACCATCCACTTCTCCTCCCTTTTTCCTCCTTTCTCTCTAACTCTCTCTCTCTCCCCGCACAGCCATGGCTCAAATTGTTCCAGTAATTTGGCCTCAGGTGATGAGGATGGCTCCATGGCCTAACCTCAGGTGATAAAATAGCTCGGTTGCTGAGCAACAGAGCAACAGCCTCAAGTTGGCAGAGCATCACCTGGCAGGGGGCTTTCTGGGTGGATCCTAGTCAGGGCACATGCGGGAGTCTGTCTTTCTTTCTCCCTGACTCTCCTTTAATTAAAAGAAGAAGAAGAAGAAGAGGAAATAGAGGAGTAAAATAAATAAAATAAAATAAAGCCAAAGTAAGTAGATGTTAGATTAAAGGTAGATTAAGCAATCAAGATAATTAAGAACAGAAAAACTGTGAAGAACATCATCTAAACTAAAAATGTTTTCCTTAAAAACAGTAACAAAGTTTTAAAACTTCCAGCTAAATTTATCAACACAAATTAAGAGAACAAAATTACCAGTAACAGGAATGAATGAAGTGATATCACTAGAGGCTAATAGAAAATAAAATTGTAAGTAAGTAAAAAGAACGGCTTTATGCCAATACATTTAAAAGTTCAGAAGACCAATTCTTTGAAAATGACATCATATCATAATGAGTACAAAATAAAATATAAAATTTGAGTAGTACTTTATCTATTAAAATAATATGTATTCTTAAAACACTTTCCATAAAAAACACGTTGGGTCAGACATTCTCACTGGTAAGGTCAGTCATTTAAGTTAAAAAAAAAAAACATGGCCAGTTTGCTCAGTGGATAGAGTATCAGCTTAGCATATGAATGTCCAGGTTCAATTGCTGGTCAGGGCACAGAGAAGAAGCGACCATTTGCTTCTCTACCCTTCCCTCTTTCCATTCTCTCACCCCACCCCCAGCCAGTGGCTCGATTTGTCCAAGCTTCAACCTCAGGCACTAAAAATAGCTCAATTGATTTGAGCATGGACCCCAGTTGGGGTTTGCCAGGTGGATCCTGGTCTGGTGTATGCAGGAGTCTCTCTCTATCTGCTCTCCTCTCACTTAAAAAAAAAAAAAAATCTTACACACACTCTTTAAGAAAGTAGAGAAGAAAAAATCAATTCCTAATTGTTTTATGAGGTATGGCCACAGTAGTAATCTTAGAAAAGATACATAAAAAGAAATGTCTCTTATGAACATAAACGCAAAACCTCTTCACAAAATTTTAGAAAATCAGTCTAGAAACATATATAAATATTAATACAACATATTTGGGTTTATTCAAAAATGAACAATTGGTTTAAGGTGAAAAATTAACCACTGTAATTTATCATATTGACAAAGTAAAGGAGAAAATAATATATGATTATCTCAATAGATTAATAAAAAGCATGTGACTCAATACCCATACATGATGAGAACTAACAACAAATTAGGTATATTAGAAAATTTTTGAGTGATGAGAACAGAGGTGTCTTTTGTTATGTTTATTAGGCAACTTTTGGATCTCACCTAAGGGTAGCAGCTGGTTGCCAGTGTAGTTAGCTATGCGATTAGACAGTTTAAAATTTTAGTCCCACACACCTGACTTCAGGAAGTGGAGAGGGGCTACTGAGTGAATTAATCACACATGGCAAATGATTAAATCAACCAAGCCTTTGTAATGAATCTTCTATAAAAAACAAAAGACATGGTTCATAGAGCTTCCTTCACAGGTAGGTGAACAGTGGGGTTTCAGGCAGAGAGGTGAGTTCAGAGAGCCAGAAAGCTCGAAGTCCTTCCCCCATATCTTGTGCTATGCATCGCATCATCTGGCTGCTTTGAGTTAAATTCTTTTATAACAAACTGGTGAAATAATAAGTAAAATGTTTCTCTGTGTTCTGTGAGCCTCTCTAGCAAATTAACGAAACCCAAAGACAAAGTCTTTGGAAACCTCCTTCTCTTGCCAGTCTTTAGAATCATAAATCATAGGTAACAACCTGGGTTTGTGACTGGCATCGAAAGCAGGGTGTGCAACAGTCCTGTAGTGGAATCTGATGCAATCTCCAGGTAGACAGTGTCAGAATTGAGTTGAATTGGTACAAACCCAGCTAGTATCTAGAGCATAGCGTGTTGTTGGAAATTAAGTCTCAGAATACCAAAAGACATCTAAGAAAATTCTCCAGCTAACACTATATTTATGGATGAAATGTTGAATTCTTTACTCACAATACGGGATAAAAGACAAGGCTATCGTATTAACCAGCTCTATTTAACATGGGTTGGTTGGTCCTAACCATTTCAATACATTAATACACAAAAGAAAGAAAAACATAATTGGAAAAGAAAAAAGTAAAACTATTCTATGCTTATATGATATATATGTTGCAAATGCTCAGATGATATATATGTATTAAATCCTAGTTTAAAAAATCCTAAAATTAGCCTGACTTGTGATGGCGCAGTGGATAAAGCGTCGACCTGGGAACACTGAGGTCGCCAGTTCAAAACCCTGCACTGGTCTGGTCAAGGCACATATGGGAGTTGATGCTTCCAGCTCCTCCCCCCTTTCTCTCTTTCTCTCACTCTCTCTCTCTCTCTCTCTCTCTCTCTCCCACTCTGTGTTTCCTCTCTAAAAATGAATAAATAAATTAAAAAATTAAAAAAAAACATAGTTTAAAAAATCCTAAAATTAATAAGTAAATTTGGCAAAGTTGCAGAATACTTGATAAATACTATATTTTACTTTATTTTAAAGATTTCATTTACTGATTTTAGAGAGAGGAGAGAGAAAAATAGAGACTAGGGGGGGAATAGGAAGCATCAACTAATAGTAGTTGCTTCTCATACGTGCCTGGACTGAGTAAATCTGGGGTTTTGAACTGGTGACCTCAGAATTCCAGGTCAATGCTTTATCCATGGAGCCAGCACAGGCCAGGAAATATTTTAAATAATTTTGTTTTATATAATAGCAGCAAATATTTGGAAAATATAATTTAAAAATGAACCATTTTACTTATCATGTAAATACACTGAACATCCTAAGGAATAAATTTAGCCGCAGACATACATGATCTCTATGTTAAAAGTACAAAATACTGCTATTGCAAATAGAAAATAATTTAAAAATACCTAAAGAAAGAACAAAATATACTATGTTCATGAATTGGAAACATAACTGTATGTAGATGCTAATTTTCCACAAATGTTCTATAGATTCAGTGCAATCCTGATCATAACCAATAAGGCATTTATAAAAATAAAAGTTATTAAACTAAGTCTAAAAGTTTTAAGAAACCACAGAGGCCCTAGAGTATACAAAGTTGTCTTGAAAATTAAGAACAAATATGGAGGACTGACATACAAATTTTCAAAACAAAATATGTTTTATAAATAGTGCCAAATATCCTGGGGTGGAGTACCTCAACCTTACTTTGGTATACCTACAACAACAACTTAAAAATAAGTCATAAATATAAAAGTGAGACCAAAACTATAAAATCTCTAGAGAAAAACATAAAAGAAAATCTTTGTAGCTAATGGTTACACAAAGGTTTTCTAAACAAGATACAGAAAGCATTAACCAGAAAGCAAGGAAAAAGAAATGAAAAACTATCAAAATTTAAAACTTCTGCAAATTAAAAGGCACCATTATGGAAAGGATGCACAGGTCAAAGGATATAAGTTTATATTCAGAAAACACATAATTATGAAGACAATACAACCAGAAATATACAGAGAACTTCTACAGTTCATAGTAAAAGGCAATTCATTGCAAAAACATACTTTACCACGTCACAAAAAAAAAAAAATTAGAAGTGGTTAATAAGTCCAAGAAATAGTATTACATCAGTATTTGTCAACAGAATGCAAATGAAAATCTTGTTAGACAACTTTATGCACCCAACAGAATGAAATTTAAAAACTGACTATACCACATGCTGGAGAAATTGTGAGAGCACCAGAACTCTACCTAGAATTTTACTCTTGATTATCCAAGAGAAATTAATGCATAAACCCACAATAAAAGTTCTAGTTGAATATTTATAGCAGCTTTATTTATAATAGCCCTAAACTGGACAGAGCCCAGATGTCCATCAACAGGGGAATGGCTAAGTGTGGCATATTCGTACCATAGAATTCTCCTCAGTGATAAAAAATAAGCTACTGGTACACACATCAACATAGATTAAAGAGAATGAAAAAGCCTTCCACAAAAAAGTACATGATTTAGAATTTCATTCAAATGAATTTCTAGAAGAGGGAGACCTAACACACATGAAAAGAATTAAAACAGTTATTGTTGCAGGGTTGGGGAGAAGGAGAGTTGCTGATTGACTGTGAAGGGCTATGAGTAACCTTTCTGAGATTATGATGATGCTCTATAACTATACTGTGGTTTGAATAACAGTTGTCAAAAATCATCTAAAAGGTATTTATGATATGTGTATTTCACTGTATATACAACTTGTCACAGTAGAGAAAAAAAAGGTAAGAATATATTAAACTCCAGCTTATACTATGTATACTTCAATGTTTATCAATGAAGTGTTCAAATTCTTCAACTTTCTTCAAAATGCTTAAAAAAATAAAATGAATTGATGGATTGATAGAGGCTTGAAAGGATGACAGATGGGTAATAAACAGATATAACAAAATGCTAACCACAGAATCTAGGGGGTGGGAATATGGGTGTACAAAGCTGAGTCATTCAATGGAAAAATTCATAATAAGATGCTGAGGGGTTGGAAATATATGCATTATATTTAGAGAAACATTTATAAGCACATTCTAGTGGTCATTTCAAGCCAATAGTATCTGGGCTATAAGAACAAGTTGTTTTCAAATATGAGAAGAATAACTGGACTACATGACTGTAAAATATAAGATGTTAGGATTTGCTTGCTTGGCAACTGTGCTTTTATCCTACCAACATCCTTTTAAATTTATATCTGATATTGACACTGTGTCCTCTGCAATAGATGACGATGTTGTCTTCACAGACTGAGAGGCAATGTTTTTTCATAAATACTCTTTTTATGCCCTGTCTCTTCAAAGAACAGGATTGGGATTCTAAAGAGATGAAAAAAACCACCTGCTATATACAATATTCAATAAAAAATATACAGTAAGACCACATAAAGTGTTACAGCCATAAAATGTATTTTAATTTTAGTTTGCATATACATTTTCAAATTTATAAGTAAACTAAGTAATCTCTAAATGAAATTAGCATAACCAAAATCAGTTTAGGAGTTACCAGGAGACATTTTTATTTGATTATTTAACCCTATCTTAATATATACAGGTTTGATTGATTTCCTGTTTTCTTTTTATCTCCTGTTTCTTGTGTACATTTCAATGTATGTGCTCTTATGAAGAAACCATTGTTACTGTGATTCCAAAAATGCTTGAGAAGGGACATAAAGAAAATTTACCAAAACCTCTAACCAAACCTTTTCAGTTTCGAATTGTCATTGCATTACCATAAAAATTTTCAAGCTTATGAGTAAAACAATATGCATTTAAATTGCTAAAGTACAGACTTTTCTGTCATGCATAATATTCTTAAACAGTAAGGAAAAATTTAGCAACATCTTGTTCATTATAATAAGCAATCTTAAATTGGTAAACAAAAAAAAATATATCTGTTCCCAACAGACAAGTGAACAATTAGAATAATTTTTATTATACCTAATTCAATACTGGCTGTCATATCTTGATATCATTTTAGAGAAAAATAAGGCATAAATCATACCTTCTCTTAATATTAAAATTATTTAAAAAAGAGATAAGGCATAATCATAATATTATTTGAATAACAAAAGAAGAGTTGTCAAAAAATAGCTAGTTCAGTTTTTTTACTGCATAGTTTTTTATAATAAATTCTAACTACCCTTAGGGAAAATAATTCTATTTGGCCCAAAATCAGGGTTAAAAAATATATTTAAAAATTTTTAACAAAAGGTAATATTACATATGTTGAAATTGTGAAATAAAAAGGGAGAGAGATATTTAAATGTCAAAGTTGTTTTTCTTCTTTGGTCATTACCTTAAGCAAACTGGTGAGAGGAGAACTGACTATGGTTTACAATGAATTCCTTACTGCTGAGTATGCAGGCATATAATTTCCAGCAATTAGTTTTCACCTTTTTTATTTTCAACATACCTGGAAGACAATGTGTTTCTTCTTAATGACGTAAGAGTCTCATTTGCCATGCTAGTTGATGAACTTTCAGTTTTCTGCTTAACAGATTTTCTACCATGAGACATTTGTTAAGTTAAATATTTTCTGGTTTTTTAGAATCTTTAATGAGTGATTAAAAGTTGTTTCCTCATACTATGAAAATAAAGGCTGCATCTTTTGTTTTTTTTTTTTAAAGAAATGTTTATTGTATTGATTTTAGAGAGAGAGAGAAAAGAAGGGAGACAGGGAGAGAGAGACAGGAACATTAATCAGCTCTTATATGTTCCCTAACCAGGGATCGAACCAGGTACCTCTGTGCTTCTGGATGATCCTCTAACCAACCAAGCTATTGGACCAGGGCTGCATCTTCCCAAAAGGGAGAAAAAAAGTTTGGTTAAAATGATTTAAAGATCTGTACCTAGACATCTGGTTTCAGATCCACTCCAAAGTCCTGAAGAAAGGCATTCTCGTACAGCAGAGCCCACAAGAATAAATCCTGAATTGCAGGTAAAGATGGCTGTCGAGCCATAAGAAGTTTGAGTTCCAATCTTATTTCCATTTGGAGGTGTAGGTAGTTCTCCACAGGAAATAACTTCACACAATAAAAAAGTTAAAACTCTTAAATACATAGTCAATATACACTTGTAACAAACCATGTTTTTAACATGTTGCATTTCCTATGATTTGACATATTTACATTAAAAAATTGACATCTCTAAACCATGTTTGAGTGATTATGAAAATGTAGATAAAATAGATGACATAATTTAAAATTTATTCCCTTAATTCCCTATAAAAATCTTCTAAGTTACAGTGACATATGATGAAGCTATTTTATTTACGTAAATCTTCTGCTTAGCCGAACTGGTCACTTAGCAAGGTTTGCTGTGTGAGTGGGATAAGGGGAAAAATCATAAGATTAAAGGGAAGATAATATATTAGTCCAAAATTTTTATCTTACTTTTCAAGTGGCATTGGGAAATCCCTTTGATTTATTTGAGCTAAAGTTTCTTCATCATCTAAACAATGCTAAGATAGTCATTATAATTATTTTTTATAATTTTTGTTGAGGCCCCTCCAGTTGATAAATAATACTTTATATGAAATATTTGGTTCTCACAAGAACCATTAGATATAACTATATTTCATATTTTGTTTGTAGGTTTTAAAATGAAAAAAGAGAGGTTAATTGATATGCTAGGTCATTCAGAATCAAGCTTTTAGGACTCCTTCATATTTAAAAACTACAAATAAAGTCTTTTTCTAGAAAAAGAAATACAATATATTATGTTATTTGAGTCCTTATATTGTATCAGACACTATTACTAATGCTTTCACTTATGCAAATCTTAAAAAAAAAATCAATCCAAAAAATACCTCTGAGGTAGATGCATTTATTATCTGAATTGTATACACACAAGGATGTGGGCACATAGAAATTAAGTAATAGGTTACACAGCCTGTAAATAGCTGTATCAAAATTTAAACCCAGTGTTCTTACTCCAAATCCAATACTTAACCACCATCCCATATGCTTTTTTCTGGCCCCAGATGTGGCTTTCAGCTACAGATTTCAATGTCCATTAGATAAAATAGAAAATTTGCAAACTTAATTTACTTGCATATAAAAGTTAAAAGGTACTGATTATTTTGAACTAATCCCCAAATAATGCTATATTATTTATTATTATTATTATTAATAATGTATACATTATTTTAATTTAAATGGTGAGTAAATGGAGAAACAGAAACATTACTATTCTTTCCATTTTCTCAATGAATTGCAATTGGTAGATCTCCTGTCATTTCCCATTCTTGGCTGTGGACTGAAACCTGATCTTATTTATCAATTAAACCCTTCTACATAATAGAAGATTGAGCATAAAGGAACCAGACAAACATTTGTTGTTGAATGTCTGATTAGTGTTTCTGTTGTAATTTTTCCTACCTCTTTGACATATCCCTATGTCATGTGCCTTTTTGACACAATTATATTGAAAAACAATAAATGTAGAGGCAGAGGAAGATCTTGGGAAAAAAGCCCTAAGAAATAGGGCAAAGATTTTCAAATAAAGATGCCGTATTTTTAGAATATAAGCTATAATTTAGACATCTATTTTTGATATTTTAATTTATCAACCTATCTTATAAAAAGGGCAACTCCAAAAATCCTGTTTTCATAGGGACTTAAGAAAATAAATCACAAAGTAGAATATTAGTACATATAATAAAACCAGGTACTTCCTACAAATATATAGTTGTCTGTTATATTAAACTTATTCATTAGACTTCTAGCTGATACTTTTCAATATATCATATAATTAAATCTTTATAAAAACAAATCTGAATTAAAAAGAATAAATATCATATAACATAATGATTAGAAGATGAGGTTGTAATCAGACTGCTTGTGTTGAGCTCCATTGCTCTACCATTTATAGGCTCTGTGACTTGTGTAAAATATTAAATCTAGGGCACAGTTACCTTTTAGATAAAATGAATAAAATAATATGAACTAATTTATAGTATGCAATATAAAGAATAAATAAAATAATACATGTACAGGGCTATAAAAGTAAGTGCCTGGAAAATTGTAAGTATGCAATAAGCATTTTCTAGTGGTTGTAGTAAATGATAGATAAAAAATTGAAACACATATTTCTGAATCCAAAGCCTGTGCTTTTTTCATAAGCAGCTACTAATAAAAAATAACTAAGAAAGACTTAAAATGTAATGAGAATAAATGATCTTTTAAATAACATTATGTCATTATTGCTCTAGTCTGTTTGGAAAAGTGATCAAGCAATCAATCACCAAAGATATCCTATGAAATAAAATTAGCAGAGTATATACATACTTTGACAATATGGTCTTTCATTCCTCCAACTCCAGGTACCATTAGGAAGGCATTCAATAGAGGCAGGACCAAGTCCATGATAACCAGGGTCACAGCTGAAAACTACCTTAGTTTTGTATTCATAATGGGAACCATTCACAATTCGCCATCTTCCATGTTCCAAGGTAAAGGAATTGATGCTTGGACATGTAACAACTATACAAAAGCCAAGAATATAAATGTGAATAAGTCAGTTATGTCTATTCCACTGCTTAACTATCTCATGTCTATCCCATCCTTTACATAACCACTGCTTTAATTCATCCACTATTGTGTCGTAGCATTTGTTTTTTATTTCTTTTCCATGTAACCTTTTCCACTTCCCAACCTTAGATAGTGCAGAACGTTGAATACGTCCTGTCATTTCACAATTCAAAAATCTGTATAGCTTTATCAAGGTATAATTGACAGAATGTGTTAAAAGGGAACCCTTGTACAAATTGTTGAGAATTTAATGGGAACAGCCATTGTGGAACTCATACATATAACCAGTATAAAAATGCCTCAAAAGATTAAAAACAGAACTACCATAGGATTCAGCAATCCCCCTTCTAGTATATATCCAAAGGAAATGAAACCAGTATCTCAAAGAGATATCTACACTTTCCTGTTCATTGAAGATTAGTCACAATTGGTAAGATATAGAAAGAATCTATTCTCATATTTCTTCAGAAATTTGGGAAAGACTATATTTTGAAAAAATTTGTATTATGAGAGTTGTGATGTAAACTTTGGCTAATTCAAATCTTGCTCAACATAAGTAGAAGCTTTGTTATACATCTATGTTAAGATTGCAATAATTTAACAACTCTCATTTTAAACAAAATAATAGCTAAGTTAAAAATGTTCTAAATTTAAAAAATAATCATTGAAATATAGAGAAAAGTTAAAGATCATATATAAACCAACATTTTCTAATCCTTTTGCTATGAAATGTTTTATCAAAATTATATTTTATTACCATTATATAATATTCATTTACCTTTTAATGTATTAATGAAAGCAATGGGAAATATTTTTAATGTAAGTAACCTAACAAGAACTGACAAAGGTTAAAAGTTATGGATCATCTCAGTAGCATCATTTATCCTTATTAAAAAGTTATGGATCATCTTAGTAACATCATTTATCCTTATTAAAAAAAAAGGGCTGACTATACTGAAATATGATTTTATAAATAAAAACTTAAAGAAATTTAAGTTGAAATGATGGATTACTTTTTACAAAATAAATGAAACTTTGTTAGTAAGACAGCTCAATTAGACATCACATCACATTTCAGGGTTTAGTTCCTGGTATATCAAATGACTACTAAACTATACCATCCTGAGAACAGTACAGTCCCCAAGGAGAAGGAGAAATTCCCACCCCCCACTGTAATGTTGCAGTTATTTGCTTGCTATTCTCTCTCTTAATGGCTTCCTGGCCTTTGAAATGTAGCAAAAAGTTTACACTTGCAGGAATGTCAGGAAAAGTTTACATTGGGGAGGTACCTGACTATTAGGGGAGTTTAAATCACAATAGTTGTTTGTAAAAAACTAGCCACAGCATTTATTGTGGAAAGATAAAACCTGCAAACTCATGAGAAACTTAGATCACCAATTTTAAGCATTTACTTTGTATTCTAAGAAAACAGGAAGGTTTTTTTCACAGATATTTCCCAGAGGCAGATGGTCCCAGAGGTGCCAGGGCCCAGTTATTCCTGGGAGGCACTTGACCTCAGCTTCCTTGAAGATTTACCAAGGATGCCAGATAGGACCACACTGATTAGGCCTGTGCTACATCAGAAAAAACTTGTAGAGGAGGTGTCTCTGCAGCTGAACCCTCCACATCCTACTCATCAAGTCAGTAACCAAGGCCATAATCCAAGATATGCTAATCCACCCGTAACCTGTATATCTGTTGCTCCCTTCTGTAGCTTGGTGTTGACACCCTTTGTTGGTCTCTGCCCGCCTGCACCCAGACGCTTTTAAATTCAGTTTTCATTTTGGAACACACTAGCGTCATGTTTTTGGTTTGGCCCACTGTTTCTACCTTTCAGTTCTAAAATTTAAACAATACATAAAATTTAATATTATATAAGATGCTCCTAGAAACACAAGTGATGAACTTTCCTTAATACACATACCAACACAGCGAGGAGTCTTGTTATGATTGCTCCATGTTCCATCTGATTGGCATACAGCAGTGGTAAGTTCCTTAGATGACAATCTATACCCATCATGACAAAAATAGGTAACTCGGGTTCCCACCAAGTAGTCTGTTGTGAGTATTCCTCCATTGATTGGAGCTTTAGGAATCCCACAGGAAATTGCTAAAATGAATATATAGATACAAAATCATAGAAACAGAAAAATAATTTATGAATAAGTCTCCCAAAGCATGAAAAACTATTTGGGATTTAATTAATTCTTCTGAAGCAATTTCAGAATACCTCATAAAAACACTTTTCTGAAAAACAATTTTTGAATATTTTATTTCTAACTCTAATTAAATATGTCTTTAAATTGGTGATTCCAATATTATTATTATTTATTTCTTGTTTCTTAATTAGTTTCTTATTAGCATATGTATGGTTATCAGCATTCATATCGATTACATGAAATGCAAGTTAAGTAAATATCTAGTGCAAATCCATAACTGTATCACTACATAGCAAGTTTGGTCCATTCGATTTGACAGATAATTACTAAAGATTGTAAAAGGGGTAGTAACCAGTACTCACCAAGGATAAAACAAATAGATTTATTTTATCTAGAAGCTGGGTATAGGTTTGCCTTATAGGACCAGCCAAACTCTATATGCTTGGACACTATTCATAGCATATTATGTGTATGGACATGTTTAATAAATATAGAGCTAGAACTTATTTTCTTAAAAACTAGTTTGGGTCTTCCTGCATTTCATTGATATGTCTTACAAGTCTTGGTTTTTATCTACAATAAATCTGATTTAGGTGAAAGTTAGTTTTATTATAATGTTATAAAATTTTATATTTAAATAGTTTATTGTATATAAGATATTTTCACATCTTATTAACTCAAATGATTATATAGGGATCTCCTAAAACCAACTGTTTTCCATCTTTGTTCTACACAGAACTAAATTCGCAAGTGCAAGTACACGATTTGTATCTTCAAAAAGAACAAAAACATAAGTATTCAAAGACTATACTTGGCAGCAATTCAGTGGTTTTCAACCACTAGTCTGTGGACAGACTGGTTGTGGTCCATAAGCTGGTGGTTGAAAACCATCATATTCAGATACGTGTATTTACACATACCTTTGCAGCAAAAAGTTAGAATAGGATGTTAGCCCCAGGTCCAGCTGAAGTTATAGAATTTGGAATATGCACTGTATATAAACATTATAAAGTAAATGATGTCTGAATTTTGAAATATCTAGTCTTATAGGTGTCACAAAATATTCTAGACCTGTAACTATATTTTTCTTGTATCAAAAGAAATAAAGAACAGAAAGACATGAGCTTAGTTTGAATATTTACAAATGCTGTGTTTCATTTACCTGTCTCCAATTTTACCCTAAAATTGTTTCTACTTCTTTTATAAAACCAAACATTAAGGTATTTAATTTTAACTAATCCATGTGAATTGACTATAAAGTAAAAAAAATCTCAGTGAAATCTATATAAAATTTTCAAAACTGAATAGGAGACTCCCTACTGGTAAATAGTTTGATCTTCTGAAATTTGATACCTCCAATTATGGACACAAAAGCAGTAACTTTGACTAAGTAAATTATATAAGTAATTTTATATAATTATGTTATTATATCCAAGTACAGAACCTCTAAAATAAGTGTTTCAAATATAAATGGTTTCCTGGTGTCTGTTAAAGAAATGTTTATATTTCCACTTAGAATTTCTAGGAATTTCAAAACCAAAGACTGTATATTAACTCATCTTTTATAAGTAAACTATACATTGTTTGAGTAGTATAGGTTAAACTTTTATCAAAGTAAAAAAGGAATATAGTTTAAATGGTATAATGCCACAGATGTAGTTAGTAGAAAGTGGCTAATTTAAGAACTGAATAGAATCCAACATAGTAAAATGAAAGGATGACTGTGACTATGAAGAGCTTACAATTTAATTTCTCAGCTGAAAAAGGAATGAAACTAAGTTCAGAAGAGCCATGATCACTGAATGATTGATAAAAAGGTTTCTCTACAGAAGTCTCAAAAAAGGCACAAATTAAAATTGAGGCAGGGGCCACAAAGTGACAGCTTCTACCTAACAACGAATGATATTCAGTAGTATAATGAATGAATTGGTTCAATTCCTGAAAGGGGGAGGAGGGAAATCAATGAATAGCTATATAATATGTTCAGAAAATAAACACCAAACCATATTGATACAGAGATAGTAGACTAAATTTTCTATTTTTAACTGTGCTTACATTGTCAACATAAGAGAAGGTACAAGGAGACTGAAGAGACAAAAATAAATTCATAAAAGTGAATATTATAAAAATAATTGAAACAAAACAAAAATTTGCATTATGTGACTGGTTCTCTCCAATGACATTTTAGCATTTTATTTTAAATATCTATGCCTAAAATCAAATAGGTCACACACAACAAACATTTTTAGAAAATAATTAATCTATTAAAATTGTTCATTGAGAGGGGTAAAGGCAATCTCTTCCAATAAATGGTACTGGGAAAACTGGACAGATAGCTGCAAAAAATGAAACTAGACAGCATTCTTACACAATATATAAGAATAAACTCAAAATAAAGTAGACTTAAATATAGACCTAGAACTATAAAACTTCTAGAAGGAAACATACACAGCAAATGTTTTGACAATGCTCTTAGTAATTTTTTTATATACCTACTAAGGCAAAAGAGACTAAGTAAATAAGCAAACAAACAAACAAACAAATGGGATTACATAACTCTAAAAGGTTTTTGCATAGCAAAGGAAAACATCAACAGAATTAAAAGACATCTTACTGAACTGGAGAAAATATTTGCAATGATACAGCTGATAAGAGGTTGATATCAAAAATTAAAAAAATACTCATGCAACTTTAATAGTAAAAAAAAGAAAACAATCCAATTAAAAAATAAACTGAGAACCTGAATAGATATTCATATAATTGCCAACAAACATATGAAAAGATAATCAACATCACTAATCATCAGAGAAATGCAAAATAAAACCATAATAAAATATTATCTTACACCAGTCAGAATGGCTATCATCAATAAATCATCAAAACAAAAGAGTTGGCAAAAATGTAGAGAAAGGGAACACCTATGAACTGCTGGTAAGATTGCAAATTGATGCAATTATTATGGGAAACAGTATAATATTGCTCAAAAAGTAAAAATAGAACCATCTCATGACATAGCAATTCTACTTTTGGTATTTATCCAAAGAAATACAAAACAACAATTCAAATATATGTATGTATGTATATAAATATATATACACACACACATATATATGTGTGTGTGTATATATATTTATGTATATATATATCCCTATGTTCAATGCAGCATTATTTACATTAGCTGACATATGGAAACAACTTTAATGTTCATCAGTAGATGACTAAAGAGGTGGTAACACTTATATACACAGGATATTACTTGGCCATAAAATATTGAAATCTTACTGTGTGCAATAATATGGCTAGATTAGAACGAGAAGATACTATGCTAAATGAAGTAAGTCAGATAGAGAAAAACAAATACCAAATAATTTGACTTATATGCAAAATCTAAAAAAATAAAATAAACATACTAAACAAAAACAAACTTCATAGATACAGAGGACAAACTAATAGTTGCCAGATAGGAGTGGTGGTCAGGGGTCTGGGTAAAAACAATGAAGGAATTAAGAAATTACAGAAGCAAAGAGTTAAGAAATAAATTGGTAATTCCACAATAGTCATGGGGATTTAAAATATAGGATAGGGATGTTAGTCCATATTATAATAACTGTGTATAGTGTCAGACTTATCAGGGAGGAACACTTTATAAATTATATAAATATCTAACCACTATGCTGTATACTATGGTAATATAATATTGAATTTATCTGTAATTGAAAAATATTACAATTATAATATAATATTATTGTTCAGTGATAATCAAATGTCAATTTTGGAAATGACTCCTTGAATTAAAAGTGCTTAATAATTTTACCATGCCAAATATTTTCTTTTTAAACTGCATTTTGATTTGCCTATTCTAATTGTAAAACAATTTTAAATCAAGAATAAAAGACATGACTCCATATGTAAATGTCTTATTCTATACATAAAAATCAATCAAATTTTAAAGATGACTGTATCAAGCAATTTCAAATTTTCAGAGGTTCAGAATATATTATACAAAGTATATTAAATACATAAATAGTTCTTATATAACAGTGCAATAGTTCAAAATTCAGAGCATTTTAATGTTTATTTAAAATACATATGATTAGAGATTATTATATCTATTTTAAATCCACATAATTCTGAAATTATGAGATTAAATATTTTTTGCCAATCCAGTTCCTAGAAATTATTTAATACTAAGAATTGGTAAAACCCTGGTCAGTTAGCTCAGTGATAGAGTCTTGGCTTGGTGTGTGGATGTCCTGGGTTCGATTCCTGGTCAGGGCACACAGAAGAAGCAACCATCTGCTTCTCCACTCCTTCCATTCTTCTCTTTCTCACTCTCCCCCCCATATCCCCGCAGACATGGTTCGAGTGGCTCAAGTGAATTGGCCCCAGGTGCTGAGGATGGCTTAATGGCCTCTGCTTCTGCCTCAGGTGCTAAAAATAGCTTGGTTGAGCAACAGAGCAATGCCCCAGATGGGCAGAGCATCTCCCCATAAGGGGCTTGCTCGATGGATCCCGGTAGCTGTACATCTGTCTTCCATGCTCTCACTTAATTTAAAAAAATTGGTAAATACTCCTGTTATTCATTGGTCAAAAGAAAGCAGAGGTCTTTATATTTATTAAAATATATCTACTGGACATGAAGTCAGCACTTTCAATGTTTGTAACCCAGCAGGGTTATAAAACTATATAACACTTCCCAGAATTCTAATAAGTGTTTAATGTTTCCGCATCAATAGAACAATGAAACAATAGTTCTTTCATTTCTCCTTTATTAATACATGACAATTAGAGTTCTATTTTTATAAAATAGAAATCATAGTTTAATAGGTAAAAGAGGCCATTTCAGATATCAGGTAATATCTATTCTCTGCCATTTTAAATTGCTGTCATTTAATTTTAAGTTTTAATTTACCTATTTTATATTTTATTTTATAAAAATTGCCTCCAGACTTCATTATTTATTAACTAAGAGCATTAGGCAAATTTTTAATGTGAAGGTTAGTTTTTTAAACACCTCCACTTTCTGGGTAAAATAAATCAAATATAAAATAATATGATATGTTAAATATTTTAAAATTTTCAAATTTCAGTGGCATAAGATATTCTTGATGCTGAATTTGCCTTTATGTCTAATCCTAGATAAGAAAGTTAATTACTATTTAAAACAAGACCCATTTAAAGCTCTAAAAACGTGCCATTTGTTGATTAAGTAGCTTATCATTCTGTTTGCTACGGCAGGATGCAGTGCTGTGACAGTGCTTCCATTTTTAACAATTCAAATGAAAGTAAAAGACATATCTTTCTGAAGTTAGCTAAACAGTGTAGAAGAAATACATCTATTGCTTAAGAGTACACTTTTGGCATACTCAGAGTGAAAAGTCCTCAGTGAACTTGCCCTCTCTTATCATCCTCTCTATTCTTTCCGCAGACGCCACAGTAACTCAGTCTCTAGCTCAGGGTCAAATATTTTCTGACAAAAGAGTAATGAAAATGGTAGACGTATGAGCAGAGTATGTATAACAGTGGATAAAGGCATACATCACATTACAGCAATTGAAACATTTCAAACAGTGTGTCAAATTCTCAGATATATCATTCTGTATCTTTAAGCCTTATTTTCATAAGAGACATTTATAATATACTTCTAAATATCTACATCTTTGGAAATTATAGTGACCCAAAGTAAAAAAGTAAAAAGAGTCAAGTTTTTATTAATGTGTTTATCCTTTTTTTGAACAAGAGACTTTACCTTGACAAGCAGGGACAGGTGCATCCCAGGCATGATACCCATAGGAAGACCTTCTGCAGACAGCACTGCTTTTCCCAACAAGTCGGAATCCTCGATCACAGGCCCAGCGGACTACACTATTAAGCTGTCCCCCTGTCTGACTGATAATGTATCCGTGAGGTGGAGATTCTGGTGTGCTACAGTAGAAAGCTTTTCAAAAGAAAAAAATGTGTCACTGTATAATTAATGAGATAACAGTTCTTTACAAGCCAGAGATATAAAAACCTATAAGCAAATATCAGTAGTTAAAAATAGGCCATCTATGTGAATTTTATTTCATATAAACATTATATTATTTTCTATTCTCTTGACTATCTACTGACATAACTTTTATGAGATATAACTATCTCTGAACTTCTTTTAATTCTTATTGTCACTAAAGATACTTTCTAAATTAAAATATATCATATTTTTTAACACCCTAGAGGTTCAAAAACCCTATAAATATTTCAGTGAATTTTGGAAGCATTTTCTGTCAGTCAAAAAACCTAAATGCCACAGCCCTAGTAGGCATATTTTAGAACCTGTCATTTACAAGTCACTTTTGTGTTATCTTCAGACATCTATATCATGTTAGATCATGTCTTTAATTTTGGGTGATGTCTAAAAAAGATCCCTCACATTCTATAATCCATTAAAGAGTTTCCATGCAGTTAAGAGTGCTTACATATGGTGATAAAAATGCAATAAAATCAAACTTTTTATCTTCTGAAGCCTGAAATGTCACAAGATAATGTCAAATGGCTTTTTCATATATATGTACTTTGAGACTATTCAGCCAGGCAGGATTCATTTACGCTTTAAAACTTCATCTGAGAAATCTATCCGTCTGAGAAAAATGAAGTTTTAGGGGTAAATGTAGGTAATATATTGGATTTAGGATATCTGTGTCATAACTTGTCACTCCTAAAGAAAAAATAAATATTTATTAAATATATCAACCATGAATCAATAAATAATAATGAAAAGAAAGTTTTACTATTGTCAGTTTATCTTTTGTTTAAACTTGTCATTAAAGAAGTTCTTAAATAGATTAGATGCACACAACTGAGCAACACTATTAACATTTTGTGAGAGTTCATGGGAAACAAAACTAATGTGTCTAACTCACTAGTATTGGTATATATACTCTTTAATCACAACCCTGCTGTGGATGGAGGTAAGATTTGTACTGAAGTTATAAGTATCACATACCGCCCTGGCCAGCTGGCTTAGTGCTAGAGTGTTGGCCCAGCATGTGGATGTCCCAGGTTCAATTCCCAGTCAGGGCACATAGGAGATGTACCTATCAGCTTCTTCACCCCTCCCCCTATCATTTCTCTCTGTCTCTCTCTTCTCCTTACTTCCTGCAGCCATGGCTTGATTGGAGCAAATTGGCCCCAGGTGCTGAGGATGGCTCCATAGCTTTTGCCTCAGGTGCTAAATAGCTCCAGATGCAACAAAGCCAGTACCCCAGATGGGCAGAGCATCCCCCACTAGTGGGCTTCCAGGTGGATGCTGATCAGGGCACATGCAGGAGTCTGTCTCTGCCTCCCCTCCTCTTACTAAAAATTGAAAAAGAAAATTATCACATACCTATATATCGTATCCGGAAACCTTTTTTGTTATTGCCATGATCTGCTGACCATTGAAGAAACACTTCGTGACCATTACTTGTTATATTAAAAGCAGATGAATAATCTCCACTGAGGGAAATAAGCACCGGACTTTGAATATTTGGTCCTTCAGGAAGAAAATAAAACAATTTAGATACAACTGAATAATTATGTTCCAATTTACCTTTAGATTTTATACCTTTGGTAGTGTATTAAATACGGTGAAATTGCTCCACAAGCAAGCCACCTCATCAATAACAACTTAAGACATGATAGAAAATGTTTTATACATTTTAATTTCACAGCTCAAGAATCTATGATTAGCAAAATGATAACCAAGTTAACTACAATTTTAATATGGTATGTAAGTAAATTTGATGTGGATATTCTAAAAATATCTGTAATATAAAACCACATAAGCAGTTGTTTATATTGAAGGCCTACAAGTATAATAACAAGAGTAATTCAGTTGAATTTATGAATATCCAATAAATATAACCCATGGTTACCATCATACACCTGAAGAACATCAAATTCCTTTTCTGTTTGGAAGAATTCTACAAACATGCTGATATTGTATCCCTTTTCTACTGAAATGCTCCAGGCACACATCTGAAGATTTGGGTAACTCTCAGGATAGCCAGGGCTCAATATGACTCCTGTGGAATCTAGCCGTAGTTCATTGGCGGGACAGAGCACTGTCAAAGAAAGATATCATTAAAATATGTTAGTGTTTTAGGCCTACGTGAACACTGCATTTTAAATACTGGATACTTTGTTCTCATGTTCATTACTAGAAAGGAGACAATACCTTGAATTATGTGTTAGAAGAGACAACTTGTATTAAACTTGCAGTTCAAAAAATGAAGAAATAACCTGAAAATTTATGGTATTAGTTTTCATTGTTTTTATTACAAGGAAAATGCACAATAATATGTACATTCAGATTCAGACATACACACACACACACACACACACACACACATATGGGATGTATAACAGAGATATTGTTCTGAAATAAAAAAGAGTGTGTGCTTTGATTTGCGTTATGGTCTGAGGAGAACATGAAGAACTCAAAGGTGATTGGTGACCACAACATTGTGTTCAATCCTTATGGCTAAAAAAAAAAAAAAAAAAAAAAATCCTTATGGCTGAAGCATGTTCCTGAGATTAGAAGTGGCTTTGCCTGGAATGTATGCCCTGAGAGAGAGCAGTCTCCTGTCTGGCCTCACACATCTGAATTCAGGTTTGAGGAGGGAAGACAGTGAGAAAGGAGGGAAAGGGAAGGGCAAAGACATGCACTGGAGAGGTAGAAGGGAGAGGTTCTATGAGGTGGGAAGAAGATTGTCATTTCTCACAATGTGCAGATATAAACCAATATATACCAAACAGGACTTAGTTCAATATAATAAGGAACTCTCTCCTAGTCAGAATAGTGGAAGTGGGTACAACAAAATGTCTTATGTACCTCATGGTTAAAGACATCGGATCATTTGCAACAAAATGGAGGGACCTTGATAACATTATACGGAGTGAAATAAGTAAAACAGAAAAAAACTGAGAACAGCATGATTTTATACATAGGTGGGACATAAAAGTGAGACTATGAGACATGGACAAGAAAGTGGGGGTTACGGGGTGGGTGGAGGGAGGAGAGGGTGGGAGAGGGGGAAGGGGAGGGGCACAGGGAAAATCAGATAGAAGGTGACAGACGACAATTTGACTTTGGGTGACGGGTATGCAACATAATTGAATGACAAGATAACCTGGAGATGTTTTCTTTGAACATATGTACCCTGATTTATTAATGTCACCCCATTAAAATTAATAAAAATAAATAATAAAAGTTTTTAAACTGAGAATTGGCCAATATTTGAGAATTAATACAAGGAACATTTGAGCAACTGGAGTGGTGGGTGGACGAGATCACTGTTGACAGTTGGTGAATTGGCTATATGTACATCCCAAGCCTTTTTGTAATCCAATTAGTATATACCTTCCATCTTTGTGTTAGATAGCATTGTATCTCAAAATAATTAGAGCACTGCCTTGAGTAGAATCCTGTTTTCAAATGTTTGCTCAAATAAGCCAGGCTTGGAAACACCAAATATAGTTGCTGAAACATGAATAAATAGATGACTAATTTATGCATTCATTTCTTGGTACAAAGAAAATTAAATACTCTCAGCTATAGAGTCTCCAAGTAGTTTAGGAATAAAAAAGAGTTAATAAAGCAGTGAATTAAGACAACAGCTCTTTAATTAAATTAAGCACTTGAAAATAAAGTCTGCCCTAACTAATAAACAGATATTTGACTATAGTATACAGTAAAGCTACATCAAATAACTGTTTTCATTTGGGGGATGGAGGGCTTTTACTTCTATTTCTTTTATTTTAATCAGAGATGTTTGCTTCTTAAACATGATTTTAAGATATTTAAAAAAATAATTGAGTAAATGATATTAACCTCATTCTTAGTCTAAAAAGAGAAGCCTGACCTTTACATTTTAAAAAATAAATAACATAAATATGTATCTAAATAAATAAACTAGAAGATTAAAAATGGAATGGAAAATTTGAGTAAAAAATAAAGAACATTAGTGAATATATAGCTATGGCACATTAAAATAAGTGATATCTATGACAAACTGAAGCAAGTTTTTAGGGAAGGGTTTATTTACTATATGCCCAGCTGGTTAATATTTCTAGAATATTTAGCTAAGTAACTAACCCTTTGGGTTATCAAGCTTGTTATTCCCTCACTAGAAACCATTCAATGGAATCGTAGCTGGACATAAAGAAGTCCAAATTCAGTCCTGGCCCACGTCCCCAACTTTGTTTTCTGTTGCTCCTCCTCAGAAATAGAATGCTCCAAACACTGAATGAACGTCTATAGTTTTTGGAATGTGGTGCATTCTTTCGTGCTTCTGTTCCAAATGTCTTTCTCTTGTCTGTTGCATTTGAAGCATTGGTGTATATCAAGGTCCTAATGAAGTGTCTCATCTTCTTAGAAACACTCCCTGGTCCTCACCACCAATCCAGGCAGAATTGTAGATTTCATCCTCAGCACCCATGTAATGTATGTATGCTTCTATGTATTATTGCAGTTATAAATTTTATAGCTATCATTTCCTTACATTTTTTGACTGTCTTCCTAGGCTATCATTATTAAAAAGTAAGTGTCATGTCCTACGAAATGTTTTGGCCCCAATGTTCTGAACTGAGTAAACATTCCATATCTGTTTAAATAAACTGTTATGAGCCAACATAATTATTGAAATTGCACATATTAATCTATTCTCATACAATCAAACATATAGCAAGAAGCCTTATAACCATCAAGATTCAAAGTAAATGCTTTTGGTTGTGACTATATGTTAGACATTGTTAAGCACTTTTGGTGTAGTATCTCATTTATTTGTTATAACTTTAAGAAGTGTGCACAATTTTTATTCCATTATGCATATGAGAAAACTGATACTCAGAAAGTTTAAAGTGCACAAAGTCTCACAGGTTTAATTAAACAGAACACTTAATTTAACCACCAAATTTAGTCACCCATATGTTTCATTTATATCAAATTCTTTGAAAAGTACCACATTTAGAATTGCTTTCCATATTTTAACTGTGAGATAGAAAATAAAAAAGGATCCAGAGAATAACAAAAATAATGCAGCCCCGTTTAGAAAAAGTGAAAGAAAAACAAATAATTTAAAATAGACTAAAACCAATGTTGATTAATTTTAAAATATTCCAAATGAATGACTGTTTTAGCAAGCTTGTAAAATAACTTAAATGAAAATGTAAAGTCAGCATTTGAGCTTAAGTATCGGGGCAACTAATTAATATAACAACTCAGCAAAAACTCATTCTGAGGGATGATTTATTGACTTTTAGTTACAATCTGATGTTATTATGAGACAAAATATTATTGTCTTTTTATGTATTCTCCATAGCAGACAGAATAAAAAGAGGTGCAGTTACTAATATGTAGGAAATTTTTAAAGTTAAGATGTTGAAAAACTAGAGCATGAGAGATAGTGAAATAACTAGGTTACCAAATTGTTTTGCTTATTATAATTTTTAAAAATTATTGACTTGGGATTCAAATATAAAAAAAGAAGTGTTGCCCACTATGAGCTCACAACGTAGTTTGTATGTTGGGTCAGGAAAACAGTCCTGATTGGTAATTGTTCATTCAAACTTTCCCATGCCTGCCCAAGTTAGTTTTCTGTGTATAATCTCCCAAAAGTTTGAGACTTCATCGTCTCCATTCACATGTCTAAATATCTGAATATTAATCTTAAATAATTTATTGTAAGTACATGAAAAAGTTGCATATAAAAAAGGAAGTTGAGTAAATGACATCTAAATATTAGAAATGGATGTGATACACTTCAAAATACCCAACCATCTTTAAGATGTTCTTAAAAAGTCTCCCATTCGCACTGGTTTATACCACCAGTGCTACTATAAAAGCCTCTTGGGAAAATCCTTCTTTCTTCTTGTAAAAATTCCAATGACATAGGAAATCAAATGTTAATTCCTCCTTATGGCATATTTGATATAATAAATAGAACTTGGGTCTTAGAACTTTCTTAGGCACAGCAAAGAAAGTGCACCAGGAACAGGTTTCTATTCCTCAGCATGAACCTCAATGAAGAACATAATCCAAGAATATCTGGAAAGGGATAAGTAAATTCAATTCTAATTTTATTTGAATTAACCAATATTTATAATTAGTTACTATGTGTTAGATACTATTCTGGATTCTAGAAGCTACAATAAGTAGCAATACATGATCTCTGAACATCCAAATTCTAGCATATCATTCAAGCTACATTGTAACCTTGCTTTTGTAACACAGTGAATTCCTTGTAGTCCATACCCTACTGTTTTTCACTTCTGTGTCTTTACATATATGTCTCTTGGACCATGCTTTCTCTATTTCTATTCTGACAGAGTAAGTCTCACTTGGGATTTGGAACCCATGAATCAGGGAGCAATGAATCCATCAAGTTTTCCCTGCCCCACAAAGTGTTACACATTATACAATTTTATTGTCCCCTGTTATATTCTTTACCTTATTCTACCTTCATAACAGGGACTATATATAACCTGTTTTATGGTTTTTTGTTTTTTCCTCAGATCCTCATATTTGACAGATATTCAGTAAAATTTAATGAATCTAGTGGTTAGATCAGAAACTACTTCCAAGATAAGACAATCAACCTTGGAGTCTTTTTTTAAAGTGACTTATCTTAATTTAAATAAGTTGAACTGACTTTTGGAAAAAGTAGAATAATTAAAACTTGAGGCCCTGGCTAGCTGGCTCAGTGGTAGAGCATTGGCCCAGTATGAGGAAGCTCCGAATTTTATTCCCAGTTTGGGCACATAGGAAAAGAGACCACCTGCTTCTCCACCCCTTTCACCACCTCCTCCCCCACTCCCATCTTCCTCTCCTGCAGTCATGGCTCAATTACAGTAACTTGGCCTGGTCACTGAGAATGGCTTCATGGACTCTCCTCAGGCACTGAAATAGCTTGGTTGCTGAGCAACAGAGCAGTAACTTCAAATGGGCAGAGCATTGCTCTATAGAGGGCTTCCTGGGTGGATCCTGGTCAGAGTGCAAGCCAGAGTCTGTCTCTGCCTCCCCGCCACTAAGTAAAAAAAAAAGGGGGGGAAGAAAAAGAACAGAAAAAAAAACTTGGAAGAATAAAAAATGTTTAAAGTTAAATTTGAGAAATAATGGAATCTTTAAACATACCATTAATGAAAACCATAAATTTTAACATTACTGCCAGTTAAATATTAAATATTTAAAATAATTCCTGGCATTGAGTTAAACACAAAACAAATATTTCGAAATAAATAGTCATATCAATTGATACCTTGACAAGCTGGAGGTGCTCCGTCCATCTGGAGTCGTTCTCCTAATCTGCATGTCAGAATGGCATTACCCACCAAAGTAAATCCCGGAAGACACTGGTATCTAATAATATCACCTGTTAAAAAAGAAAAGGCAGAGGGGACTTCAGACAAGCAACAAGGAGAAAATTAACAGATGTTTTGGAAGGAAAAGAAATGTTAATTTTTAATCAATATAAAAATTCTATTAATTGAAAGTAGAGCTGATATTCAAAACATTGAACTACTAGTACTTCCTAGGCACTTATCAAACAGAACTAAAGCCAAGAGTAAACTACTTGTGCATGCCAGCTTCGATATAAGCAATAGCAGTAAAAGAGGTAATCTGGTTGGTATAGGTAAGCTTTTCATTAAAAATGTATCAAGTAATTAAAATTATTGTTAGTTATTGATTTTGTATTATGGTTTAGATTCATATTGGTCTTTGATATTGTCTTCCATTGCTGAACCAAAATCAATAGGATAATAATAACAGCTTATTATGGCAACACTATACAGTTATACGGTTCTAGTTCCCACGCAACTTTTACTTGTATATCCTGGAACTCCAGAATCCCTTCTTCTTGCCTAAAACTCCCTTTCTTCTTTTTACTACTGTTCATTTTATAAGAATTCTAAACAATCCCCATCAAAGAGGAAAGCAGGTCTAAGACAGGCTGCTACTATCCTCTATTTTTATTTCTTTCTAAGCTAACAGCTCTGTTAACAGCGTGTTTTTCTTTAATAGTAATTTAACAGACTTTACCTATTTCAAATTCATCATCTTCTGTCAAAATTTCAGCATTGGGTACAGGTGGTGGAGGTTGGCACACTCTTAGTTGATAGGCTATGGAAAAAGACAATGTGTTTAGTCCTTCTCTGAGCAGCTATATATACTCACATACGTGAGAAAAATAAAATTATGCAAGGATTTAAGAATAAAAATAAATGATAGAATTTATAAAGTTTCAGTTATTTATTTATTTTTAAAAACTCTGTAACACTGAGGGAAAATAAATTATTCCTTAGGTGCCAAAATATTTTCCCATGATAAGAATACTTACATGTAAACTCCTCACTTTTCACCCTTGTTCTATTACTTCTTGTTATGTCCTTCATAACACCTGCTATTTTTTCTTGACGTAATCACAGTTTGGTTGCTTTTGTTGTTGTTTGTTTGTTTTTATTATGTGAGAGGCAGGGAGGCAGAGCCAGATTCCCACATGTACCCCAACCAAGATCCATCCAGAAAGCCCCCTACCAGGTGATGCTCTAACCATCTGGGCTACTGCTCCATTGCTTGGGAACTGAGCTATTTTAGCACCTGAGGTGAGGCCATGGAGCCATCCTCAGTTCCCAGGGCCAACTTTGCTTTAACCATTTGAGACATGGCTACAGAAAGGGAAGAGAGAAAAAGAGATAGAAGCGGGGAGAGGTGGAGAAGAAGATGGTTGTTTCTCTTGTGTGCCCTGACTGGGAATCAAACCAGACTTCCACGGGCCAAGCCAATGCTTTACCACTGAACCAAATGGCCAGGACCCATAACCACAATTTGGATTTACATATTTATGCCTGTCTTTCTAAAGGCTCATCACTGAATCCCCTGCACCAAGGGCAGTGCCTGGCATACAGTCATAATTGCAAACAAGTACTCTATGCATATTCCATTCCAGGGAATATTATAAACACTTATTTTAATTATATTAGTTCTTATAAAATTTTATTTACTTTATTACTCAGTTAAGACTATACTTTCAGGGATCATTTCTATAGTTTGTTACTTTAGTACTCTGTTGATGTGACTATTTCTTCAATGATGACCATTTTATAAAAGAGAAAAGTGTTAAAAAGAGCTTGGTCTAAACCACACAGCCATAATGTGGTAGAGCTGGAATTTATTTGAACCTAGACAGTCTGGTTCCAGAGCCTTCTCTAATCATGCTACATTAGCATGTTTATAAAATATACATATTTTAAATTTCACGTTTTTAATTATATTAGTTTAATTTTTTTAATTGAAAAGATAGAGTGAGAATGAGACCGAGAAGGAGAGAGAGAGGGACAAACAGACAGAATGGGAGAGAGAGGTGAGATACATCAACTCACAGTTGCAGCACCTTCCTTGTTCATTGATTGCTTTCTCCTATGTGCCTTGATTGGGGGGCTCCAGTCAAGCCAGTGACTCCTTGCTCAAGCCAGACACCTTGGGCTCAAGTTAGTGACCTTGGGCTTCAAGCCAGCAATGTGTGGACTCAAGCCAACGACCATGGGGTCATGTCTATGAACCTATGCTCAAGTTGGTGACTTCACACTCAAGCTGGTGAGCCTGCGCTCAAGCCAGCTACCTCAGGGTTTCAAAACTGGGTCCTCAGCATCCCAGGTAGATGTTCTATACACTGCGCCACTGCCTGGTCAGGCCATGCTTCTAATTATTAATACCTCATATACAAGTTATTCCATTATATCATATAGATTCCTCTTTAGCATAATATAAAAAACCACCTTACAAAAATTTTCTATGAATTTAAGCATCATGGCTCCTAGCTCCATATGATTTGCATCACAATCACTTAAAGCCTGTTTTCACTAGCAATCTTTTAAAAAAATACTGCTTTTTCATTCAAGAAACACATTTTAAACTATTCTGACATTTGAATAAGAATGTGATTTATATGCTTAACTTTATTAGCTAAACTTACAAATTAAGTTATTTATGTGCCTCAATGCTCAAGTAAAGAGAATAAGACTTAATAGAAAGAGTGACTCATTTGTGGTCACACAGCTAGCATAGAGGTAGCCAGTACTCTGTCACATACCTCTTTTATCTCTTCTTGTCAAAGCCCATACCTTCCATGTTTTCCCTATCATTAGAGTATTATGAGAGTACTGAGATACATACACTAGACCAGTTATTGAAGACTCCTATCAAAGGAGGTACATGAGATAAAAATTTTTAAATGAATAAGATTTTCCAGTTCTGAAGAGTAATCATGGGCATTAGAGCATTTCAGAAGTAGGAGAATTTACATTAGAGAAATGCAAATTAAAACCACAATGAGATATCACCTCACACCAGTCAGAATGGCACTCATCAGCAAAACAACACAGAATAAGTGCTGGCGAGGATGTGGAGAAAAGGGAACCCTTCTGCACTGCTGGTGGGAATGCAGACTGGTGCAGCCACTGTGGAAAACAGTTTGGAGATTCCTCAGAAAATTAAAAATCGAACTGCCTTTTGACCCAGCAATCCCACTTATAGGAATATACCCTAAGAACACCATAGCACTGTTCGAAAAGAAGAAATGCACCCCCATGTTCGTGGCAGCATTGTTCACAATAGTGAAGATCTGGAACCAGCCCAAGTGTCCATCAGAAGACGAGTGGATTAAAAAGCTTTGGTACATATATACTATGGAATACTACTCAGCCATAAGAAATGATGACATCGGATCATTTATAACAAAATGGATGTACCTTGATAACATTATATGGAGTGAAATAAGTAAATCAGAAAAAAAGAAAAACTGAGAACAGCATGATTGATTTCATACATAGGTAGGACATAAAAGTGAGAATATGAGACATGGACAAGAGAGAGGTGGTTACGGGATGGGGGAGGGAGGGAATAGTGGGATAGGGAGGAGGGGAGGGACACAGGGAAAACCAGATAGAAGGTGACAGAGGACAATTTGACTTTTGGTGATGGGTATGCAACACAACTGAATGATAAGATAACCTGGAGATGTTTTCATTGTACATATGTACCCTGATTTATTGGTGTCACCCATTAGAATTAATAATAATAAAATATATATATATATAAAAAGAAGTAGGAGAATTTAAGCAAAAATTTGAGTACTGATTCATCATCAAATAACAAAAACTCATTTATAAGAGTTTAACAGTCTAATAAACTTCAGTTTGCTAAGGACAAAGGAAAGAGAGAGAAAAAATTTCAACATGTAAATGAAGAGAAATAAATCAAGGAAATTTTTTTTCAATATCCTGCTGTAAATTGTATTCTGTCTCTTCAAACATCTTCCTTCCAGTACTTTAACCTGTTTACAAAAGCACTCGCTGTGCTGGGATGTTAATTTGCAAGTAAAGCACTGCTCTACAGAGAACAGCTACCACTAGAAAAGAGAATATTTGTAGGAAATAAGCCCACGGCAGAAAAGTATAACCAAGAATTTTGAGAAAAAGTTTAGTTGAGGGTAACATTAGAAATTTTGAAAGTCATTTTCCTGAACTTAGACTTTAAAAGGAATAAGATTTTAAAGGTAAAAGGTACAGGAAGTTCACAGGCTATGAACGAGGTAAGTTCTGTAGGTTTGAAAATGTTTAAGTACTTATATGCACAGAAAGGTAAAAGTAAAAACTATGTAAAGACAAACACAAACATCTAAACTGCATTTAATAAGAGAATGTACCTGTTCCAAACTTCACACAAATTCAACTTAAGAATAGACCTACAAAATCTATCTTGTTCATAACCTGGGGTCTGTCTGTAACTATGGGACATACCGAGGAGGTTAGAGAGAGGAGAGCTGACACAAGACGCTTAACACAGACCCTTGTGTCCCTATGCTTTCTACAAGAGCGTTTTGTCTGATCTTAACGTAGACTAGAGGGCCACTCAGAAGATGGAGCTCTAAGTGTGGAAATGGCCATGTGTGATTGCTATACTTCTGCTTGCCTATAGTTATTTTTAGTTTCTGTGCTAATCAAGTTATTTCTTACTTTAAAAACATACAATTTTATCACTGACGAATCCATGACTATTGCCTCTGTAGAACATGCTTAGAAAGGTTTGATAACTCAGTTGCAGAGGTTACAAGACTAGAGCTTGTTAATTATTACTAAGAAAGAATTTAATGCTCAGAGAGACTTTTTCCCACCAAGAAGACCACCTGGGTGCTGGGAGCTAGATTCTGTCTTATTCTCTGTCATTTACCATCACCAGCACTGATATGTAAGTCTCCAGAGGAAAGGGGTTATTTTGGGGTCATGGAGAGTCTAAGGAGGCATACTGTCCTTCCTTTGACCTCTACTTCAGTAAGAGCAATTCTATTTTCGGCAGTTTTATAGTTTTGAATTCTGAATAAACTTTCCTTTGAACAAATTTTCTACAGTCTCCACTTAAGTGGAGAAACTGTTAAGTTTCTTTAACTTCAAGTCTGACTTCATGGTTCAAATCTCAATTTTTTATTACAGGATAATCAATTCTTCTGAGCTCTTGTCTGTACCTTCCCTGATCCTTAACTGTTATTTCTTAATCATAAAACTGTTTTATGGCACGCGTAATCATGACTTGATTAAAAATCTATTATTATCTTGTTAATTGTTGTGCTCTACCTAAATTTTAAGTAACATGAGGGAAGAGATTTTCTCACCACTAAAAAAAAAAAAAAATCACTACCTATAATTCAACAGATATTTGCCAAATAACATACAAAAGTATTTTCTTAAAATAGTGTCAAAACAAATATTCTTACGTAATATAACTCTCACCTCTAAAACGGCAAATGGGGATGGAATAGGGGTAATTTGGGGTCCCAGTGCTAAATACGGGGATCTAAACAGAATTTGTCTGAGATACTTTCCAGGGTTTAAAAACATTTTGTAAAATATTAATAGTTTCTACTTTCTTGAAGTTTCACATTTTACTCAAGAAAGGCATTTTGGTAATTTAATTAGAATTGATTGCAGGGTCGGGGTACATACAGTAAGGCAATGGTGTGAGGGGTGATGCAGTAGATGTGAATCATTGAAGGCAACGGTGAGGAATTAAACACCTTAGCTCTACTCCTTCTTTTGGAGATATTTCTATGAAATGAATCCACATCACTAGAGAATACACATCCTCCCATTTGTGATGATTAGTAATTACTTCTGTGCAGGAAACAGCCTAAACCACGATTTACTCTAGAAGCAGGCTACTATGCTCCAATCTTGCTTCTGTGGAGTGCTAGTTCTATGACCTTAGGCAAATTGCTAAGACTGCTTGTTTTCTCAGCTGCAAAGTAGATATAAAACTAAGACCGAGTTAATAGATTGTAAAGTGCTTAGACTAGTGCCTGACACATATTACAAAGGGAAGGCACCTTTCCTTTTTGGCAAAGGTTAACACCAGCATGGCTGCTGGGCTGGCAGCTGTGCCTGAAACACAGGCACTCTCAATCTGACACTGCCCTTGCTCACAACCGGGATGTCTTTCCAAGGGCTAGTACCCATGAGACTTCCCAGGACACAACAAAACAAGTCATTGTGTTTCTACTCTGATTTCAATAGGCTATACTTTTAAAATGCTGAAATTATTTATTTCTCTTACATTAATGTACATTATACTGCAATGTAAAATCCTTGAGTTCAGCAACCTATTTTAGTGTCCTACATATAATATATGTTGTATGTGTCTGTGATCTCAAAGCTGCTAGCACAATGCCCTGGAAATCATATTTAACAAATATTAACTGTTAACTAATTGCATTAAAACAATATCTCATGCTGTATAGTGTATATACTTTGGTTACTTTGGAATAAAATACACAGGACTTGGATGAATATACTCAATTTTGTGTATATTAGAATCATAGGTGTTTGACACGAAAGTCACCTAATATATCACCTATTCTAATTCCTTTATTTTGGTGCAGTGGAGAAAGGAGAATAAAAAATTAAAGTGAAGAGGCCAAGGCCACACATCCAGTTATGGGCAGAAGTAAAACTTTTAAGTTGTGTCATCAAAATTTTAAATAGTATTAGCATGTATTGAAGTTTATATTTTTCATTGGTTGTTTTATTTAGACACAGCTTCACAGTGAAGAAGGACCATTAATGAAAAAGCCACATAACAGAGATTTACACATTTTAAATGCACATTTGATTTCTATCCGTGTTAACTTTAGAGAATCCTTTATTTGACTTGTCATTCAGCTTTAAGACACCATTTATGATTTAATAACTACCTGAGAGCATCGTATTCTACCTGTCAGTATCTTTTGAGAAAGGCTATCATTTTAAGTAGTGCCCTGTTTTTGTTCAAATGTATGTGGCCATCTGGTTCCTGGCCCAACACATTTGCTTCTTGAAATTAATTTAGGGTTTGATTCTGGTGATATTTTTTTGGTTACTTCCAATTACCTATCTTCTTTGTAATAAAACAGCCAACTTAATTCCAAGAAGAATGCTATATTTATCTAATTCAGTTCAGCTGAGCTATTTAAGGCTTCAAAAATAAAAATAAAAAAAACTAAACAGAACACTGGCAAATTGCCATTCCTTCTCTCAACCAGAAAAGCACAAGAGCACAACCTTTCTGCCAAGGAAGTACACCATATTTCTTACAGAGGAAAAAATATAATGTTATCTGTCCCCTTCTAAGCTTTAAGATCTCTGTAAACACTAGCATACTTCAGTGGCGACCTAGAGTAGTTCAATTTCAATTTCATAATTAGGGGAAAATCTTGAGGAGAAAAAAGCATGGATAATTACATTTCAGTTATGCAGTTCCAGAAATGTTATTTCAAAGGTTATGTAATATAATTTTAAGCAGCTCTACTTGAAAGTAGACTTAGGGGTATTTAAATATATGTTCCTTTAGTTTTTATTAAGAAAAAGAAAATAACAAATATTTTTTTCATTTTGTAAAAAAATCTGCAAGTGAACCAAATAAGCATGTTTCAGCGGTGGTTAAATTACTTAAAAATATCATTTTTGTTCCATTAATATATTTTGTTCCATTAATATATCTTTAAGTTAATTTACTTAAAATATCATTTTTGTTCCATTAATATATTTTTTCCATTAATATATATTTTTTATGACAGAGACAGAGAGAGGGACAAGGAGAGAGACTGATAGGGACAGAGAGACAGGAAGGGAGAGAGATGAGAAGCATCAAATCTTTCTTGTGGCACTTTAGCTGTTCATTGATTGCTTTCTCATATGTGCCTTGACCACGGGGCTATAGCAGAGCGAGTAACCACTTGCTCAACCCAGCAACCTTGGGCTTCAAGCTAGTGACTTTTGGGCTCAAGCCAGAAACCCCGCACTCAAGCCAGATGAGCCCACACTCAAGCCAGCGACCTTGGGGTTTTGAACCTTGATCCTCTGTATCCCAGTTTGATGCTCTATTTACTGTGCTCCACTAATACTTTATAACTAGTTTGTTTCTAAGCCTATATACATAAGAATCTTAGAAATTAAAAGAAAATGTTCATCCCTAAATTTAGAAAATACAGAAAAATCTCTACCATGAGAAATGTATCATCAAGAGCCACCTTACTCTTGGTATTTCCCTAGAGGTGAAATCATGGAAGTTTATTAAACAAAGCTATTAGAAACATCCCAAAATATCCATAAGAAAATTACAGTATCTGTTGCATTAACGGACCATATTGAAATAGCAAGTGGAAGTGTCCCACTATAGTACTGATCCCTTTAGAATCTGAAAAGTAAGGCACCAAGGGTCTCTTCTCCATGTAGTTGAGTCACCTGGCATATTAGGAGATAACAGCACATCAGCAGTGACAATTTATTCTCTCCCAGTCTCTATTTTCTTTTCTCTGTCTACTATCATAGTTTGATTTGCTTTTGACTATGAAGAAACATGTTATAGCTATCTTTATCACTTTAAATTACTTTGCATATTGAAAATAAAAGAAAACAAAACAAAACATAACTCCTATGTGCTCTTAGCTTGGAGCTGGCCTGGCTCTCAATGTTAAACCATCATTTTCTGCTGTCGACCATAAACAATTTCATTAACTATGAATATCAGACATAATAATTGTTTGACCCACTTGGAACAACACAAAAATAAGACCTTTTTATAATCATTTCTAAGCATGAAGGGAAAAATACCTAAAAACAAAACAAAACAAAAGAATACAGTTCAAGTCACCAAAATGACCAAGATGCTTCCATCTCAGTTGAGCAAAACCTGCTTCCATATTAATTATAGTTTTTGGTGTGTTTCATTCTTTTAACCTTTTAGAAATAATTTATTAAGATATCCTATTATAGAATGGTTTTAATTTTCTGACAGCACCCAATCCAGAGAAAGAGCATACTTCCTTGAAATTTTCCAGAACCATCTGACACCACCCAAATCCTATTACTAGCTTCTCCTAACACCCTCTGACTCAGGTGCCACAAGGTCCCTTAGGTGTTTCTCTCATTACAATGAGCCAACACACTCAACTTTATTTAACTAAAAGGTATTCCTGATGAACTTTGGCTGGAAGAGACTGAAAGTAAGATAGTATAGAAAATAAATACCATAACATTCCAGTAGGTGTGCACATACAGCACAATGTTAAAATATAGTATGCAAATTTGACATGTTTTAGTAATTTAGGTAATCACCAAGTAGTCATTAAGTAATAGTAAATGACATTATCTTTTTCTTACAACACCTTCACTAATTTGGTGTTTAGTCTCCCACTCTACATGTATTTATAAATATATATAATACTTACATATAATTGTGTGATGTCTATACACCCTATATTCTCTGGACATCGAACAATGAAACACTTTACAAGTTCAATGCATTATCTATTGAAATATGAAAGGAAATCTTTAGGTTGTGTGAGGCAAAGGGGTCACATAGTTTAAAGCAATGAAGATATATGTTTTATATGAAATGTATCTTTATATCTGCAGCAATCTCTTTTAGGATAAGACTTTGTGGCTTTAAATATACTTGTCCTCAAGTACAGCATTTATTGCACAGGACATGTAAACTTCAAAGATGACCTAAGAGACATTGTAGGCCTTTTAAATACAAATCTTAAAAATAATCTAAAAGTCAGTATATAATCAACTCATTCTTTCACTGAAGATGTGCCAACAATAGAAGACGATAAATGATATAAAGTATTGATAAAGCGTATGATTACAAAGTAAACATTTCTAAGTGTAACTGAGGTACCTTAATCCTCTCATATTACAAATAGAGGTGGCTTGGGTAATGGATTTAAATATTAAAATGATATCTTCTATTTAAATTAATAAATATGCATTCTAGCTATATACTACATCTTTCTGATTGTTTTGATTGGCATAAGTCAGCCCCTTAATAAAACTTTTTTATTCACACAGTGACAACAACACATTTTGGGACTATAAAGAAAAACACACCAAATTGCATTAAACCAGTGGTTCTTAACCTGGGTTCTATCGAACCCTAGGGGTTCGATGAGTCAGTCTCAGAGGTTCGGAGAAGCCTCTGCCGCGGAGGCCAGAATAAAGTAATACCGTAATTTGTTGTGAGTTCATGCACTTTGTTGGTTTTGTTCTTTGAGCAAGGCGATGTTCATGCACGGCTCATTTTGTGCACCAGTAAAAAAAAATATACCTATGTCTTCAATTTGGAAAAAAACCCCCATATTTTATTTATCACTAAAGAAGGGTTCGGTGAATGCGCATATGAAACCGGTGGGTTCGGTACCTCTGAAAAGGTTAAGAACCACTGCATTAAACCTACCAACATATTACAGTTAGCTTGTACATCCAAGGGGAGAACAATCAGAAGTATGAGGTTCCAAGCTTCAGGTAGACAGGGTATTTTCTAAAAAATAAGATGACCCATTATCTTGCAAAAAAATTAAAAAAAAATGTTTTGAGAAATTTGTAAAGAAAAATTTGGTGCATATACCATTAAATATAATCCACGCCTGAGATAATAGCAGTTTAGAACATTGCCTGACACTCACTTCCTTGCTGCTGCTGTTGTCATTGTTTTAAAAGAGGTCATTCTTCAGAGTCAGACCTATTTTGAATTCTAAGTAGCAGCCCTTCTATTTATCAGTTCTCTGGCTTTATGTAGGTTATACTTTTTATTTCCACTTAGTTCTTTTATTATCAAAATGAAAATAGTACTGCTTATCTTGCAGAGTTATTACAAAAATTAGCAATGACATATGGACTGTACCTAGCATAGTGCCAGGCATATTACATCTTCTGTAAGGGCAGCTATCACTATTATAATGACTGTCACACAAAGCCAGTGTTTGCAAAAACGCATCGTTAAACAGGTTTAGTGTAGTCCAATTTCAAAGAGTCAGTGATTAGGACTAATGTTATTATTTATTATAAGCAAACCATCTTGACTCTATGGCAGATAACAAGAAAATTCAACAATACAGAGAGAGACAAAAACATTCTCAGATGAAGAGAAATATAATAGCTAAGATAAAGTGCTTCCACATCTAGGCCTGTCCTATTTTCTTCATTGCAGAAATTGCATTTTGCAAAGCTTTTTATGAATGTTATTTTTGATCATGAAAGGCGTTAAGAAAGTGATATTTTATAAAAGACAGATGGCTGGCTGGGTCTCAAGAAAGAAGTCAGGTTAGAGAAAAAAAATAATTTTTTCGCTTGTCAGACATGTTAATAAATATGTTAAAAATGAAACCTAAATGACCAATAAAACCTTAAGAACATATATGAAAATATTGATCTGTTAGATTTATAAAATAAATACACAATCCCAAAGAAAACCACTTCTGACTTACAGGGAGTGCATAACGGAAGGAGCTATTCGTAAGAGAATGTAAAGAAAACTATTTGGGGTAGCACACCATTCTAAATTTAGCTATATTTCATCAGCTTAAAATAAGTGTTAAATAGAAAGCTATCAATTGGCTTACTTATTAAAATAATACCAAGTTAGTTGAATAATTTTATTTTATCATTATAAGAGTTCAGTTTGGCACTAAGATATAAATACTGAGTATGGGCCCAGGATAGGAATATTATATTTTCAGATGTATTAAATTGTATTAACTGGACCAATGTGAACTTGCAAACAAGCATCTCTTCTGTCTCTGTTGAAGGAAATGGACACACATCCACACATTATAAAACAATCTTTTCAAAAGTTGTCACTAATACAGCTTAAAAATTAAACAACTTTTTAAAAAGAATCTGAAAACATACTTTCCACTGTAAGATTAACATCTAATTAATCAATCAGTCAATAATAAAAATATAAAAAGGTTACAAAGCAGAAATGTGATGTGTCATTAAACATGCATTCACTATTAAACTAGCAGTCTTATAAAACAATACACCCTACTGTCATTAGTTCTCGAAGGGTTGGTAAAAAGACAAGGTATTTTTATTAATTATTAAGAAGATCGTAGTGATTCCTATGAGCTCAAATTATCAAGAAATGGAGGACATGGAAGTTAAGGTGGAGAGACTTAAAGAACTGAAAATGAGTAAGAAACCATTTAAGAATGGAAGGTCAGGCCTGACCAGGCAGAGGCACAGTGAATAGAGTATTGGACTGGGATGCAGAGGACCCAGCTTTGAATCCTTGAGGTCATTGGCTTGAGTGTGGAATCATAGACATGACCTCATGGTCACTGGTTTGAGCCCCAAGGCCTCTGGCTTGAGCCCAAGGTCACAGACTTGAGCAAGGGGTCACTCACTCTGCTGGAGCCCCTCGCCTTTATCAAGCCACATATGAGAAAGCAATCAATGAACAATAAAGGTGCCACAGTGAAAAACTGATGCTTCTTATCTCTCTCCCTTCCTGTCTGTCTGTCCCTCTCTTTGTCTCTGTCAAAAAAAAAAAAAAAAAAAAAGAATGGAAATTCAGCAGGCTGTGCCAGAACGAATCTGCCTGAAGTCAGAAAACACAGACACTGGGGAGTAACATGAGTGATATTCAGTGAGCCAGGTTAGAGGGTAATTTTAAATCTGATTTAATATAGGCATCATACATTCCTGAAAAAGTGAGTCAGTATGAAAGCAGTACCTTAAAAACTTATCCTAAGAGAGCTGTTGGAATGTAAGGTGTCTGTCAATTCTAACACGAGTCCTGTCTACATCCCCAAATTTCAAGATATTTTGAACGTTTGGGTGAAATTTCTGAAGATGTTGACTCGAATGTTAGGATTCTCTAGGCTCTGCCAATTGTGTCTTATTATGAAATGCAAAGCATAAAAATAAAGGCTCTATTAAAAAATCTAAAATGTGAAATAAGTTATAGTAAGAAAATAAAAATTTACTGAACATCTACTTTGCCGGGCGCTATAATAGTTGCATATTATTCATTGTTTCCAATTCTCATATCATTTCTCAACCTAAGGCTGATAAGTGTAATAATTGCAGCAATTATTTGGGTTGAGCTATACAAAATTGCCAATGTTGAGTATTTTGGGGCAAAAAAAATTGATATGGTTTAATATAATTATTGTAGTAATTAGAGTATTTTATATATAGATAGATATTTCATGTTTCATATCTAGATATATATAGTATCTCATTAATCTCAGCAATCCTACCATCATTCTTTACAGCTAAAAAACAAAGCAAAAATGTGAAGACCAAAGGGTATCTTTTCCAAAGTCAACTGGAAAACAAAGCACTTAAATAAATACTGATTTTATTCCTAAGCTAATTTTGTTTGCATTATACATGACTCAAAACCTAGTTATAAAACAGGAGACACATATTTTTGGTATGTTTATACATATACATCTACATGTATATATACATATACATATTATACATTCACCTAAATGTCTAAATACACCCACATTTATATTTTGTGTGTGTATAAAAACAATCTGCAATCCTAATGTTTTTATATGAATACACATACACAGAAATCTTTTTCTCTTGACAGTATTTTAACCCTTTGATATGTGTCATAAGTTTTATAAGAAAGGTACATTCCCTATAAAGTTATCTTATGGATATTTATAGACCGTCAGTGAATTAGTCCCCCTGTTTGTCACTTGTTCAATCAGAACAAAAGATCATAAAAATTTATGCAGGACTCAATGAAGAGAGGAAATTGGTACAGCAACTAATTCATCTTTCCACTTTAACTATTATTTAATTTATTGGTTCCTGAGTTACGATTATCTATTACAGTAATAAAGCTGTTGCTACAGTCTTAGGCTATGTCTACATACTGCCAGTATCAATGTCCAAGTCAGTAAAAAAGGCAAATGAGTGATTTTTTTAAAATGTCTGAATCAAAGTTATCAAGTTATCAAACTGGAACCTCCCCTGCCCCCCTTCCTAACAGGCTATGCTACAGTGCACATGGGCTCTAGGTGCTGTGGGCCGACAGAAGCACAAACTCGATACCATTTACTGGCTGATAAGTGTTGAGATTAAGCAAATCAAAGATTTTCTGTTCTATGCTCTGACTGCATCTAAACCTGAAGTGCTTTATATTTTTTAAATATTTTTTTTATTTATTCATTTTAGAGAGGAGAAGAGAGAAAGAGAGAGAGAGAGAGAGAGAGAGAGAGAGAGAGAGAGAGAGAGAGAAGGTGGGGAGAAGCAGGAATCATCGACTCTTATACGTGCCTTGACCAGGCAAGCTCAGGTTTTCAAACTGGAGACCTCAGCATTCCAGGCTGACGCTTTATCCACTGCACCCCCACAGGTCAGGCTAAACCTGATGTGCTTTAAATGTGACCATAACCATATTTGGCTTACCATATTTTCCATGGATTATAAGATTTGAGTATCAAAGTTTTACTTTGTGTTGAAAAAGGTGCAAACATTAACTTGTATATTAATGTAATGGAGAAAACGCATGTTCATGGTGCAAATTTCCGTATAAGTTGCAAATTTAATTCAGTAGCTTAGTCAGCCTGTGAAATACTCACAGAATTGTTCTGACAAAGTCATATAAGCAGAATATGTTATATATAAGCATGGTCATAGCACATAAAGGCATGTAACCATTAGAAATAAATTAACATTTTCTTATATATAATGAAATAAAATCAATTTGCAATACAATAAAAAATGTTAAAACTATGAAACCATCTGAAGGTTTTTTTAAATGTTACCGGTGTGATGAGAAGAGCCAGAATAATTCTACACAAAGAATTAAAATTGAAAGTCTTCATAAATTATTCCACAGGAGTAAAAGCTATAAACTTAATGATCTGGAATAGTCATTTAAAACTGTAAGATTGTAAAATAGATACAGTTTTGGAACAAGAATACAAATGAATGTGTAATATAATTCAAAGCATAAAGATACCGGATGCTAGTTTTAAAAGACTCACAGCAGGTTTAATACATTAAACATTTTGTATTGAAAAAATATATTAATGTTTCAAAGTTACTTGAAATAAAATATGAACAACTGCTTCTCTTTTATTGGTTTTCATCTAAAAAAAATAGTTTCTACTGGGTAATTACTAAGTGATTTATTTCCTGTTTCCATGTGCTTACTTACATTTTAATGTCCCTAAATATTTAGAAGAGCTTATTCTTTGCAAGTAAATTATTTGGAATAGCATTTTTTTTAAAAAAGGGTCAAGTTTTAACACCTTTTCAATCATTTGTTTAAAAAGATTTTACATTCAAATTTCCAGGACAATCTTAAACAGTGGTAAATTAAATATAAACTCTTAGATAATACGAACCATGATAACTGAGCACAAAAAAGCCACTTGTTGTGAAATCACTGTGGAACTTGATTAGAATCTGATTTGAAGTGCTATAGACTGATTCCAAAGCAGTATTGCCACTGAACTGTCCAATCTGAGGTGAGTTTTGATCTGGTCCATCCCTATTAGAGAGAAGCAGAGCAGAACAGAGAGAAAGATTAAGATTAATTTTGGAGAGAGTTTCCCACAAAGTTTACTAAAGGTATTAAATACAAGATATTAAAGATACAGTAGATGAAATAGCCAATGGGTGCCAAATCACAGTAAACTTTTTGCTTACATAGGTGATAACATTTAAAAATTTAAAGTGTAAACATAGATCGCTTTTTTACCTAAATGAAATACACTCAATATTAGTTGTAATCAATTACACTATCTCTGGTTTCCTGACAACCCAGAGCCTCCCAAATGCTTGAGATTTACTCTTCATTTATTTTCTTCACAATAATCTTAAATTTCATAGACTTAAATCTAGAAGGACTCTTATACCTCATATAGTAGTTCCATTAACCAAATGTCAATAATTAATTCAGATATGCTCTTTATAATATATTTTTAAATAAGGATGTTTCAATGAACAGGATAATAACACAAGTATATTTTATAACAAATTATTATGACAGAAATTCAGAAGTTATATTAAATGATTATGATTTGAATATAGGCTTTTAATCTTTACTGGTTTTGTGAACAGAGAACTTTATTATCTTAAATTTACCCGGATAGTAATTTCCAGTTTTTGCATACCAATTTAATAATAAATTTAAATATTTTCCACATATAAAGTTTTCATTCAATATGTATAGCTACTTTATAGGAAAATAACCCAAAATGTATTTCTCTTCTTTGTCTCATTTTACAAAATACATATACCATTATCCTCAGTTAGACCAAATCAAATATCAAACGACAATTTCTGTTTACAGAGGATGGTGATATATTTTATTCCTACCTTGTTTCACTGTTATATAGAGCTGAATCAATCAATAATAAAGGTCCTGGCTTACCACACAGTAATGAAATCATAGACTGGTTCTGTTTGAAGGACAGTAAAATTGATGTAGATTCCATTCCCAGGAGGTACTCGTACAAGCCAAAAACAGTCTTGAAAGTTGGGATATTCATCAGGATACCCAGGAGAGTAAATGGTGCCATTCATTGCGGTTATATTCCCTCCACAGAGAGCTACAAAAAAAGATATAAAACTAAATGTTAAAATAACACTAAATAGATTATAGAGAAAAAGGAAAACATTTCATACATCTTAAGCACTATAAAATGCTATATTATGTTTTTACCTTGGGCATATGAAGTGAATTTACAAGTCATGAACAAAATATGGTCAGCTTTTATTTATTTTTCAGTATGAGTCATGCTACATAGTTATTACTATCACTAGATTAGTAAATTATATTGTCTTCTCTTTTCCAAATATTTTATTAATATATATATATAGTTCAACTCTTATTTGTCTTATACCATATTATATCTTTATCTATCATACATATATACATAATCTATCTATATCATTTATATCTATATCTATCATACATATATAATCTATCCATATCATCTATATCTATCATATAGATATTTATACATACATACATACATACATAAAAGACCTTATAAGATGTTAAAGCCATTTTATTTAAAAGGATTTCTTAAAAGGAAATTAACCCAAACACAATAGCAGTATCTGGGTTATTGGTTTATATAAGAATGATTATTAAACACATGCATATCCACTTACACAGATACACACATAAGATCAACTCTAAAGTGGTAACTTTATTTTCACTTCCAATAGAGAAGGTTAGGGCTTCTGCCAGTAACAGTAAAATCAGTTATTCATTATGGATTCTTAAAGGTTTAATAATTATTCAACTGAAAGAGAGACTGTATGTTTAGCATGCTATTATATTTGAAGAGAAAGTAAAAACAAAAGCGCCACAAAAGTTATTAAACATAGATGTAGCATACCTTCACACCTTGGAAGTGGATGATTCCAGTTACGACTCACTCCATGAAGGCAAGTGAGAGCTGAATGTCCAATTAGTGTGTATCCAGGGAAACATTCAAATGAAATAGTTTGACCCACAGTGAAATCGTTACCAATTACAAAGCCATTTCGAAATGGGCGTGGATCGGGACAGCTTTGCAACTGATAGGCTGAAAAAGGGAAAAAGAAAGATGTTTTTCCTTCCAAATTTTGTAGGACCATAGATGGGTCCTATTTGCAACTTGCAAAATAGAAGCATTATTGCTTGTAGTTGGTAAAAATAGCAATTCAGGTTTATAATAAATGATATCAATGAGAGTATGATATGAATTTCTTCTTATGTCTACAATTTTCACATTTAGATGTTTGTAAAACTCATAAAAATGTATTTAGTTTTTCACCCACTTATGCAATATATCTAAATTATAAATGTTAATGAAAATGTAAACCACTCTTACAGCCACAATTTTAATCAAACACATTCTGAATACTTGACATGGAGTGTAACTGCTTCCTAGTTGCATTGCACATACATAGAATAAAATAAACACATATATAAGTCTGATTCTGAACCTGTTTGAATTTTAATTTCTTTTTTTATCTAAAAGAAATAAGCCACTATTGAGTTTCTCCAAGTATTTATTTATTAATATAAATAAGAGAAAACAAATTTCATCCTCATGTAAATTTTCTGCTTTAGTTATCATACTTGACATTGCAGTATAACTACATGCTTATTTGTTCAGATTCCTCTTGTTCTATATTCTACATGAGATCAAAGCTCTGATTTGTTTATCATTGTATCCTAAAAGCCTTGCCCATGCTCATTGCCATTCACATAATACGTGCTTAATAAACACTGCTGAATAAATTTTAAGACTAAATACAGCTCATACTATGCATTTTTTCAAAAATTCAGAAAGTTCTTCAAGTCTACTTGCAAGATCATTTAAAATAACATTAGTTCTGTGACTGTATAAATTAACCTATTTCTCAAAAATGCCATTAGCTCAGTAATATCAGTGCAGTAAAAAAAGAGGTAAATTTAAAATTTAATGTAATTAACAAATAATATGTTAGTGATTGTTCATACATTATGGCTTATGTCAGTAATATTAAAATTAGATATTTAAGTAACAGAGTCTATATCTTTTATGTTTTTACTATATAAATAATAAATCTATTTTCAATAACATATGGACTAAAAAATGGAGTAAATAAAGTTCAAATTCCAGTTATACAACATTGAAAAAAGAACATTATTTTGAGAGGCAGAGAAAAAAATAAGGGTAGGGAAAGAACATGAAGCCAGATATATATATATATGGACACACACACATATGCATATGTCTCTGTGTATGTATGTGTGTGTGTGTGTGTGTGTGTGTGTGTGTGTGTGTGTAAATATATATTTATTTATTTTATTTATTTTACAGAGACAGAGAGAGAGTCAGAGCGAGGGATAGGTAGGAACAGACAGACAGGAACGAAGAGAGATGAGAAGCATCAATCATCAGTTTGTTGTTGTGGCACCTTAGTTGTTCATTGATTGCTTTCTCATATGTGCCTTGACTGGGCGGCTACAGTAGACAGAGTAACCCTTGTTCAAGCCAGCAACCTTGGGTCTAAGCTGGTGAGCCTTGCTCAAACAAGATGAGCCCACGCTCAAGCTGGTGACCTCGAGGTCTCGAACCTGGGTCTTCCACATCCCAGTTCATTGCTCTATGCACTGCACCACCACCTGGTCAGGCATGAAGCCAGATTTAAGTTAAATATTGAAGTGTGCCATAAGGCCCTGTATCCATGCTAGAAAAGGACCATGGATATAGCTCTGAGTCTTCTAACCACAAAGAAGCACATCAGTTGTTGCCCAACTGTTTCTCAAATTATTAAATTCTTTGGGAGCATACTTAATTCTTTACTGTGAGGTGGTAGAGATGACTCTATGATATGTAAAATAAGGATGTGTGATGTAATGTTTTTAGATTATGTCAGCCAATACAACACAAATTTTAATAATTATAGCCCCATGTAGTTAGATGTTGCAATGTCTGTTTAAACTATACTTAATGTTTTTTTAGGCATATACTTTTATTCAGCAAATATTTATCATGCTCTGATTGCTCTAGGCAGTTGAAATACATTAATGAACAACACAAACATCTCTACTTTGGGGGCAATCACATCCAAAAGTATAACGTACTCAATAAAATATTTTCATAATTATGGCAGACAGGTAATCTAACTTTAAGTTACTTTGATCAAACATTTAAGTCATTGGAATTACATTATTTGTGTAAAATATAACTTTAAATATTTAATTTTAAATCTTAAGATTTTTAAGATCTGAAATAACAAAAAAATTAGCAGAAATATACTAAGTAATTTCTAACGACATATACAATGGTATATATTTTACATTAATTTTATCATGTAAAGTTCAAAACAATCTATCTGGGAAATACTATACTAATGCCTTCAAGCAAATGAAAAAAAAATGGAATTGAGCCTTAGGGCCACTTTAGATTGAATAGGGAGAATCAACATTTGATTTTCAGTTTACTCCAGTTGAAACTACTCAAAAGGGATAAAAATCTTGCTCAGGGTCATGCAGAACTTTTATTTTAAAAATAGCCTTATTATAATATGATCGTCAAAGTATTTATTTCATACTTTCCTGACTATGGAATGGAATCAAGGAGTGCCCTATTATTCTATCATTAAAAGCAAAAGAAAATAACTTTACATATAATAGAATGCTACACTCAGTTTGATATAAAAGCAAAGATAAATCTTTGATATCCAGCTTGCCTTGTTTAACTGCCTTGTCTTGCTTGACATGCTTAATTTCTTTGTGTAGTAAGACTAATCTTATCCTTTTCTCATTGTTAGAATTTTCTAAGGCCTCAGAAAGAAGTCATTTCCCCAAAATAATTGCCTAAAATTTTCATTATTTAAAAAATATTGTTAATTGATGCTTGCCTTGGCTTAGCATCTCTCTCTTTCTAAAGCAGAATATAGAGAACACTTTTTTACTTAGATTGCTAATAGCTGAGTTGGAGCAATATAAACTTTCATTTTTATTATTCATCTCACCTTGATATAAAATGTGGAACCCTTGTTTGTTTTGTGAATAGTCACTGTGGAAATATAGGCTGGTTTCATGGGTCGTGCTAAATAAGGAGGACGGTATTTGAGGACCACTAAGTCGGCCAATAACAGTACTCAATTCTGAGGTTCCACTTCTGACTTCCAAATAATCATGTATAGTTTCTGTAGAAAAATTTACAAACTGGAGGTGTACACCTAAGGAAAGAAAGCAAAGAACAATACATTCATTTCCTTACAGATTAAATGCATGCACACAAATGCCCAGACTTACAGTAATGGACAAATAAAGTTTCCAGTTAGGTTGAAAGGCAGTCTTCCTGGATTTGGACCATAGGTGTTCTGTCTGCCCAGGAAATTAACTTTGCTGTAATTTAAATTAACACTGCTGCTCTCAAATGCTCACTATTACATGAGAAAATGTCTTTCATTTTACTACAATGCCACCATAGCAAAAGTAAGTGAAATAAGTAAATCAGAAAAAGCTAATTACTATATAATTTCATACATAGGTGGGACATAAAACTTAGACTCATGGATATGGATAAAAGTGAAGTGGTTACCAGGGGAAGAAGGATTTGGGGAAAAGGGTGGGAGAAGTTGTAAAGAGAGACAAATACATAGTGATGAAAAATGATTTGACTTTGGGTGATGTATATACAACATAATCAACAGTTCAAATGCTATAGAAATATTTACCTGCAACCTATGTACTGTTATTGATCAATGCCATTCTGTTCAAATTTAATTTTATAAATAGAATTAAAAAAATAAAAAAAGAATTCTTAAAAAAGTGGCTTTATTGCCCTTTAATATTATTTAAAATTATATCAACTGACCTTAAATGTAAAAAGTCAGTCAATAATTTGTATTTTGTAAAATGTGAATTTGAGGCCAAAATATAATTAGAACTTTTTTTTATACATTATAATCAGATTCCACAATTGCACTAGCAATTAGTCATTTCATCTATAGGAGATAAATTAACTTCTCTAAAATATCATTCAGAGGCATATAAATTATCAGTATATTCTTTTAGTACTTTGTCAGAAGATAATGCTAAATTTTATGGAATAATTACAATAATATTTAGTAGCGTTACATGCTGTCAAATTGCCAAATAGTCTCAATATCTCTATAAACAAAATGAAAATATGAGATAGGAAATGTCTTTGGGATGGAAAAAAGAAAAAGAAAACTCTCATCAATGTATGTTTGCTTAATTTAATTAATATTCAATTTTAGTGAATTTGATATTTTCCTTACAACTACCATTCTCCAATTGTTAACAATGAAATCTGACACTTATTGAATGTTTTCTTTTTGCTAGGCACTGTTTTAAGTGTTTGCATATGCTAATTTATTTAATCTTCACATTTACTCATGAGAATGAGAAAACTGAGGCACAGAAAAGCTAGACAAATATGCATAATTTACATAACAACTTATAAAAACTGAAATTCACTCAGACACATTGGCTTCTGAGCTCTTGCTCTTAGTAACTACACCAGGGTTCTCAAGTAAAGTACAGTAGTATGTTACTGAAAAAAGAGTTACATGAAAAAGAGATCCATGGACAAATAAAGATGGGAAATCTTGAAAATGTGGTTTAAAATATTAAACATGTTCCTGTATAATCAGACAAACTTCTAAGAATTTGGACATGATACATTAATATGTGAGGCCCCAAGATGTGCATATTTTCTCCAATTTTTTTTTCTTGAGTCTTTTTTTACAAATTATTTTGTCAATAATTATTTCATAAGCATGAGAAAATACTTCTATACTTGTTGATCGATACTTAATTTTCTTTTAAAAATTATAAGTATTGTTCAAATACATTAGTACTAATATTTTAAAATTTATTTTCAATTGGATTTATTGAGATGACATTAGTTAATAAAATTATATAGGTTTCAGGTGTACAATTCTATAATACATCATCTGTACAATGCACGGAGTGTTCACCACCCCAAGGCAAGTCTCCTTCCAGCACCATTTATCCCTCCTTTACTCTCTTCTACTTCCCCTCATCCCCCCATCCCCCTTACCCTCTTGCAGTCACCATACTGTAGTCTGAGTTTTTACTTTGCTTAATCCCTTTACCTACTAATTGATTTAAGCAAGACTGAAAAAACAGGGAGATTGTTTAAAGGTAATCCAATCAAACAGTCCGTGTTTTTATTTCTAAAATAAAGATGGGTCTTCTTCTTTTATATGTGTTTAATAAAAATGAGATGTATCCGATTTTTAAATAAATTGGTTTTTTAAATAAAAAACGTATTAGCAATAGGTAAATTGAAATAAGGAAACCACTGAAAATGTTTAATAACTTATTTTAAAGTAATTCATTTAGCTCTATAAGCAACATGGGATGAGCCCTCTTAAGTGACTAATAAAAGACATAAGAATAGCCATACTGGTTTGAATCTCTTATTCCGATACATCAGTATTCTCTTTCAATCAGTGGACACAGAAATTTGACTACTTCAAACTAACAGTGCTTACTACACATTGTAGCCAGAATAATCCTCATTAAAAAGCCTCTAAGAATCCTTTCAGTGGCTTCATGTTCTCTCAAAATCTCAGACCAAAACATAGTGTTCAGGCTTGTTAAATTTCTTTAGCTTTCTCATCTGCACCTGTCTATGTGTCACTCTGTTTATCTAGAATTTCTTTCCCATTCCCCAAAGACTAATCATTGTAGGACTGACTCTTGCCTATCTTTAAAGCCACAGTTCAGGTATCCTGTCCTCAGGCAAGACTTTTCTGCATTTATTAGACAAGGCTGATGTCTGCACCAAGTACAACCCTGTACTTTTTTTCTTTTTTTTAGTGTTACATGAAATTTTATTTTATTCTGTTTTTTATTTTTATTTAGAAAATTAAATTTAATGTGGTGACACTGACTAATAAGAGTATATAGACTTGGGCTCTGGCCGGTTGGCTCAGTGGTAGAGCATTGGCCTGGTGTGTGGAAGTCCCAGGTTCGATTCACAGCCAGGGCACACAGGAGAAGCACCCATCTGCTTCTCCACCCTCCCCGCTTCTTCCTCTCTATCTCTCTCTTTTCCTCCAAGGCTCCATTGGAGCAAAGTTGGCCCCGACGCTGAAGATAGGTCCAAGGCCTCTGCCTCAGGCATTAGAATGGCTCTGGTTGCAGTGGTGCAATGCCCCAGATGAGCCTATTATCACCCCCTGGTGGGCATGCATGGTGGGCATGCCGTCGGGCACATGCGGGACTCTGTCTGTCTGCCTCCCTCCCTTCTCATTTTGGAAAAATACAAAAGAAAAAGAGTACATAGCTCTCAGGAAAACATTTCTATAGCATTTAAACTGTTGATTGTGTTGTGTACACATCACCCAAAGTCAAATCACTTTCCATCTGCATATTTGTCCTTCTTTATTCCTCCCTCCACCCCTGAACCCTGTACTGTTAATTGCACTTCAATAGCATATGTGACAATTGGTCTCCTTATTGTGACTGTAACTTATTTGGGGAAAGGCACAAAGTCCATTTCACTATATATTTTATCTCCAGCACTCAGCATGGCACCTGGAGTATAAGATGTACTCAGTAAATAATTTTCAAAACTATGAGTTTCTGTGTATTTATGACAAAGGTTTAAATATGAACATATATTCTGAGGCTGTAGATACTTTTGGGTAACCAGGTACTTAAATTCAGTCTGCAATAAGTGAGATAGTACATAATTTCTTAATTGCTCTAAATTCACAAGCTTTCTGCTTCAAGAAGTGATTATTTATCTAGTCTTCTGTGATTTAATAATCAAGCATATCTTTAATGTAGCACTTCTGTTTATGCACTTACAGATTCATGGGATACTAAGAAGCCACAAGAGAGCGTATTTGTAATAGTAAGAGTGAGAAAAAATTTATTATATGCAATATATCCAAAACATTGGAAGTTGTATTATTAAAATTGAAAAAGTATAATCTTTACAAAGCTGTTTTAACCTAACATTAGAGGATTTGTACCATTTTCAACTGTAAAGTCTTATTTATTTACAATAAATATTAAATTAATTAAATAGATTACTAGAAAGTAATTTATCCATGCACTACTTGGTTACAAAAACAAGAGAGTAACAAAAACAATTCTAGATAAAAATTAAATTTAATTTATTGTTGCCACACACATTTAACTACACCCATACATATCAGCTGAAAAATATCATAAAGTTATTTACTGACCTATCAATTAAAAAAATGCTTCTAAGTATTCCCATTGAAATGTATTTGGCATAAGCAGCAATTATCGAAATTTCACTCCTCAATTTACATAAATGTATGTAATCTAAATTAAACTATAATTTGTGACTATTTTATATTAGACATTGATACTTCTTTTTAAGAATGCATTTAATGATACAAAAAAGTCTTTTTACATTTTCTTAATATACATACCAAAACCTACGGGCAGCTTTATTGTCCACGTGCAATCTAAACTGCTGGGGTAGTTTCCAGGAAACCCAGGGCTGAGAATGACACCACTGAAATCTGACATAGCACCACCACACTGAGCTGCAAGATAACAAAAGCCCCACATAAGCCAGAGTAGTGGAATACATTACTGTATTAAAAACAGACTGAAATAATTTCAAATCTCTGAAATAAAAATTATATGTTTGAATATTGTCAACTTTCATTTACCTTGCACTAGTAATCAAATATAATCAATTGACAATGCATTTTCTAAAATAGCATAGAGACACCATATTTCATTTCTTAGCCATATATGCAAGTAAAATCAATTATGGCACAGAAAATGATCAATTATAGCTCATGTGCCATGAATATCATCAAACAAGAAGCACATGTCCTTTTCTAAAGCAAGCAGTTTATTTCTTATCCTTAAGTATTTCTAGTAACACTTTGATTATTGTAAACATGATGTAATTTAGAATAAAATCAAGCCAATAATATATGTTCTAAGTACCGTGTTCAAGAAGGAATCGTTTTTACAACCTTTCCTCCTTTTCTAGTAGTTTTTGAAAGAAGCCTGAATAAAGAATTTTTAAAAAAATATTGCTTTCTGTTGGTAATGTGTGAGGAATTCACATATCCTGAAAGAATTAACAAAGAAGAGAGAAATACAAAAACATAAAAGGATGCATCAAGTTTGAGAATTTAGACATAATTTATCAGTGTACTTGTTTTAGTACCCCTCTTATACTGACTTACTATTGAGGGGCTAAGGAAAAATGATAAGAAGAGATAATTACCCAAGTTGTAATTTGGGGGTGATTAAATAGAACTATTTAACAAGCATTGAAAGAGCAACTGCGTTCTGAAAACCAATCCTTCTAAATGACCATGTTATCATTTCATCATAAAAGAACTAAGAAACACATCTATTAATTGTGGGCTGAAGAATTAGATTTCATGACTGCACATCAAATTTGAAAGTTACCTGTATAGAATACTGACTCGCAATATCACTCAGTTATTTCTTGTTAAGAGTAGTCACAGATAGAGACTCAAACTTCAGATTATATATCAGAAAGGAAAATTCAGTAGAAATTCTATCAATGCTCTGTAGGGTAGCGAGAACAAGTTTGACTGCTATCCTTGCGTGAACCAAACAAATTATGTACCAAGTAGACTTTACTAGGGGATATATATATAATCTTGCAGTCATTCTGAATATAAAATTATTTTTTTCAAACATAATTATCATTAAAATCCAAAGATACACCTGTATACTTTTCCATCTTTCAGTGGCTTTGTAGTTGATGTTTTTGCTCCATTACACTTTTTGTTAAGGATACACCATAGCACAGTTCTCCAGGATAAAATCATCTTTGATTCTTCCTTCTACTTTGTCTCTAAAAATCTCAAGTGACTCTTCCTTTCTTCTATCAAAATATTTGGCAGATTGTTTATTTTTGCATTCATGAGGCTGTAGCCTTATTAACTGATGATTAGATTAGTAAAAAGCCTCCTACCATCAGTTTTTTCTTATAATAATGGTCATAATGTTAATTCAAATACTTTGTCTATCAAATATAGTACAACCTGACCAGGCGGTGGCGCAGTGGATAGAGTGTTGGCCTGGGATGTTGAGGACCCAGGTTCGAAATGCTGGTGTAGCCTGCTTAAGTGTGGTATCATCGACATAATCCCATGGTCGCTAGCTTGAGCCCAAAGATTGCTGCCTTGAAGCCCAAGGTCATTGTCTTGAGCAAGGGTTCACTGGCTCAGTTGAAGCCCTCTGGTCAAGGCACGCATGAGAAGTAATCAATGAACAACTAAAGTGCTGCAACTATGAGTTGATGCTTGTCATCTCTCTCCCTTCCTGTCTGTCCCTCCTCCCCCCTAACCCCCCAAAACAAAAACAAAAACAAAACACAGTACAAACTTTTTGTCCAAAAACTATAAAACACAAAATAAGATGAGCAGGAAAGGAATAAAAATGCCCTATAATTCCACTACTCACATAACTTTTTTATCTTTATATTCTCTTTTATCTCTACATAGAAACACATGCATGCGTGTTTAGGTATATGTATATAATGAGAATAGGATCATATTGTTTCTGCCTATATTCACTATATTACTACTATTCTGAATGTCTTGTGTATTCCAGGTACAGTGATAAATACTTCAAACATATTCTCTCCTTTAAATCTTACAATAGGCCTGTAAGGTAGACATTATTGTCCCATTTAACAGGTGACCAAACAGTAGTACAAAGAGTAATTCACTTGCTAGACATAAACCTAGGTGAAATTTGAATATATTTTTATTAGACATTAAAATCTGTTTAGTATTCTATATATTTGTAGTTTCATAACATTACATCCTATGTAATAAAATTTAAACCTTCTAGCTAATTATTATAAAAATATAATTTCTAATACTTCCCTGTTAATAATGTACAATGGGGAATGCATAATCAAAATGCAATATTAATTATTTTAGCAAATAAATTAGCAATTTGTTAAGTGTAATATTTTCTGCTACTAATAGAGCAAGATGGAAATTGTCATATAATATTGTGTGGTATTTAATATAGTACAATTTTCTGAAAGCAATTTGACAATATTTATCAAAGCTTTTAAACAGTTATATGTACTGACATAATTTATTTAGGTAAAATCCTAAGTAAATAATTAGAGATATGCATGAAGATATGTAAAAATAATTTAAATTAGTATTAAAAAGACAAAATAATTCTAACAAAAAGAGAATAACTACCCAAATTAAACTTATGCTATATGCCATGAAGCAATTTTAAAAATCAGATTTTTAAAACCATGTTATGGTATGAGAAATTCTTTTAAGTTATTGTCAAGTAGAAAACATTATAAAATATATATACATACTGTAGAATCCAAAGATTTCATATTAATTTTCATATTAAACAATATTTATTGGGTGTTTATTTAAGATAAGAATTTCCTCTGTACTAGAAATTTAGGAATGAACAAAAATCCTACTCTCTGCTCTCATATCAGCAGAATATACACTATTTATTTTGTTTTTATACTCTTTTATGCTTCCAATTTTTTAAACTCAATTGGATATACACACACATACAAACCCCACATAAATAGCACACACACAAATAGACATTATCTGTATATATAAATTTTTACAATAGGCGTTATGTGTATACATTTATATATGTATATGCATTTTTATAACTAGCATTACATGCATTTGTAAATTACTTATAAGTTTTAAATAATATGTCTTTTAAAAAACACCATCCAATAAAAAGCCTGAATGCTGTCAATACCTTTTGCCAATTAACCACATTCTTACCCTTAAATGTTATTTTCCAGTACTCGACAATAAAATTGTGTACATAGGACATAAGTGTTACACACTCAATTGTGTCTGCTCAATATTCATATGGTAATGCCTTAACTACCAATGTGACTCTATTTGGAGACAGGGCCTCTTAGGAATTAAGTAAGATTAAATAGAGTCAAAGGCTTGATCCTTAATTTAACAGTGCAGGGAAAAGACAACCATCTACAAACCCAGGAAAAAGGTGCTCAGAAGAAAACAAGTTTGCCAGGACCTTGATCTTGAACTCTAGCGTCTAGAACTGTGAAAAATTAATCTCTGTTGTTTATGCTGTCCAGTCTATGATATTCTGTTATGGCAGCATAAGGAAACTAATATAATACAGGTTTGGTCATTATATAAAAGTAGGTCAAATATGTCACACCGGTTTCTTTTCCCCTTCTTCCTATTCAGTAGGGTTTTCTTCTTCATCCATTTATTATAATTACATATCATCCAAAACTCTATGTAAATGTTATGGGCTATGTTTCCTAATGACTTCAGTCAACACCAGTCCTCATATTTCTGAAACTTCATCATGTAACCAATGGTAAAATTTAAAACTCAAGTACTCTTATTTGGTTCTCTTATTTCTGCCACTCAAAATGGTAAATGGATATTTTAATGACAGGAATCCTAGCTCATATATCTTTTCATACTTTGTAAAGCCCAATATATTAATGGTTGCATGCAGATAACAGAAATAAGGAAGAGAAAAAAATGAAAGAGCAGGTACAAATAATTGGAAAAAATATTTTTGGTCAGAGCCCCACGTGCCCTTTTGATATATATTCCATATCTTGATTGCCTGTCACCCCTGACCAGACTCCTTATCTCTTCTGGCTCAGTAGCGAGCAATATGACTTTCCAGATCCCTGGATATGTCTGTCACATCATACAGAAAAAACTCCTTGGTGAATCAAAAAGCCTAATACCTTTTCTCAATTATCTATAGTTTTAAGTTGTCCATTGATATTGAATTGAGGTCAAAAGAACTGTAAAAATTTTAAATAAAAATTTTTTTTAAATGAAACATTTATCTCATAGTATCATTTTCATAAAATCTGACAAAAGTCAAATGGTATATCTGAACAATATCATATAAACTGTGCAACTTCAAAATTTGATAAAATTTATAAATAATTTATGGTTCTTTAACTTACCCAAACAAATTGGGATTGGGTAATTCCATCTTCTTACGGGTCCAGGCATACACGTTATGTGAGAATGACCCTACGTAACAAGACAATACAGTTAAGTACATATTTTAAAAGTTAAGTTAAAAATAGAATAGGAATTATTATGAAAACAAAGTTAGATATAGTTATTTGTATATTTTTTAACTTTTACTATAAACTTCAGCATTATTTAGAATAAGAAAAGTAATTATATATACTTGTAATAAAATGTAAAAAACTAAGTCAAGATAGAAAAATTATGACTCCATATCACATTATAATTGTATTTTAACATTTCTAAAAATCAAAACATGTTCTACTCAGGTTCTGCAATTATTGCACAGATAAAATGGCCATATCTTGTAGTTTATAATAAATTGCTGTAATATTCAAGGTGAGATAGTTTAATTATAAATTTTTTTCATAAAAATATCAAAACAAGTCAGTTAGCATATCTTATTAAATTGTAAATTGAAATATGAAGTCCAGAAAGATCTGATTGCACTTTTAAGACTAATCATTTATGATATGACTATAAAGACTATAAATTACTAATTTTTAATTTAGCTTCCTCTAAGGAATTTATTTACTTAACATGTGAAATTGTTTGTAGCTCAATTTTTTCCCTTAATTTCTTAATAAACTTATTCTTTGAGATTATTATGAGACCATAATTTTGAGACCCTCAAAAAACCTAAAATATAATATCAATATGAATTCAAAAAGTCTAAATATACATTGCAAATCCATTCTTTTAGTAAAATATATTTGTGGTTGATCTTCACTAATTTGGAGAATTTATTATATTGAAATATCTATTTAGTGCTTTAAGTAGCACTTCATTTTTAGTTTCAAATTCTAAAGATCCAGAAGTTCAGTTGTCATATCCTATGTAAATAGAAAAAAGTAAATTTTAATTTTGATTCAAAAATCATTTTTAATTACTTCACAGCTGTTGTGGTTGGAGACTGGAAGACAGAGGTAGAGGGATAAGCAGAAAAGTACAAAAAATAGATTAATAAAAACACATAAACAAAGATAACAGCATGGTGATTGTAGGGGAGTCGGGGAGAAGTGGAATAGGGTGTAGGCAGGTATAAATGGTGATAGACAAAGACATGACTTGGGGAGTGAACACTCAATATGGTCTACAGAGACGTGTCACGAAATTGGGTACCCAAAAGCTGCATAATTGTGTTACCAATGTCACCCAACAAATTCACTTAAAAATAAATTAATTTAGTTCATTCTATCAATTTAATTCAAACATATGTTTTATTGAAAAATTGAATGCAATTGGATTTTAGGCTAAACTACGAAGCCCAAGATCAGTATTGTTTTAAGACTTATAAATTATAAACATTGGTTTGTTATAAAATATTTTGAAAGGGCAAAGAAAATCTAAACTATGGTTTTAAAATGAACTTACCTGAAGAGAATAGCCTTGATCACACTGAAAAGATACCACGTCCCCAACCATATATCTGTCTCCAATTTTAATTCCACTGCTGGGAATTTGTGGTTCAGGACAGGAATCCAAACCAATTGCTAAGAATATTTAATAATAATAATAATATAAGTAACTTTTAAATAATGAATGCTTAAGTCATGCATATTAAATGAACAGAATTGAATATCTGGGTCATTAAAACTAGATTTTACATTGAGACATTATGAATTTTTGGTGAATAAGATTTAACTGCAAATGTTAAGAGCAATGTGCCTCAGAACTCCTCCATAATTTTTTGCATTTTAATGTTACTAGCCATTAAATAGCTCTGTGACTATACTTAAATTAATTTTTAACTCTTCAACTAATTATCTCCACAGTAAAACAACCCCAAATTTTCTAAACATAAAACCAGCAAAAGAAAGAGAAAAAGAAATAATTTATTGTGAGAATAAAATAAAATTATAATTGTAAAATCTTCTCAGTAAAATAACAAAAAATTATTTATGTCATCCATATCATAAAGTTTCTTACTTCATGAAGAATGAGGTTTTAGTTACTGAGATATAGTTTAATATACATATTAGATATACATTTAAATAATATAATATTTAATGCTTGTTCTCTAAATATACTTTAATCAGAAACGAGAAAAACAAGTATATCAATAAGACCTGAAAAGTATTGTGCAATACATGAAATCAGCTATTTCTGAGAGAAAGGTAATGATATAATTTAAAATGCTTTCATGATTTTTAAATAACAACTTATTTCTCAACAAAAAAGAATAAAAGCATATAAAATATAAAAGATTTTCTTAAATAATTATTTCAAGGCTTATAAAATTATTTGGCTTTTTTCTTTGGCCAAAACATTTATTTATTTATGTATGTATGTATGTATGTATTTATTTATTTATTTTAAGACTTTATTTATTCATTTTAGAGAGAAGACAGAGAAAGAGAGAGAAGGGAGGAGCAGGAAGCATCAACTCCCATATGTGCCTTGAGCAGGCAAGCCCAGGGTTTTGAACCAGTGACCTCAGCATTCCAGGTCGACTCTTTATCCACTGTGCCACCACAGGTCAGGCCAAAACATTTTTTTTAACATTAAATGTATTGCATATTATTAAAATATTTTTATCTTCAATAAAATCATTGTTTATTATTTATTTGATTTTAATTCACATTTTTCAGCTGTCACCATTACATACATACATATATATATTCATTTCATACAAATACATTAAAACCAAATCCTAAAGTATGACAATATCTCATATTTCTTTATCCTTGACCATGTTATTTCCCACTGATATATCTTGTCAGAGCACCAACTTCTAATATTCCCTTGTGGCCCTTACCATAAGGTAATACAGAATAAATAATCCTGTAATTAGTCGTTCAATGTTGGTCTACAGTCCAGTGGTAGTCAACCTGGTCCCTACCGCCCAAGTGGGCGTTCCAGCTTTCATAGTGGGCAGTAGCGTAGCAACCAAAGTATAAATAAAAAAATAGATTTAACTATAGTAACTTGTTTTATAAAGATTTATTCTGCCAAACTTAGCAAAAATCTGACATAATGTACTTGGTAAGTAATTATTATTATATGCTGTAACTCTGCTTTATAAATTTTATAAAGTAAAGTTATGTCCCTACTTTATAAATCACCATTACTGTGGAACCGGTGGGTGGTTAGAAAATTTTACTACTATCAGAGATACTAAAGTGGGAGGTAGGTATAAAAAGGTTGACCACCTCTGGTACACTCTAAGTATGAAGCTTCATAGGGACCTCTCAGGGCACAACATCTTAAAGAAGCACTCAATACATACCTGTTGTATGAATGAATGTATAGTATGAAAAAGATAATGAATTCTTAATTTAATTATTTCTTAATAAGTACAAATTACTATCCCTGAAAAAGGAAAATATTTTCTCTACCTTATAACACAATGAATGGTCAGAGTAGCTATATAAGTCATGCCTAATCATGTAACATTTAAGGATAGGAAATAACATAAGAACAGTGACTTGGTAGAGTTATGAGTAGGTCAAAAAGTAAGGCAGGATAGAGGAAGAGTTAACTGTTCATTTGGAAATGCATTTGAGGCAGTCCTAAAAGAGATTAGGAGAGACTGGACCAGAATTACAGTGCATGTTGCTTTAATTAGCCCGTTCTCTAAACATATACCATGCTCCATAGTTCTTGATTTTTTTTTTTTAGTAATCCTGAATTTATGAAGCTATGAAAATGCTAACATTAAAGTGTGAACTAGTTTAAACATTTTAAGGGTTAAATTCTCACTTTCCCAACTATGTTTTGAGATCCAAGAAGAGATAAAACTCACAATTGCTTTAATCTCATTTAATACCTATAATTGAGCTTTAAACATTACATTCATCTAGTTTCATAGAGCCCTTTTTTAGGAACTACTGAATACAAATAAAAACCACACACACACACAAAAAAACAAAAACAAAAAAACACAACTAAGTTATGATATAAGCACATACATCTTGTTAATATGGTTTTAACTTCCCTTGGTTTCGCGGGAGTCCTGAGCAGTAAATTTACTATTGTTTAACATGAAGGTCATTTTCATAGTCATTCTTACTAAGAAGGCCAAATTTTGTACATCTTCATTTCTTTTCATTTCTTTCAAGTTCTCAATTTTTTGTCATATACACTGAAAACTATTAATATCCAGAAGAGTCAATTTCCTCTTCTGGAAGGAAGATAACTAAATCTATAATACATTGAGGCCATAGATATGAGAGCCTTGGCTTTAAGCAAGGTTGTTACATGATATACAGTAAAATATTTATAAAAAAGTTTTCACAAAAAATGTGGCAAAAACTCTTATAAGAAACATAATAACAATTTGATAAATTGAAAATTCTTACATTGACAATTTTGCATATTGCTAACATGTCAAATATTAGCAATGGTTACTTTTGATTATGAGATTTTTAGTGATTTATATTTCTTTCTTTGTATATGTCTACATTTCCAAAGTTTTATATCTAACATAAATTATCATTGTGAATAATAAACTTACATGTCTATTGGATAAATTAGTACCTCCAGAATTTGGAAGTAAAGAAAAATACTCCCTTCTATATTTCTAAAAATAATTGGACCAGCTAATCTGTTGAATGAGATTGTTTCAAAGAGAAAAATAAGGTGTTGAATAATTCAATAAGCAAGATAAGTCATGTGTTAACATCCTCTCATTATTTTACATCCATTTTTATATGTACTAAAGAAAACAAAACAGAAATATTTGAAAATAATGCAGTTCATATTTTATGGACACTTTTCTACTTATATAAATAAAACTAAGGATTAAATAATTGTTTTAAAATGTCTTAATTAAAAATTATTTTTTGCCTGACCAGGCAGTGGTGCAGTGGATAGAGTGTCAGACTGGGACACGATGGACCGAGGTCAAAATCACAAGGTCGCTGGATCAAGAACATGACTCCATGGTCGCTGGCTTGAGTTCAACTGTTGCTGGCTTGAAGCCCAAGGCCACTGGCTTGAGCAAGGAGTCACTTGCTCTACTGTAGGCCCCCCTCCCCATCAAGGCACATATGAGAAAGCAATAATTGAACTTCTAAGGTGCTGCAACAAAGAATTGATGCTTCTATCTCTTCCCCTTCCTGTCTGTCTGTCCCTATTTGTCCCTCTCTCTGACTCTCTCTCTGTCTTTGTACAAAAAAAAAATTATTCTTTACTTCTTCATAAGCGACAAAAACAATAGGTTATTTATAGGAATCGACAAAGAAAAATATTTGTAAAAATGTTGCAAATGATTCTCTCATGCTTAACCAAGGCAAACAAAATACTAATTCATTTTCAGCTTCATGAGTATAAATTTTGTAAAATTATGCCCTTTATAATCAAACATGTTCTTCAAGTGAATTTTTCTTTAATGGGAATTGGATCAATTAATCTGCCGCTATAGCCAAAAACAAATAAAAACAAATCTAGGGACAAATCCACACAAAAAATTGATGAATCTTGTCAGCTGTCAAATTACTGTAGGCAATGATCCTGATCAAAACAGTAAAGCCTCAGTTCATAATTCTAACAATTATTTATAAGTAAATATTATTTCTAATTCTGTTATGGAACATTTAATCTGGAGTAGAAAATGTTGTTAATCATATCACTTATATAGGATAATTTCAATTATATGATTATATATTTTACTTCCTATTATTATTATTTTGCAAGAGAAAGGGAGAGAGATGAGAAGCATCACCTCATAGTTGAATCATTGCAATTGCTCATTGATTGCTTCTCCTATGTACCTTGACAAGGGGGCTCCAGTTGAGCCAGAGACCTCTTGCTTAAGTCAACAACTTTGGAATCAAGCCAGCAACCTCAGAAGTGAAGCCAGTGACAGTTAGGCTCAAGTCAGTGACCATGGGATCATGTCTATGATCCTACACTCAAGCCAGATGAGTCCAGGCTCAAGCAGGTGACCTCAGGATTTCAAACCTGGAAAATCAGCATCCCAGGTCGGTCGAAGCTCTATCCATCATATCATCACTGGTCAGGCCCTATTATTTCACAATGATTTTAAAGAGTCTTTAATCCATTGAGAGAGGAAGACAAGAAGGAGAAGTAAGCTTAATTATTGCTAAGAACCCCAATATCATTGCTATGTAAAAGAAAAAACTCCTTTACAAAATTTACATGACAACATATTATGATATGCAAATTAAAACTACAATAAGATATCACCTCACACTGTCAAAATGGCTATCATCAATAAATCAACAACCAAGTGTTGATGAGGGTGGGGAGAGAAGGGAACCCTGTTGCACTGTCAGTGGGAATGTACATTGGTACAGCCACTTTGGGAAACAGTATGGAATTACCTCAGAAAATTAAAAATTGAACTGCCTTATGACCCAGTGTTTCTGCTTCTGAAAATATATCTGAAGAAACCTGAAACATTAATTTGAAATAATATATGCACTCCCATGATCACTGCAGCATTATTTACGACAGCCAAGATAGGGAAGCAGCCCAAGTGTCCGTAAGTAGATAACTAGGTAAAAAAGTTGTGTTACATTTACTCAGCCATAAAAATAAGGAAATCTTACACATACTGACAGCATGGATGAACCTGGAACACCTTATTCTCAGTGCAATAAACCAGTCAGAGAAAAAAATAAAGTAGCCAATATTTTTTTATTGTAATTCTTGATATCTAGTGTCTGGCTCTGCTAGTACCAGGTGGGTAAACCCTTCCTGTTCTGTAACACTGACTCTGTTAGTTTCTTACTTTGTTTTGTAAAATATAAGATGATTTCTATGACTCAGTTTCCTTATCTATAAATGGGATGCAAAATACCAAGTTCATAAGAATATTAAGATGCTTAAAGAACAATATGTGCATTATACTTGGAACAGTGCAGGGAACGTAGTACATTCTCAACAGATGTCATCTCTAACTTGTTATTAAACAGTTTTAAACATGAAAGTAAGATTATCAGTTTGTAATCTAAATGAGTGGTATTTCTTTACTTTTGTCATGGGAGAATGTTTCTCTATGTTTAAGATCAACAGGTTTCATTTAAATAGTACTCTAGAAATATAAAGAAAATAGGTAAAGATTTATAAAAAGTGCCAAGAACTTAATTGCATTGAGTTTTGTGATTGACGTGAAATGAAAGGTTTCTGCACACATAGAATAATGTTACTGCCTTTACTGTGAAAAAACCTATGAGACCAGGAGCAGTATTATTAGCTCAAAATATATTTAGAGAAAGTTTAGGAAGACAAAGACACAATGGTACCAGAATTCACAAAATGAGACTAAAACCACTTCTAAGTCAATAGCATAAAGAGGTAAAAAGTCAATGAGATGATCATGAAATAAATTTTGATTAGAAGAAAAGAAGAAACTATAATACAACTATAATGTCTTCTTAGAGGGCAGGACTGGAATGCATTTAGATAGCTTAATTATACTTATCTGTATATATTATATTCTGGCTTAGTGGCAACTGAAATTAGAAATGACAAATATTAATAATTTAATTTTGGCAGGAGGTGTTTCTACAATTAATATTTTATGAGGTGATGTGCATAAACTTGTTAAAACAAAAAAATCAGTTTAAGCAAAATATGATTACTTTTAAAATCACTACTTTTCTCAAATAATTATCTAATTAGCCCAAGGGAGGAAACCATTTTTAGTGATTAAAAAATAAACTCATTAAGTCTTAATGCATTATGTCTTAAGAACATTGGTCAAGGATGGAATTTAGTAAAGTAACTATTATGCTGAATTGAATCTTCTGTTATTTATAAGCTAGAGTTCAATGGCACATATCTGGGTTTATTTATACTATTTATGACTAATTTTATACAATGAGGTATTCAGTCTCTCCAACTATTGCATGGAATAAAAAAATGTTCTTAGACTACTTGAAATGTCCCAGGATTTACAGTAAAATTACTAGTGGCAAATATCATGAGTGCTCTTAGGTGTGGGAGGAAAGAAAAACATGTGTCCGTTATGGAAATGTAACAGTACAGAAATTGCGCTCCTTTAACATGACCCTTTCTCCTGTCTGTTCATCCAGTCCAGTCTCTCTCTTAATCAGGAAGCCCTCGGAACATCATATTCTGGTCAGAATCAAACTGTCTTAGGAACAAAGCCCCGGGTCTGTTACAGAAACAGAGTTTGGGTTCATCTAAGGACAGTATTTTGATTTTGGTTGTGTTTCAGCTCATGAAAGCAAAATGATTTTACAAGTCACACCCTCATGAAACCAGAGCAGACAATGCCATGACTGAGAGCAGGACTTAATACAATGATCCTGTGTCCAACCAATCAGTAGAAGCCACACCTCATTTCCAGGAAGCCATGGGAAGCCATGTCTTTGAGCACTAGCTCACCTGTGACTTGGAGCATGACACCATATCCTTAAATATAAATATTGACTGTCTTGGCTGCAAACTCCTGTTTGTATTTGATTAGGCTTTGATGAGCACAGGCAAATGGATCCCTGTAGTCCAGAAACAGTAACATGTCCCTTTAACTTCTTATGTCCTGAGATCTTTGAGTACCCCTAAATTTGCAAACACCATTACTGCATATAGTTTATCCTTTTAGAACATGTACATTTTATGAGTTCAAAACCAAAAGGTGCTAATGGATTTAAAGATGTTCTACTGTCTTTCTAGGATTTTCCAATATTGAGATTCAAATGTGTTCCTTAACAAATTTAAGAAAATATGAAGAAAATTACATTTTTATATTACAATCTAACAGTCAGTCCAAAATTGTCAGTGATGGGCTCTACCAGAATCCAAGTGGCAGAGAAACTACAAATTACAAATTCTCTTTGTTGAAGACAACCAAAAATTGATATATTTAACGGCATTCCATGTATGAGCAAAATTTTCCCTACAACGAATATATTTATGCAAGACATAATTACAACCAGCATTACATATATTTGGAAACAAAAGAAAAAAACACAAGATGGAAATTTAAAAATTGATTCCACCATCTAGTATATCAGGAGACACAGGAATTTCACAATTCACATTTAAAAAATGTTGGAAAAATATATTAACTAAGAGGAGCTATTCACATGACTATTAAACCACATACATTCCCAACACAAATAGGGATGTAGTTTCATGTAAACTTTTGATAATTCAATTTAAAAAAGAAGTAAAAGACTAATCAGACTATTAACTAATGTTTTGGCTTCTCTTTACTTAGCAGAGAGAAATGTATCCTCTAAACTATGGAACTATGATATATTTGCCTTATTTTTTCCTTGTGTCTCCCAAGGTCACTAGAAAAATATGTTTGCACTCATTCTGCTTGCCTTCTTTCTTTTTAACATTGAATCCTTTTTGCTATTAACAGAAATCAAACGAACTTTTATCCTTAATATTTCCATTAATATTGGCTACCTGTTTATATTTCAAATGATTTGTTAAAATTGTTAGTATAAAATCAGCAGAAGACATTAAAGTATCAGAAAAAAATAACTAAAGTAAATTTCCAAGTTTATATTTATTCTCCTTTGTGTGTCTGTTTTAGAAAAAAATAACAGATTCAATTTATTAGTGCAATAATTACAATCTATTTGTTGTTTGTCTTACTTTTCAAATAGCACCATATGCACCTTTCATACAAGTTTCACTTTGGTTTTCAATTTTCATGAGTTTATATGAGCCCAAGTTATGACCTATGCTGGGAGCAAGATCTCAAATGCTCCTCAAGTTTTACTCTTGAAAGCATATAAGAAACACCTTAACTTTGGGGCTCAAAATTTGAATAAAATGTATTACATAAAGTTATTGAACTCAAGTTTTATTCATCATAAAATTCATACATCTCCTTATCACTGTCAAAACTCCTACCCATTAGCTTGTCTTCATCTACGTCTGGTGACAAATCACTCTCTTCAACAATGAGGGCAAAAGAAAGCGCAAGTGCAAAAAAGTGGGAAATGCAAATAAAAAAATCTACAATCACTATATAAGACGCACCCAGTTTTTAGACCCCCAATTTTTTAAATAGTCTGCTTCATATATATGGGGAAATACGTTAATACCTATACTAATATTATCATTAATTAAATTAGAAAACACTTTTAGTTCCTAGATCCCTCTGCAAGGTGTGAGGTCTAATTATTACAAATAAATAAAAAGCTGATCCGTTATTTATTTAATTCAGTATCTTAGATTAAAAAAATCAAAGAAAAAGTCTAAATAATTAGAAGGTCAACTTTCTGTGGAATAAAACAAAATGGGGATCATGTAAAAAAGTAATATGATCTAAAATAAAAACCAAAACAGAAGACCAGAAACCTAAGAACCACCCACTTCTCCTTTCTCTCTTCAATCTTCACCATCTGTCAGGCTGTAGATCTTTTATCTTGACCTATGTATCTCCTGAATGTGTTAACATTTCATTTACATGACCACGGTAACCACATTTCAAGTTTCTCATATGAATAGTTATAACTCCTTCCTTGGGACTATACTCTTCCTTCAATGCAATCTCCCCTTTCCAAAATATAAGCATCCTCAAAAATCCAAAACTGATCAAATTTAAGACTGATTATAGAATAAATGCGCTTTTGTCTACCTGTATTCCCAGAGGTCCCTTCAAAGTACCAAGCTATTTTCATATCTAACTATACTTTAATTCTTGTATGCCAAAATGACTTCTATTTGTACTTTAATGAAGTCTTCCCAGAGTCTTTCACCAGTAACTCTAACAGATTTAACCATGACTTTCTTTTAATCATCATCTAAATCAGCAACTGTCAACCAGTGTTCCACAGCACAGTGATGTGCCGCAGGAAAATTTAAAACATGCAATACCTGACTATTTACTCAGGAGCATTGACCTCTTTTCCTTTAGATTGTTAAAAAAACAAAAAAACAAAACCAACAACAACAAAACCTACAACAGCCAACACAACACTGACCTCTGGTGTGAATGAATCAGAATTATACTTATTTCTTGTCCGATCGGCAAAAAAATATATTTTTAGTGTACCACAGATTTTTGTAATTGTTTATGTGTGTCATGAAATGAAAAAGGTTGAAAATTACTGACCCATATTATACTTTGATTATTGCAAGAGTAATTTTGGGAAGTCGGAGAAAATGCAAACACTTGGCTGAATCTCAAAAACTAAGTTAACTTTCAGAGGTAGAGTTCTGGCATTGAAAATTTTAAGACGACTTCAAGATGACAATAATCCACAATTATCTGAGAAGTCCTGACTTACATCGTCTATACTTATAGAGTATACACTGTATTTTTGCAGTAATTTGTTTGCATGTCTTTATTACCAATTAAGTTTGAAGGTTTTTTTGGATGGAACTTATGCAAACTTACAGTATTTACATATAGCTGGCATTTAGGAGGTATTCAATAAACATATGATAAATAAACAATTGAGTTTGTTTTCATATTTGGTAAGCAATATAGAAATAAAAAATGAGGAAGGCAAAGAAGATGTTAAGGGGAATATGGTGCCATGGGAATTCGGGGCAACACCAGAATCTATGTAAACACAATAAATTAAAATCAATAATAAAAATAAAGAAAGTAAAGGGAAGAAATGAATTGTTGTCATTGTTTATTAGGTAATGGGAAAACAATGATATGAAATAATAAAATGGACCTCTAGCAATATTAATGAGACCAAGGCATGTGAAGAATAGATTAGGCAGAGGAAATATGATATTTGTCTAATAATAATAATAATAATGATAATAATAATGGTCAGGCATTCTCAAGTTAAAATGTTATGATTTCAAATTTAAAGAGGAAAAGAGCACTAGAGGTAAAAACAGGGGCTCTAGCTGGGTAGCACAATTGGTTAGAGTGTCTTCCCCAATAAACCAAGGTTGTGGGCTCGATTCCCAGTCAGATAACATACAAGCAGCAACCAATGAATGCACAACTAAGTGGTACAACAAATCAATCTTTTTTTTACTTTCTCTATCATTAATCAATAATTTTTTAAAAATTTTAAAAATAACAAATACGTTATATTACTTTAACAGAAGTCTATTTTAACAGAAGTCAGCATTTACTTTTAAGTAAATAAAAAGCAAGGCATATCTATCTTGTAACTGCTGTCTAACAACCTAGCTTCTATTTTTCTTTTTCCTGGAAATCTCATGAGTGAGTAGAAATATCAGATGGGGAAATATACTCACTGGTTGGAAGGAATCTCAGCCAAATTTACATTTCCTGAGATGGAGGACACATGTCTTGTTTCCTGAAACCTTTACTATTTTAAATATTCCTTTAGGAATATAGAAAGAGTTTACTTTCTTGAAAAAAAACAGAACACAAAATCTGTCCTTTTTATAGCAAACCTTAATGTCTTCTGCATCTGTTGCTGGAATTCATAGTGTGATTATGAGACCGTTAAATGCCCATGTGATTCCTTCCTTATGTTACCCTGTGGGCAGAACTCTTATCTTAGAGAGTGTCACAAATGAAATACCAAAGATGTGCAGTTAAATGAGTGAAATGGTGAAAAGTTAATATAACTTCTTTGTTTATAACACACACCCAATTGTTTTTTTTAGAACCCAGTTGCTTAAGCGTTTCACTTTTACTTAGTATACAAACGTAGCATGGCCCTAGCCAGTTGGCTGAGCAGTAGAGCGTCAGTCAGGCATGTGGAAGTCCCAGGTTCAATTCTCGGTCAGGGCACACAATCTGCTTCTCCAACCTTCACCCTCCGCCTTCTCTCACACTTCACCTCTTGTAGCCATGGCTCAAATGGTTCAAGCAAGCTGGTCCCAGGCACTAAGGATGGCTTCATGGCCTCATCTCATTTGCTAAGATTGCTCAGCTTTCCAAGCAATGGAGCAATGGCCCCATATGGGCAGAGCATCACCCCATAGGGGGCTGGCCTAAGGGATCTCAGTTGGGGTGCATGCAGGGAGTTTGTCTGTCTGCCTCTCTGCCTCTCACATAATTAAAAACAAAAGAGAGAGAGAGAGAGAGAAAACAGCATGAAAAAATTTTTTTTCAGCAAGTAAATTTATTGGCTATGAAGAAAGAAAGTTGGAGAGAAAGCTTAGCCCAGAAAGAGCTGCTGCTGCCCACTGCTGCCTTGATTGCAAGTCTGGTGGGGTCCCCTGGAGCTTAGGAGAAAGAGAAAGACAGAAAACATGCCTAAGGGGAAGAAAATGGGGAGAGGGGAGGGGAAGGTGTTGGCATGCACCCAGGAGAGCTGGCAAAAAATAAATTTCTTTTTAGTCCTTTTTATGTTCATTAAAAAGTACAATTTTCTTTTGTAGAAGCTATTGTGTTCTTATATTTCAACCAGTAATTCTGAGGGCTTCTGAGTTATGTAAGAAAGTTCTTTAAAATTTTTGTCTAGTTAATCTAACCTGCCTCCCCCAGCGAACAGATTCCTGCATTAAACCGAAATTGATCCACTAAGGGTAATTACTATTTTGAAACTTGGCAGAAACTAAGGTGCCCATTCCACAAGCAAGATGGATTATTTGCAAACAAGCCACTATACGCTCGGGTGTATTCTCTGGAGTTTCCTTGAAGTAGCTTACTCCGGCATGCACTGAGTGATCACAGAGCATTTGAGTCTGCCCTGCTGGACACTGTACCCAAATCACAGCTGCTCTGCGGAGCATTTGTTCCACCAAATGCATTGGAACTGCTTTCCCGTCTGCTACTAACTAAACATCCGAAAATGCTGCCATAGCTTGTTTCATAAACTTGTCCTTAGAGACTAGGCAAGAAGTTATTATTTTAATTCTGCAAAGCTGTATTTAAATTTTTCTCGTTCAACCTCCCCCCATTCTCTCTCACTTAATATTTTGCAACTACTTGGTTCATGTCATTGGTAATCGTGCAATAGATTTAAAAACATGAAGAATATTCCAAAATATGTTTAATGAATTAAAAGGACATTAGGCATCCTCTGGTAGTGATTTTTTTTACTGTTCACTAAATCGATTGTTTTCTCTTTTCTCTCTGCTCTTTCTTGGTTCCTCGTTTTGTTTCTACCTGCCCCTGATTTTCCAGGCCCTGTCACTCCATTTCTCATCTATTTCTATATACCCTCTCACGTTTTATAGCTCCTATTTTAATTTAAATTCACTCATTTTGTTTAAAAAACAGCACATGAAACAAGTATTTTTATATGATAATACTACTAAGTATTGACTATTTAGTAAGGCGCTTATGTAATTTCTCTAAAAACCAAGGTAATTTTATACCTGGAAAATATTTTTACTTCTTTAAATTATAATTTGGTAAATGTTAATGTTTCAACATAACTCTACAGAGTTATTGTAATACTGATATTTTTTTAATATTTTTAAATTATATTGACTTTAGTCCAGGAAGTTTCTTGGTCTTTTTATTTGTTTGTTTGTTATTTTTTTAGAATTTTGTTTCAATTGAAAGGAAACATTCAGCAAATGTTTTGATGTCTTAGTTAAGGTCACTCAACACAATGTTTCAAAAATGTGATCACCTTACATCTAATAATATTCCATCTGGTTTTTGAAAAATACAGGTAATACTGTGCTGTCATCTAAAAGCGGTGCTTAGTTTTTTGTTTGCTTGTTCTGCTCTTGGGTGGAGAATCCTTATATCTAATAATTCTTGAGAGTATTAAAGGATCAGTTTGAACACAAAGCAGGCTTTTGTAAACATTTACTTAAGATTATGTGAACTGAAACCTAACAAATTAAATGCCATTCCTTGTGGGTAGTAGCCTTTAGAATATTAGAAAAGTTGTTAGTTTTACTACAGTGTGTTCGTAAAGTCATGGCGCACTTTTGACCAGTCACAGGAAAGCAACAAAAGACAATAGAAATGTGAAATCTGCACCAAATAAAAGGAAAGCTCTCCCAGTTTCATACCTATTCAGTGCAGTTTGATGTGGGCTCCATTTATTGCCCTACACACATACAAACAATAGTGAAGTTCTTGCCACATACAGGTAAGGATGTCTGGTGTAACAGAGTGAATAACGTCTGTGATTCTCTGTTTTAAGTGATTAATGTTATTGAAACATTCAATGTACACATATTGCTTCACATAACCCCAAAAGTAAAAGTCTAAGGGCATCAGATCCAGGGATCGTGGTGGCCATGGCTTGACAAAACCCCTGCCTATCCACTGCCAGGGGAATTTTTTATCCAGAAACTCACGAACAATGGTGGTGTAGTGTGGAGGAGCATCCTCCTGTTGAAAGATGACACCTTCTGGAAATTGTGGCACTGCATACAATTCCAACATGTCAAGATAGGTGTTTGCCATCACAGACTGCTCCGCGAAAAACAATGGGCCTATCACCTTATCATGCATCGGGCCACACCACACGTTCACTTTAGGGGTGCTACGTTCGTACTCAACGTAGGCATGAGGATATTCAGCAGCCCATATTCGGACGTTATGGCGATGAACATGTCCACAGATATGGAAGGTCGCCTCATCGCTAAACACAATCTTCTGCAAAAATCTTGCATCATTGTCGATCTCATGAAGCATATCTGTGGCAAACATGCATTGTGTGGGTCTATCTGCCAGTTTAATAGCGTGCAACAGCCGCAATTTGTACCCCGTAAAACAGGACGTTTCTTTAACACCTTATGAACTGTAGTCTTGCTTAGGTGTAATTGTCGAGCACACGCACGCACAGATTTTTTAGGGCTCCTTAGGTAGCTTTCCCGTGTAGCCTCTACAGACTCGTCACTGACTGATGGCCTATCAGAACAGGGTTTCTCCACCAAACTGCCGGTTTCCTTCAACTGTTTATCCAACCGAGTAATGTTATTCCTATGTGGCGGCGCTTCGTTATAAATGCACTGATATTCACATTGCACTTTGGTCACAGATTCGAATTTATCAAGCCACAGAACACACTGAACTTTCCTCTGTACCGTCCACATCTCGACTGGCATGGCCGTGGGCTGCTCCACTGTATACACGGTATTACGTCATCATCTGTGCATGCGCACATGCTGCCACATAATTCTACAGAAACTGGTTTTCCTTTTATTTGGTGCAGATTTCACATTTCTATTGTCTTTTGTTGCTTTCCTTTGACCAGTCAAAAGTGCACCATGACTTTATAGACACACTGTATTTAAAGCAGTGGGCACAAAATACATTGATACATCATTGGTTTTTATGCTTATTCACCAGCAATGGTGAGTGAGTTCTTCCCCACATTCTTGAGCTCAACTCAGATAACTAATTTAGAAAATATTAGCATTTATTGACTGATTATTTTATAGAAATAACTAGTTTTGATATAGTTGGATAACTAGTAACAAATATAGAAAAAACACACTTTACATAATAAAGTTTACCTCGATTAGAAGAGAGTTTTATCTCATTCATAATCCAATCTCTCTATAGTTCTAATCAGACTCTCCTTGACAACTTTACTTTTTAAAATCATCATTAAAGACACTTAATTATATTTATAGTATGTATTTTCTGCCAAAATATTTTAGTATTCAAGACCAAAAATTGTGAGATTTAAATCCATTAGTCATCACTTTTATTTTAAAGTGCAAACTCTCAATTCTTTGTCAAAGATATGTTATTATTTATACTAATACCTACCTTTTTTTTTTTAGTATACTATCATCCCTCACCATATCATGGCTCACTTTTCACTGTATTGCGGATTTTTAAATTGTATATCTCAATTTTGTATCGCGGATTTATCACTATATCGCGGGATTTTGTGGTATATAGGTATTTCTATATATTTATTATTTTAATAATTTTGTGGTAAAATAAACATTTCATAGCCTAAAAATTAAAAACAATATAAAAATATTAATAAAAACATATTATTCTTCACTGGTGAATACCTATATAGAATTTTATATGTTGTAAAATTATGTAGGTTTAAGAGTGTAGAAAGTGTTTAAGAGCATAGGAAGTGTTTATAAGAGTATGGAAAAGGTTAATAGCAGTGAGGGAAAGGTTAATAAGAGTTTGGGCAGAGTGCCTGACCAGGCGGTGGCTCAATGGATAGAGCGAGCGTCAGACTGGGATATGGAAGACCCAGGTTCGAGACCTCAAGGTAACCAGCTTGAGCGTGGACCCATCTGGCTTGTGCAAAAGCTCGCCAGCTTGGACCCAAGGTCTCTGGCTCCAGCAAGGGGTTGCTTGCTCTGCTGAAGACCCTCTGTCAAGGCACATGTGAGAAAGCAATCAATGAACAACTAAGGTGTTGCGACGGCAACGAAAAACTAATGATTGATGCTTCTCAACTCTCTCCGTTTCTGTCTGTCTGTCCCTATCTATCCCTCTCTCTGACTCTCTGTTCCTATAAAATAAATAAATAAATAAGTAAATAAATAAATAAAATACATAAATAATAAAATAAATATAGGGTTGCTACTTTGCGAATTTTCACCAATTGTGGGTGTCTGGTACCTAACCCATGTGATAGACAAGAGACCACTATATAGCTCAATTTCATTCATTTCTTGAACATAATTAAAAGTATCTGACCAAAAGAACAGTTTAAAAATTATAGGTCATTAGATAACTTATCCTATAAAATATTAATGACCTTATATTATGTATCTAATAGAAATAAAGGAACTTTTTAGCATTTAAGAAAACATTTTGGAAATTCAAAAATTTTACAAGGGATTTAAAAACATTGATATAATTTATTTATAATAATAATAAATCAATGACCTGTATTATAAATATCAAAACATTTGCTGCTTTTGAACTGCATCAACTGCAATAAAGTTAATTTTTTTATTATGACAACCTGCAACTTTCAGGAGTTGTCTTATCCAGTGGTGGTATTCATCAGGTTCACACTGGTTTGGCAGAACCACTACTTAATTTTTGTTGAGTTCGGTGATCTGGTTGTTAAAATGGCAATTGTAATCAAGGTCCTCTCTAAAGTGGGCACCTGGGCAGCCATCCAATGTGGAAATCACAAATTTACATTCCTAACTCTTTTTTAAAGTTCATCTGTATGACAGCATATTCTAAGTGCCCATAGTAATGTTCATTCTGTCGATAAGTGAAAAGAATTGCAACTGAGAATGTCAATTAAGAAGCAATATGGAAATATCTTAAATAACAGTTTTATTGTTTTTTGTCAGGTATTATTTAATATTTTAAAATTCTTTCTTATAACGTAATCTAGTGTTGTGTACATCTTCTGTTATTCTTATCTAAGTATTAAATGCATAGAGTAATAAACTACCTTTCAGTATACTGTTTTTTTATACTTAAAATGTTCATTAGGGAAGAGAACCAGTTGTCAAAATATTTGAATTTCACCACTGGTCCTTCCAGTATAAGCACTAGTTTCTAGTGCACCTCAAAACTTAGTTCAGCCCTACTGACCTAGTTGCAGTTCTCCAAACATGCCACATATCACAGCACTGTCTGAGCCTGAAGTTTTCATGCTGAAAATATCCACTCTTGTGTAATTGTAAAACTCCAACTTGTATATTCAGACTCAACCAAAGCATCACCTTCTATTTGAAATATTTTCTCCATTTAAAAATGGAGCTGATTATAATTTAATCCTTTTGTACACACTACCATAAATATCTCTATTCCTGTATTCAGAGCACTGTATTGTTATTTTACCTGTCTCTTTTACACTCATAAAAAGGATACTGTGACATATTTACCTTTGTATTTTTCAGGTTGAGCATAGTGCCTGTCATATAGGTGTCTCAAAAATTTATTGATTGAAGAAAGAATAAATGAGTAAATCTTTTATTGATTTGTAATCTATTAACTTTACAACAATACATTTATTGACCTGAGATTAGCAATAACTGGAAACTGAACTTCAATATAAAGCCAAAAATAATTGTTGAAAATTAATTAACTAATATTTACTTAGTACATGCCTATTACTATAGCCTCTTGTTTTTGTTGCAGAGAGAGTTTCTTTTCTACCAGAACTTCCAATAGCAGTAATGATGTTACAGTGATAAAGTGATGTTGGAATACTCAGTGGGTTACCTTCAGGAAGCACATAATAACAGATTTGCATGATATATACATATTAAAGTACTATATGCCTTTATGATCACCACCATCAGTGTAGGTATGCTGATGTTAATGATATATTTCAATATTATACAGCTGTTAACTTATATATCCAGGTCGTTTGTCACTCAGTTATTCAGCCAACAAAGGTGTTTTTAATACTAGTAAGTTTCAGAGACTAGATTCAGTTCAAGAGACAAAAGGGTATCCTAAATGGACATGGTCTTGTACCAAGGGCTGAGGGAGACTGCAGATGAGCTCATTATTACTCAGTAATCACCGAGTTACATTTGGGATAATTTTATGTAGCAAAATACAAGCTCATATAGGTATGTAATATGGATGAATAAGCTTTTTTTGTGCCTAAGCTTTTGTAGCAAGTTGGGAGATAAATAGACATTTTCTATGCCAACATGAAAAGTCATTCCATTTCAAATTTAAATTTTCTACAGGATCCAGTTCCTTTCACAATTTGAATATACTTGCAATAAAACAAGGAGGCATTTCAAATGATACTATAGAAATAAAAAGGATCACAAGAGACTACTGCAAACAATTATACTCCAACAAACTGAATAACCTAGAAAAAAGACATATTCCTAAAACATACAACAACCTTCCCAGACTGAATCATAAACAAATAGAATCTCTGGATAAACCAATAATAAGAAATTTGAAACAGTAATCAATAACCTCCCAGCAAAGGACAGTACAGGAACAGATAGTTTTATGGGTCAATCCCACCAAACACTTAAAGAATTAACATTGATCCTTTCTTAATGATTCTAAAATATTTGAAAAGAGGGAAACAATATAAATTCATTTAATGAGGCTAGCATTTCTCTCATAGCATAGCAAAAGACATTACAAGAGAAGAAAACTATTAAGACAATATGCCTGATGAAAATTGATGTAAAAATCCACAGTAAAATACTAACAAATAAAGCTCAACATTACATTCAAAGAATCATACATGAGCATCATCAAATGTTATTTATGGAGTACAGGGATGGTTCAACATTTCCAAATCAATAAATGAGATATATCACATTAGTAGAATAAAAGATAAGTACGATATGATCATTATATGCAGAAAAAACATTTGACAACATTCAACACTGTTTCATAATAAAAACTCTCAACAAATTGGGTCAGTTTAACATAATAAAGGCCATAAATGAAAAGCCTACAGCTAACATATGTAATGGTGGAAAGCTGAAAGCTTTCCTTTAAGATAAGTAACAAGGCTAAGTATCTCATAACTGCTATTCAACATAGTATGGAAATACCAGACACCATAATTAGGCAAGAAGAAATTTAAAACATCTAAACCAAAATGGCATAGCAAAATAGTCTCTGTTGGCAGATAATATAATTTTATATATATATAAAACCCTAAAAACTCCAGCAAACAAAAGTTAGAAGTAATAAACTAATTTTATAAAGTTTCAAGATTCAAAATCAACATACACATATTAGTTGTATTACTATACACTAACATCCAAATATGTGAAAAAAGAAAAAAAGCAACTCCATTTACAATAACATAAAAACAAAATAATAGAACAAAGTTAAACATGAAAGTAAGAGCTGTACATTAAAAACTATAAAATTTCAATAAAAGAAATTGTAGAAACAAAAATAAATGGAAACATTTTCTGTATTCATGTATTGAAAAATTAATATTGTTAAAATGTCCATACTACCCAAAGTCATATATTTATTCAATGCAATCCTTATCAAAGTTTCAATTATATCTTTCACACAAATGGAAAAAAAAATCTTAAAATTCAATTAGAGCCATAAAAGACCCTAAATACCCAAAGTAATTCAGAAAAAAAAAGGCATAAATCTGAAGGCATAAATCTTTCTGAATTTAATCTATGTAAGAATCTAAGTAATTTGTTACTGGCATAAAAATGTATACTTCAATCAAAGCAACACAATCAATAGCCAGAAATAAACTGTCACATATACAGTCAATTACGTCTGACAAGGAAACCAAAAATAATCACTGGGAAAATACAATTTCTTCAATGAATGGTGCTGTGAAAACTGGATAACCACATGCAAAAGAATGACATTGGGTCCCTATCTTACACCACTTTAAAAAAATTATTGGAAATGGATTAAAGACAAACATAAAACCTGATATGTAAAAGTTCTAGAAGAATACATAAGAAAAAGCTCCTTGGCATGGTCATAGCATCAATTTTTTTTTTTTTAATATTACAGCAAAAACACAAGCAACAAAAGGAAATAAGTAGAACTACATAAAAAAACAAAAACAGGGAGAAGATGGCGATAGAGTAGGCAGACGTTCCAATTTCCACCTCCCAGAACCAGGTGGATTACAACTTAATTTTAGTAACAATCATCTTGTAAAACCAACTTGGACTAAACTAAGAAGAGTCTATAACCAGGGATCACTGAAGAAGCCACACGAGACTGGTAGGAAGGGCAGATATGCAGAAAGGGCTGCCCTGCTCCCAGGAGCAAGTAGTGGCTCGAAGGGACTCTCACAGTGGGGTGGGTTGGCCAGAGAGTTGTGGGTCCTCAGCCCCAGGATTGGTGTCCCAGCCTAGAGCCCCAGAGACTAAAAGAGGCGTATACACAGTATTTATCTAAGAAAAAAGCCGGGATACTGTCTGAGAGAAAGAGACAGAACCCTCAAACTCAGGCTCCATCTTAAAGGGAGCACACAGAAAACCTTGGTCACAGCCACTTACCCGGGGTTCGGGGAGAAGGAAGAGCTACAAGGCCTGGAGTTGCGAGAAGAGAGTGTAATCTCAGTGGCACAGTGAGAGACACTGTGGGGTCAAACACCCTAACCCCTGTGCTAAGTCACTCCCTAAATCTAAAGTGGCCATTTTTTCCTGGGAGCGGCAACATCAGCAAAGAAGCAATTACCCCACAACCGAAGGCTCTCCTGCTCCAGCCAGAGCAAAGAATCACTTAGAAGCAGGGGGCACTTCAGGGACACAGGTTTTAAGTACTGAGGTCTGAGGTATACCTCCCTCCCCTCATGCCCGCGACAGAGAGGCCGAGGCTTCCTGAGTGCCTGTGGCAGCAGAGTCTGAGGCAGTGGGCCAGCGGGCAGACCACACCTTGAGAGCACAGAGGCCATACCCACTGGACTCCAGAGGCCACAAAGAGGGCTGAAAAAGAATAAAATAAATGGTCTGGATAGAATGACAGATGAGGCTGAGGGGCAAGCCATACCTAATACCATTCCTAATCCCTGAATTACCGTGCTGAGCCCAACAAGCAGCCAGTAGTAGGAGGCAACAGAAAGTAGGTCTCAGGGGAACTTGAACTTTTAAATGAACATTCTCCAGGCCAGGAATAGATAAGAGCTAGCTTAGGAGTGCACCTGATATTTACAATGGCACTTGGGCCCAGCAGAGGCAGTCACAAATTCTGGACCACCTGTACCTCCCAAAAGGTTGCTAAGGGCCAGTCATATGCAGAAACCCCCACTGGTCTGCACCAGGTTCCGGCCAGGGAAGTCCAGGACTGGCACATCCAGAGACCAAATACAGAGAGCATCAATTCAGGACCTAACAACCCTTGTTAGACTGTTATCTTATGGAAGGGCTTCTCACACCTGACACAGGTAAGGCATAGAAAATGCCAACACAAATAGCACAAGAAAGTAGCAGCAGACAAGTAGCCCACAGCAGATTACAAACAACAGCTAAGGCCAACCCAAGACGATCTAGAAACAATACAACTAGAAACTGGAGGCAAACAACACCAACCCTAGACTCAGCTAGCTATACAAACAGCACAACCAAAGGAGGAGTCCATACACAGACAAAATGGGAAAACAGAGAAATACAATTCAAATAAACCAATAAGAGAAATCTCCAGAAAAAGAACTGAATGAGAAGAAAGTAATCAAATTACCAAATGCCGAGTTAAAATAATGATTGCTAGGATGCTCAAAGATCTTAGAGAAACAATGGATGGACAAAACAAGCAACTAAATAAAGAGATAGAAAACATTAAAAAGGACATTGAAATCATAAAAAAAAACCAGTCATAAATGACAAATACAATATCAGAAATGAAGACTACACTAAAAGGAATTAAAAGCAGACTGGATGAAGCAGAGGATAAAATCAGAAATTTAAAGGACAAATTAAACAAAAGCACTGAAGCAGAGCAGCGAAAAGAAAAGAGGCTCAAAAAGTCTGAGGAAACTTTAAGAGAGCTCTGTGACTACATGAAGAGAAACATCTGCATCATAGGTGTTCCTTAAGGAGAAGAGAAAGAACAAGTGATAGAGAACCCGATTGAAGAAATCATAGCTAAAAATTTTCCTAAACTTATAAAGGAAAGAGACACATAAATTCAAGAAGCAAAGAGAGCACCATTTAAGAGGAACCCAAAGAGGTCTACACCAAGACATATCATAATTAAAATACCAAAATTAAGAGATAAATAAAGAATACTAAAAGTTGCAAGAGAAATGCAGTAAATTATCTACAGAGTAGACCTTATAAGGATGACATCCACCTTTCAACACTAACACTAGAGGCCAGATTGAATGGCAACAAATATTCAAAGTAATGTAAAATAAGAGCCTAAAACCAAGACTTCTCTATTCAGCAAGGCTATTATTTAAAACTAAAGGAGAAATAGAAAGCTTCCTAGACAAAAAAACAAACAAACAAAATACCTAAAAGAATTTATTACAACAAAACCAATGCTGCAAGAAATGTTAAGGGGTCTGTGGTAAAGAGAACAAAGAGGGAAAAATCTAGAAAAAGAGAAATGTAGATTTAAAGAATAAAATGGCAATAAACAACTACATATCAGTAATATCCTTAAATGTAAATGGATTAAATGCTCCAATCAAAAGATATAGAGTAGCTGCATGCATAAACAAACAGTACCCGTATATATGCTGTATACAAGAGACCCATCTCAAAACAAAAGATACACATAGACTAAAAGTAAAGGGATGGAAAAAAATATTTCATGCAAATAAAAATGAAAAATATGCTAGGGTAGCAATACTTATATATTACTAAATAGACTTTAAAACAAAGCCTATAGTAATGGATAAAGAAAGTCACTACATAAAGATAAAGGGAGCAATCCACCAGTAAGATATAACTATTATAAATATCTATGTGCCTAATATAGGAGCACCTAAATATATAAAGCAGATTTTGATGAACATAAAGAGCAAGATCAACATCAACACAATATTAGAAGGGGATTTTAATACCGCACTAACATCAATGAATAGATTCTCAGGAAAGAAAATTAACAAAGAAACAGCAGCCTTACAGATCAACTGGATTTATTAGATATCTTCAGAATCTTTCATTCTAAAGCAGCAGAACATACATTCTTTTCAAGTGCTCATGGTACATTCTCTAGGATAAACCACATTTTCAGACAAAAAACAAGTCTCAATAAATATAAAAAGATTGAAATCATATCAAGCATCTTCTCTGATCACAATGACATGAAACTAGAAATCAACTACAATAGAAAAACTGAAAAATATTCAAACACTTGGAGACTAAACAGTATGTTCTTAAATAACAAATGTGTTAACAATAAGATCAAAGAAGAAATAAAAAATTTCCTTGAAACAAATAAAAATGAATGTACAACAACTCAAAATTTACGGCACAGAGCAAAAGCAGTCTTGATAGGGAAGCTCATAGCATTACAAGGCATACCTTAAGAACCTAGAAAAAGGTCAAATAAACAGCTTAAATCTTCATCACAAAAAACTAGAAAAAGAACAACAAATAAAGCCCAGAGGAAGTAGAAGGAAGGAAATAATAAAGATCAGAGTGGAAATAAATGATATAGATGCTAAAAAACAACAAAGAAGATCAATGAAATCAAGAGCTAGTAGTTCTTTGAAAAGGTAAACAAGATTGATGAACCTTTAACCAGACTCACCAAGAAAAAAAGAGAGAGGACTCAAATAAATAAAATTAGAAATGAGAGTGGAGAAGTAACAGCTGACACAGCAGAAATACAAAAAATTATAAGAAAATACTATGAAGAAATGTATACCAAAATATTAGGTGAAATGCACAAATTCCTTGAAACATATAATTTTCCAAAAATCAATCTGAAAGAATCAGAAAACCAATACAGACTAATTACAACAAATGAGATAGAAAGAGTTATCAAAAAACCCCAACAAACAAATGCCCTGGGCCAGATGGCTTTACAGGTGAATTCTACCAAATATTCAAAGAAGACTAACTTCTATCTTTCTCAAGCTATTTCAAAAAATTTAAGAGGAGGGAAGACTTGCAAACTCCTTTTATAAGACGAGCATAATCCTCATTCCAGAACCAGGCAAAGACACTACAAAGAAAGAAAACTATACGCCAATATCCCTGATGAATTTAGATGCTAAAAATCTCAACAAAATATTAGCAAACCAGATCCAGCAATACATGAAAAAAATCATACATCATGATTAAGTGGGATTTATTCTGGGGAGACAAGGCTGGTACAATATTCGCAAATCAATAAATGTGATTCATTATATAAACAAAAGGAAAGAGAAAATTACATGATAATAGATGCAGAAAAAACATTTGATAAATCCAGCACCCATTTATGATCAAAACTCTCAGCAAAGTAGGATTACAGGGAAAATACTTCAATATGATAACAGCCATCTATTACAAACCCACAGCAAACATCAAATCAACAGACAAAAACTAAAAGCAATCCCTTTAAGATCAGGAACAAGACAGGGGTGCCCCCTTTCACCACTCTTATTCAACATAGGTCTGGAAGTCCTAGCCACAGCAATCAGACAATAAGAAGAAATAAAAGGCATCCAAATTGGAAAAGAAGAAGTAAAACTATCATTATTTGCTTAATGATATGATACTGTACATAGAAAACACTAAAGTCTCAGTCAAAAAACTGCTGGACTTGAAAAATGAATTCAGCAAGGTGACAGGATATAAAATTATTATTCAGAAATCAGTGGCATTTTTATACACTAAAATGAATGGTCTGAAAGAGAGAAATTAAGAAAACAATCCCCTTCACTAGTGCAACAAAAAATTATAAAGTACCTAGGAGTAAATTTAACCAAGGAATTTAAAGACTTGTACTCGGAATATTATAAAACATTGATAAAGAAATCAAGTAAGATACAAACAAGTGGAAGCATATACAGTGTTCATGGATAGAGCAAATAAACATCATTAAAATGTCTATATAACCCAAAGCAATCTATAAATTCAATGGATTTACTATTAAAATGCCAATGGCATACTTCAAAGATATAGAACAAAGATTTCAAAAATTTATATGGAATGAAAAAAAGAACACAAATAGCCTCAGTAATCTTGAAAAAGAAGAACAAAGTGGGTGGTATCACACTTCCTGATATAAAGTTATACTACAAGGCGATTGTACAAAAAACAGCTTGGTACTGGCATAAGAACAGGCACACAGATCAATGGAACAGAACAGAGAATCTAGAAATAAACCCACACCTATATGGACAATTGATATTTGACAAAAGAAGTATGAGCATTCAATAGAGTAAAGATAGTCTCTTTAACAAATGGTGTTGGGAATACTGGACCAGTACATGCAAAATAAATGAAACTAGACCACCATCTTACACCATTCACAAAAATAAACTCAAAATGTATAAAAAATTTAAATGTAAGTCATGAAACCATAATCTTCTTGGAAGAAAACATAGGCAGTAAGCTTTCCGACATCTCTCACAGCAATATATTTGCTGATTTATCTCCATGTGCAAGTGAAATAAAAGACAGGATAAACAAATGGGACTATATCAAACTAAACAGCTTTTTTGCACAGCTAAAGACAATATGAACAAAATAAAAAGACAAACCACACAATAAGAGAATATATTCGACAATATGTCTGATATGGGTTAAGAACTAAAATTTAGCATGACCAGGCGGTGGCACAGTGGATAGAGCGTTGGACTGGGATGCAGAAGACCCAGGTTCAAGACCCCGAGCTCACCAGCTTGAGCGAGGGCCCATCTGACTTGAGCAAAAAGCTCGCCAGCTTGGACCCAAGGTAACTGGCTCCAGCAAAGGGTTGCTTGGTTTGCTGAAGTCCTGCAGTCAAGACACATGTGAGAAAGCAATCAATGAACAACTAAGGTGTCGCAATGGCAACGAAAAACTAATGATTGATGCTTCTCACCTCTCTGTTCCTGTCTGTCTGTCCCTATCTATCCCTCTCTCTGACTCTGAAAAAAACAAAAAAAACCCCAAAATTTATAAAAACTTGTAAAACTCAACACCAGAATGGTAAACTATCCAATCTAAATATGGGCAAAGGAAATAAATAGACACTTCTTGAAAAAGAACATGCAGATGGCCAATAGGCATATGAAAAAATGTTCAACATCACTAATTATTAGAGAAATGGAAATTAAAACCACAACTCACACCTGTCAAAATGGCGCACATTAACAAAGCAACACATATTAAGTCAGTGGTTCTTAACCTGGGGAACCCTAGGGGTTCGATGAGTCAGTCTCAGGGGTTCGGAGAAACCTCTGCCGCGGAGGCCAAAATAAATACCGTAACTTGTTGTGAGTTTATGCACTTTGTTGGTTTTGTTCTTTGAGCAAGGTGATGTTCATGCACTGCTCATTTTGTGCACCAGTAAAAAAACATATACCTATGTCTTGAATTTGGAAAAAAAAGATCATATTTTATTTATCACTAAAGAAGGGTTTGGTGAATGCGCATATGAAACTGGTGGGTTCTGTACCTCAAAAAAAGTTAAAAACCACTGTATTAAGTGCTGACAAGGGTGTGGAGAAAAGGGAACCCTCTTGCACTCCTGGTGGGAATGCAGACTGGTGCAGGCACTGCAGAAAAAAGTATGGAGATTCCTCAAAAAAATTAAAAATGGAACTGCCTTTGATCCAGCTATCTCACTTTTAGGAATATATCCTAAGAATATAAAATCACTGCTTCAAAAGAAGAAATGCACCCCCATGTTTATTGTAGCCAAGATCTGGAAACAGCCAAGTGTCCATCAGGGGATGCTGCATGGAGACTATCCTTACTAAAAAATAGAGGACTCATGCCAAATCAAAGAGGAAAGAGATATTCCAGAACAAACTGAAGAAACAAAATCATGGCCTGTGAGTAAATTCAGCATTTCAGCAAGAAATCAAAACTAATAAAAGTAAAAAAAAAAAAAAAAAAGGTCAGGAGAGTTAATATATAAAATATATAAGGAACTCAAATAGCTCAGTAGAAATGAATAGAGGATCTAAAAGACTTTTGTCCAAAGAAAATATACAAATGGCTTACAGGTTCATGAAAAGATCCTCAACATCACTAATTATTAGGCAAACACAAATCAAAAGCAAAAGAGATGTCACCTCAAACCTGTGAGAATGCCCATCATCAAAACAACAAGAAAAAACAAGTATTGGTCAGGGTATGGCAAAAAGGGAACCACTGTGCTCTGCAGATGAGTATGTAAATTGGTACAGTCCACTACAACCTTCCTTAAAAAAAGTAAAAAAAATAGAAGTATCCTATGATCCAGTAGTACCACTCCGGGGTAAATAATACAAAGGAAATAAAATCAGGATCTCAGAAAGATACCTGCATTCAGTGCATCATTATCAACAATAGCCAAAATACAGAAAAAAACTTGTGTCCACCTACATAAGGAAGTGCAGAAGATGTGTTTATTATATATAATGGAATATTTTTCAAAGCATGGAGCAGAAGGATTTCTTGACGTGTGCAACAACATGGATGGACCTTGAGAGCATTATGCTAAGTGAAGTATATCAGATATGGAGAACAAATACAGCATGACTGAAGGATTTAGAAGTCAGTTTATATGTGGAATATCAAAAAGGCATACTCTTAGAAACAATGCATATAATATTGGTTCCAGGGTCTGAGGAAAGAGAGAAGCGGAAAATTGCCATTCAACAAGTATAAAGTTTACGTTATACGAATGAGTAAGTTCTAGAAATCAGCTGTATTTGTGCCTATAATTAATACTATTGTATTGTGCACTTACAATTTTTAAGAGTATAGATTTCATGTTAGCAGTTGTTACAATTTAGAAAATATATTAGTAAGTTCTATTGAAAATTAGAACTTTATACATACAGTTTTGCAATTGAATTGAAGGAACACATCAAAATCTTTTAAAAAATGAGCTGAATGTTCTCTTAAAAATTCCATTAAATTTCTATATTCAAAAAAATAATATTTAAATATTAATATAAACTTGTTCTTAACATTTCTCAATAGCACACAATATAATATTTACCTGTATATTCAAGGTGAAATCCTGCTGCAGAAACACTGATGTCCGATTGAAAATTTAGATATAGATTGTTAGATGTACTATTCAAAAGATGCGGTATTGTTGTTCCTGAAATGACAATTGAAAAAATAGGTAATTATCACATAATAAATACCATAATAAAGTTAAGTTAATTTATTAATCATCTAATAGGTTAACACTAAAATTGTGTATTAGTCAAATATTTTTCAAGAATTTTTTTAATGAAAATATTTCTTCCACATTTCTCTTTTATGCAATTGTCCCTATCTCCAAGGAGATAGGCCTTTGAGATCACTTTAGGTTGTTCCCTAAAAATAGGTAAGAGCAAAGAGAGCTCGTAAAGTCAGAGCAGTAAATGTGACGGTCACCTAAAATACATTTTGAATTTCATGTCAGCTTCAATATTCTATACACCTAATTTTAGTTTGCATGTGATTTTTATGGTATATTAACTTAAGTACTTAGAGGATATATTTATTTATTGTCCTTTATTTTATATGTATATAATTTTATACCAGGTCGATTAACTTGATGTTTCTTATACTCTGATAGCAGAGCTGGTAATTAGTATTAAAAAATCTCAGTTATTAGCTAGTATTAGCCTTGTCTCTCAGCAACTGCATCATAATGATGTTCTTCTAAACTCCTAAAGGAAATCAACTTTAGTTTATTCAATTATTGTGTTGAAAATAAAAAAAATATTTGCTTAAACCAATTACTCCTTGACTATGTGACATTGAGTAATGAAGACCCTTAAGATTACAACTCAAGCAGTTTCAAACAACAAGCATAAAAATAAGTGTCAATTCTATGTTTTAAGATAAAGTTCAATAAATCTATCAGTTGATTGTGTGGCAAACAGTTTTGGGTAAGTAAGTAGTTACTCTCCTCTTACTTTGCACTACTTTGTGTACCTAAACCTGATTCTCCTGTAAAATAAAGCACAATGAATTTATAATAGAACACACAATCATCTTTTCTCTTGTTTCCTTAACTTGCTCTCTGTCCATAGTGGACTAACTAAATCACTGAAGACAAAGGTTAACAAAACTCAAAGGTCACTGGACCTGCCTTTTTAGACCCTCCGTCTTCTAGTCCCAAGCCAGAGGACGGAGGGTCTAAATCTCCATCCTCTGGCTTGGGAGTCACACCAGTTGGGTCTCGGTCTCATTCTAACATTAGCTATATACAACCTTGGTCATCTTTCCCTCTCTAAGCTTCAATCATCTTTGAGGACTGATAAAATTGTTTTTCAGGAAAGATTTCTGTCTAAATATCTAAAACATATTTTATGATTAGACCAAATCACTCCTACTCTAGATATTTCTTCTTTATTTTTCTCAGTGGTGATGCTAAAAATAACTGGTTACCATACTCCATTTAAAAATCTGTTAAAAACTTAAAACCAAACTTATTTCAGTATATCTGAAATGTATGTTAACAGTTTAACTATGTTCATATTTTTAGAATCAAAAAGTATAATTAAAGTTAATTAAAATGTATGGTAAAAATTAAGATAAAATTTATTTCACCTTTTATATGTTACAAGAAGCTGTTGGATTATTATTGCATAAATTATCTTTAAAAATCTTAACAAATTATAAAAACCTTCTAGTCTTGGTACATATGTATATATTGAATTTAAACAATTCTATTCATTTCATAGAGATAATTGAATATTCTCTTTATTGCCACTCAAGAGTACTTTGTAGCTTTTCCCATGTTGTTACACAGTCTCTATAATTATTTTAATGCGGCATAACATTCTACTAGATGGATATACCATAATTACCAGGCACGGTCTAGTGTTTAAATATTATTGATTTTTTTAATGGTAAGGGGCATAGCACACATATAATTGCAAAAGCACTACTGAAAATATTATCTTTAACATAAAATCATCAATAAATAATTACGCAAATATAATAAAATTGTAATAAGGTTTTAGACAGCAATTTCTTTTTAATTACCTCTAAAGCCTTTCACACTTCTCACTGTGTGATTTAGTTCATTGCATATAGTTTATAAAAAAACAAATTAAAACCACCAAGTCAGAGTTGTAGAGAGCACTGTTTTTAAAAAGAGAGAGCTTTTTAAATCAATCAGTAAACTGCATTTTAATTAAGCTCAGCTCCCTTATTTACCTGAATAACTTCCAAGTCTGGGAGCATTGTTATCTCCGCCATCATAGAAGTCCAGAGAATCCCAATTATGTTCTGTAGCAAAGCTGACAACTTGCACCTGTAAAACAGTAATTACTGTTAGAAACTCATCCTTCTAAAGAAAAAACCATGCTACAATCTATCTGTATACCCCCTAGAAGAGAGAGCTCAAGCCTGGATCATATCATGGCAGCCCTTCATAAAACAAATTTCACAGAACCAAACTTTGCCATTATGGCACTGGCTACGTGAGGTGACTGTCATAAGAAAAGCCTGTGGGGCACCTAGCAGTGTTCAATATGGATATAATACTGAGTTTGTCATCTCAAAGCTTCCTTTTCATTCAAAGCTTTGCATTATTCTAATGTTGAGTGTTAGGATCCCAATGCATGCTCCAGACAATTGGTTACCTTTTATGTTTTGGAGTGATAGGTTATTGTCACTAATTGAGGTTTCTCACTTGCTTTGTTTGGGTTTTAGAAAACAACCCGATGTGTGGTCCACAAGTGTATAGAACCTTATAATATAAATTTCCTAGGATTCTTCTGGATTCATTATATATATATATATTTATTTCCATAACCTTTGTTCAAATTCCTGTCTTTCATTTAAAAACCCTACCCCACCGATTGTCTTATTAGGTTAATTCAACAGCTTAAAGATGACTTATTTTGCTCAGTATCCTTCTAGAAGATATTTCAAGTTTAAAATGAACTTTTAATACATAAAACAAAATTACCATACACAAACCTTTTAATGTTATTATTCTCATGTACATTAAATATGTACATATATTTAATAGATCTCAATATAGATGACCAAACTGATACTTTGTAACTGCTTTATGTACATTTTTTAGAGATTAGTTTTATGAATGGAATCTTAATAACTAAGTCACTGTGAAAGTCTGTAAGACTGAGAAGGGAAATGCTGGAGGTATACTTCTCTCACATTTCGGGTTTTATTTAAAGAAACAGGCATGTGTCACTTTGTTGCACTTCACTGGGCACAGCTTGGGTGTTGCAGGAACCCACAGGACCCTCATCACTGTGGATGATATGTAGTTTTCTCTTGGTTTATTATATATTTTATAGTGTTGGAGAAGGGAAAGAAATAACCTTATTGAAATACATTCACTTTTTATGCTAAAGTCAGTTATAAATGTAAACACAACACGTTTGCTAAATAATTAATAACAACTGCATTCATTAAAAATGTCTTATCCACAAAATAGTCCATCATCATTCTTCCATTCATGTGAATGCTAGTGTCTCCTTTCCAGGGGTGAGTGCCACATGGCCACAGATATCCTGCCTGTGTGATGGTAATGTTCCAGGACCAGAAGAAGATCAGAATCAAAGCTGCATGATTGTAATACAATTACCACCTCCTTAAAAAATGATTAGTTTTACCTGAAACTACTTTCCCTTCAATTCAGGAGAAGATTCCATTCGGTTAAAAAAAAAAAAAAAGTAGGGATTCATATAGGAATTGACATTTGAAATAAGCTAAATGTATTGTGAGGTTTTCCATCAAAAGAAATAGAGTTAGTAAAAATGTAGAGGAGTCAAGCCATGAGGTGGATTAAGTGAACTATTAGTAATCCAATTTAGCTACAGTGGCAGGAATTTGCATAAAAATATGTATGCAAAGTTTAAAAATTAGAGAAAAGTTAGAAAGTGTATAGCTTAGTAGATAAACAAGAGACATTAGAGTTAGAATGTCTGTATTTGCACCTTCCTGGTTCTCTCAACTCTTTGGGTTTTTCAAGAATCTTTAGGGGTTTATGGGCATGTAACCCTAGGAGAGTGGTTAACCACTCTGCCTTAGATCAGCGATTTTCAGTGGGTGTGCAACAAGAAGTTTTAAGACATGCAGTACCTGACCATTTAGTCAGGGGCACTGACCTCTTTTCCCTTAGAGTGTCAAATAATAATAATAATAAAAGGACAACAGTCAATACAACAATACCTATCTGGTATGAATCAAAATTATACTTATTTTTTTTTGTCATACTGCCAAAAAAATATATATTTTTGGTGTGTCACAGAATTTTAGTGATTGGTTTATATGTGCCATGAGATGGAAAAGCTTGAAAATAGCTGCCTTAGATTAGTTCCATAGACTACCTAAATAAAGGTATCTGATTCATAAATTTGTTGTAACAATCCAATTCATTTTAGTTTAGGATAGCGTCCAGTGTGTATTTAGAATTAAACATATCTTAGCTAAGAGAGAGGTTGAGAGAGAAAAGAGAGACTATCAAGGCTGAATACCATAATAATTATGCAAAAGGAGACTCCCACGCAAGGTTTAGAAAGGGGTAAAAGGCGCACAGTCAGGACTATGCATTAAGTACAGAGCTGCATTGGGTGCAGGAAGTAAATGTGAAAAGACAACTTGAATGTCTGTTGCTCTAGGGCTCGGCTGTGTGAGAAGCAATGAGAGAATAAAGTAGGCTGGAGGCAGGAATGGTAGAAAGAGGTCCCCAGATATCATGTGTGTTCCTACAGGTACAGTTAACTGGATTTTTGTATCTCATGAACAGCAGAAGGAAGTGAGAAAAAAAGATTTAAGAATAATTCATCTTTTTCTTCCTGACTCATTAAGATCAGACTGGTGGTAAAAATAAAAATGTAGACATCTCCAGAAAAACCTACTACCTTGGTGGAAGGAAGAAAATGCTTTAATTCTGTTTTTGGATACATATATAGAGCAGACTGAATAATGGCTACCAAACATATCAAGTTCTAATCCCTGAAGTTTGTAAACATTGTCTTATATGGAAAAATGTTCTTTCACATATGATTAACCAAAGAATCTTGAGATAGGAAGATTATCCTGCATTATTCAGGTGGACCCTGAATGCAATCTAACCGTTCATTCTTCTGTGAAAGATGCCAATGGAGATTTGACACAAACAGGAAAGGAGAAGGCAGCAGAACAACAGAGACAGAACTTGAAGTGTTGTGACCAGATGCCAAGGAAAGCAGGCAGCCCTGAAAAATTGAGACAGGCAAGGAAAGGATTCTCCTACAGACTAGGCTGGGGGAGTGGAGGCAGGGAGCTCAACCCATTCGGCACCATGTTTTCAGCCCATTTAAGTTGATTTGGAACTTCTGGCCTCCAGTTCTGTGACAGAATAAATATATATTATTTTGAGCTATCAAATTCATGGCAATTTGTTACAGTAACCACAGAAAACTAACACAATTTGCTGCTAGGATTCTGGGCAAATTATAAATGTGGAATGACATCATAAATACATAAAGGGTGCAGAAGACTCAAGTCAAATGATTGAGGACAAACTATGACCTAAGCCAAAGAAGACTCAAGCAAAAGATATAAAAAGAAGGAGCAACTGATTCAGAGGTTAGAAGTACTTTGCATTAGGATGAGCTGTCCATCATGGACAGTTTTTTGATGTAATGAATTTCCAACGATTGAAACCAGTTATCTCTCATAGAAACATTCAAATTCCATTTTAATTTGTTTGAAATATATTGTTAATCATGACCATTCCATAAATTGAGACAATTACATAACCGATGTTTTTTTCTATGGTTCACCATATACAGATTGCTCCTTGTTTCATAACTCTGTTACTGTTGAGTGTAGCCCTAATTTTGAAATTCTTCCTCCAATATACTTTGCTAAAATGAACAGGCAAACAATTAAATATCCTTCTCCTCAGAAACTTCTCACATAATATTAATAAAAAAATTAATCTGTTCGCTGAGGTTATTTCTAGTATATGCTCAATCACCCTAATTATTTATAACATTTTAGCATTTCAAATATTTCTTCTCTTCTTTCTATGAGTGGTTTTCCCATTTGATCTTATATAGAATTTATTGAATATTTATATAATCCTCATTCAAACACATATTCATCCTGACAGAGTAAAATCAAAGAAGCATTACTTTAAACCGAGTATACTAGCCAGTACCTTTTAGTTGAGATTAGTAAAATTTCAAACATGCTATATATTACATATGTAATAATTATATGTCTAAAATTAGCATACTTATAAGAGCTTAATGAGAAAAAAGTTGCTTAATACATTTAAAATTATAAGTTCAATATGCTTCATACTCTGTAAGTTTGATAAATGCTTTGCTAAACTCAATTTGTTTTCTAAACTACAGTCATTAAATCAAAACGCTTCCTCAGTAAAAGATTCCATAGCGTCATTTGTGTGTGTCCAGTTTTTAACAGTATTTAACAAGGCAAGTGATAGACAACATTTTTTCTGCAGATTTCTTATTAGTTCATCATATGTATTAAATCCTTAAAATAGTCCCACACTGCACTGATCGTGGAGGGATTCATTGGCTCATTCTCCAAATATTTACGGAGCATGTACTGCCAGGCACTGTGCTATCTGCTGGAACAGGCTTGATTACTACCTGTATGAGCTTACGAGCTGACAAATAAGTAATAACAGTAAACACAATAGGTGTTATGATAAAGAAAATACAGGAATCTATGAGAACACATAGCATGGGGACTTAATCTTGTCTCAAGTTCACGGAGGGTCTTCCACAGAAACTGTTTCTAAGTAGAGACAGGAAGAATGATTAAGAGTAATCCAAATAAAAAGAGATGGCAGAGCATGTTGCAGGCAGAGGGAACAACATGCACAAAGTCCCAGAGGTAAGAGAGAGTCAGGTTTTTATGAGGAACTAAAATAGTATGAGTAGAAGAGGTGAGAAATGGAAACACAGCACAAAGGTGTAATCAATTGTGTCAAGGAGTTAAGGCTATTGGAGTCAGATGACTGAGGCAGGAAAGTGAGAGTATTAAATTTTTACTCTTATAAGTCTACTTACTTTGTCTTTGAGGAATAGATTGACAGAGAATAAGAATCTGGGAGAAGGATTATGGTCAGCTAATCTTAAACGGTAAGTCTGGATGGAGAAAAATGGACTTACTTAGTTCTGTCTAAGATAGACCTGACATAGTCCACCGTGAAGAATAGCAGACAAAGAAAACTCACACCAAGAGTGCAACAGAATGGATGAATGGCTCATTCTGAGACAGTGCACACTAGGGGAAATCTCCAATTTTGAGGAAAAAATTCATGAAGTCAGTTTTAAACAGGTTGAATTTGAAATGCCAGGAAGAAGTTTAGCAAAAAATGTCCAGTTGGGCAGTTAGATACAGAGAATGGGGCAAAATTAGGTTGGCAGTTGTTTGTATGGATAAAAATACAATTATTCATAAATAATAATATAAGAATAAGCTGTTTTGTGTGCTCACGGCTGTAAAAAATTTATCATTATATTATTATTTATTATTCTATTATTTCCCTACAAACAACTGTCAATCTAATTTTCCCCACCCTGAATAGCATACAGTTTAGGAAAAAAGGTCTGGGTTAGACATTTAGATTTTAAAATCAGCATTTATTCAGTCCTTCATTAAAATAATTATTCTCTGATGATCTATTTTGAGTCAGGTCCTAGGCATCAGCATGTAATGGCAGCAGAAGCCAGGGAAGTAGACAAGGAGGTGTCAGAGACTGGTGTTAAGGTGAGATGTACAAACACATTTAAAGAGTCGAAGAAGAGTTTATAATCCTAGACGTAAAAGCAGGACTGTAGATACAGAAAACAAATCAAAGACCAAGAGAGTATGCGTCACAATGGAAACAAAGGAGAAAAATAATGTTTTAAGAGTGAGGGGAGAAGTCACAGGATAGAATGGTACTGACAGGATAAAGAAGATGAGCCACACAATGGATTTGAGAAAAAGGTCCTCAGTGAGCACTATGCAGGTGGCTGAATTACAGCTCTGGGTGCTGAAACCACACTTCAGGGATCAAAAACAGAGGATGACAACTAGAAGGAAAACTCTGGTGTTTTTATTATTCTAAGATGAGCTAGAAATGGATAAGCTAGTGTTAATACATAAAATACTTTAGATTAACCTTCAGTTAGATAATTTAGTAAATGTTTTATGAACATTCTAAAGGTATTATCTCATTTCAGATTATCTGTTTCTGAATTCTTTGTTTCTAAAACCCTTGTTAATTTTATGATAATAAGATAGGATTGATTGGTTATCTCCAAATTTTACAATTGGCTAAAGAGTACTAGTACAGTTAACTAGAATATAAGTATAAATCTACAGTCATTTGATTTTTAATGTTTATACATTTCATGTTCTCTTATTGTGTACTGACTTATTTCTCTCCTGACACGTGTTGTTATTTTTTGATTTTCTGAAATACTGTAAGAGTATTTCAGAATTCAAATTCATGTTCAAAATTTGATTCGAATTCAAATTTTGAATTTTTTAATTGAGAATTATACTTCAACTAATTTTAGTTTTAATGAATGATGTCTTGGCTACTTTTACCATAAATTCTTTTTTTATTTTTATTTTTTTAAACTTTATTTTATTTATTTATTTTAGAGAGGAAAGAGAGAGAGAGAGAGAGAAAGGGAGGAGGAGCAGGAAGCATCAACTCCCATATGTGTCTTGACCAGATAAGTGCAGGGTTTTGAACCGGTGACCTCAGTATTCCATTCGACACTCTATCCACTGCGCCACCACAGGTCAGGCCTACAATAAATTCTTAAAGGAAAAATTTATGGCTCAATTGGAGAAGTAATCCAGTTATTTACAGAATACAGACTATGTGATATTTTGTGAAGCATAATTACCTTCCTTGGAGTATATACTTAACAGTAAAATGCCATCAATTTATTTAGAAACAATCTCCTTGTAAAATGGAGTAACTAGTCAAATAACTTCGCCCCCCCCCCCAAAATAGAATAATAGCTCTCTTCCTTGCTAACAGAGAATGGATCGTGTTCGATTAAATGAGAGCTGAGTACATCAGAGGAGGCTGAGCCTCTTGTCAGATCCAAATACTTAATATTGACTTGTTTGAGCCAAACCATAGTATATATTTTGCTATTGTTTAGTACATGTCTTAGGACTGGATCTTGTTGTGATTTTGATCAAGATTGCATGGGAGAAAGTCTGGTGGAAGGTTTCCTGAAACGTTTCCTTAACCTTTATAAAGATACATAAGGTAGAGACATTCTGTTTTGGATATTAGAAATGGCTGTGTAAAGGCTGTTATGCTTACAGTTGTTGTAGCCTTCTCAAGGCCACGAGCAAGGAAGCCCAAAACTAAGCCAATATGCTCAGGATGGCAGGGCAGAGAGATGGAACAAATCTGTGTCAAGAATGACAAAACTGTGCCTTGGCTGGTAGTTCAGCTGTTAGTGTCATCTTCACATACTGAGGTTGCAGTTTTGAACCACAGTCAGGGTACATACAACAATCAACCAACGATGGCATGAATAAGTAGAACAACAAATTGATGTCTCTCCCCCTCCCTTCTTTTCTCTCCCTCTAAAAACCAATAAATAATATATTTTAAAAGTTTTAAACAATTAAAAAAGAATGATACAACTGAACTTTTGAAATAAACAGCAGTTGAGTCATTGTACCCCAATATTATGTTATGTGGATCAACATATTTTTCTTATTGTTTATCCCATGTTGAATTATCTTTCTTTTACTTACAAGAAAAATAAATAAATAAACAGTAGCTTTATATTAAATTCCACTATGTCAGTCAGAAGGCTATACCTTTAGCAAGAATGTACATTCTGCATCTTTGAAAAGTTTGATTTCATACAATGAAAAGTAGAAAAATTAAATATCCTTACTTGAATGCCAGCTCCCTCTGGCACGGTGATCTTCCATACACAGTTCAAATTGTTGTCATAAGGCTCAGGGTACCCAGGAGACAAAATTGTCCCTTTGCGCTTAGTTAAAATTCCACCACAGGGCACTAAAAGTAAAGCAGTCCAAGAGAGAAAGTTAATTCTAATGCAAAAGATTAAAATAAGACAAAAGGTCAGTGCAAAAATGTTGGACAGATTCTAAACTTGCCAACAACCAAATCATGCTATTTTAAAAAATACATAAGAACAAAATTACATCTCCTTATAGCACAAAAACTTGACAAATTAATCAGACACATTAATGGATAAACTTTTGGTTTCACATCTAAAATCATACTATAATTAACTGAAAGATAGCATGGCATTTGAGTGCGTTGACCCATTCACATAAAATTTTTCTCATATTTTGATAATTTTTTGAAGAATTATTTTATATTTGTTACCTTTCCCCTCATGCATCCTGTGAGGAGTGATGATGATGATAGTAAGAATAATGTTACAGTTATAACATTTATATAAGAGCTTACTATTTGCCAGGCACTCTTGTAAGCCCTTTCCATTAAAGGCTCCCAACAATCCAATGACATCTGAATAAGTATGCTCTCCATTTTACAGCTGAGAAAATTGAGTCATGAAAGGATTAAATAACTTGTCCAATATCACACAGCAAGTAAGAGAAGGGGCTGGGATTTGAACCCTGGTAGTTTGATTTCAAATTTCAATATTCTTCAGTGGAAAAAAGATATTGAGTATGGCATGAGTCTGGTTATTGCCACAATAACTACTATATAGAAAAAGAAGTATAGGCACCTGCTCTAAAGTCAAAAAAAGGTAGCTACCATAGGTACTAATCCTCAAGTAAAATTCTCATAGTACTAGTGGCATCAACTTGGTTCAGGTCATGACCTAATTTACAATTTTAAATACTGTGTGATGTCAGATATGTTTCTTAAACTCTCTATAATTCAGATACCTTGTTTGTGAAGTAGTAATACAATTGTTTCCCAAGGGCTTTTGTGAAAAATATGATACTATAATGTACATTTAAAAACCCCTAGCATATTACTTAGGAAACAGAAATAATTAAATAAATCATATATTCTTTTCCAACTATTATTGTTTTAGGTACTAATGACACGTAACCTTGGGCATTTGTCTATAATAGCAAAATAGCTAGACATATCTCTTGTAATTTTTAAAAACATTAATAATACAATATTGTGCCACTTCCAAAGCCAAATGTAAAAGCCTAGGATAATTGCTCAGAAGAGTGCTGCAACTACTTTTAATAGTGTGATATTTTTAGAGAAAGTCATTTTGTTGTATTTTCTTATACATCTTACTGGATTATATACAAATTTAGGTTATATCGGTACAAAAATATTTTACTCTATAAATGCTCTTCCTTTCCATATTCACTGTCACTACCTTACCTCATGAATTTTTCTAGGTTCCTACATTAACCACATCAATAGACTTTCCTGTGGTTAGTATATTTTCCATGTAATATAGTATACATATTAATGTTAATTCTTTTTAAAATGAAAATATGATTATATTGCTTCACCTACAAAAGTTCTTTAAAAAATCTCCTCATTGCCTTAATACATAGATAAATATAGTTAATTGATTAGCCTTTAATTGTATCTCCAAGCTTATAAGTACCCATAATTTCCCAAAAGTTTATCATCGCAATTTTTCATCCCAATCCAGCCTACTAAACTGATGTAATCTCTTACTGCTGGGATTTGCCAGCCCTTCTCTCACCTAGCCTACCCTTCATGGACATCCAATGTTAACATTACCTCTCTAAACTTTAATATACTCCATTGTGTGTTAAGTGCTTCATCATATTCCATTATTCACCAAATGCTTTTTTGTACAGCTCTATCATAGCTTAGGTCACAATATGTTTTCATATTCTGTATGTGAGTCTCTTCCAATAAACTGAAGCTTGGGAGGATGAAATAATCAACCTTGTGTCTGGAACTCTGTTCACTGTGGTACCAAAACAGAAACCCTTCTACCCTATGTATTCTAAGGTTTTTTCCTGGCTGCTCCAATGACAAGCTATGCTCTCTTCCTCACTGTGCAGATGAAATACATTATGCTCACTTTGTTAAAGATGGTGCTGCCCACATACAAGTTTTAAAAGTAAGCTTTTCCCCACACCCTTGACTAATTGGATGATGTAGAGTGGTGCACTCTCCTGAGGAATCCCATTATGCCTCAGATGGGTGACTTTGTATCAGAGACTTCCTTGTTTGTAGATTGAATTAAAGGTTTGGATTTCCACAGTTCTTGGCTCCGTTGTTTCATTACCGACCGTCCGAATCTAATGCGAACCTGCACGGGTCAGACGGCTGTGATGGTGGCCTCGCCTACTGGCCATACACTCACTTTCCACTTTCTCCTTCACTCCACTCACTTCACAGACCTGTGTTTTTTTCAATAAGTTGAAATGACTACATCCAAGTCACCAGAAAATTCTTGTGATGTGATTTTGCATTTTACTCAATCTATGAATAATGATCTACCACTGTTGATCATTCGATCCATAGTAAGCCTTTCTTTGCTTGGTCCTCAGAACAGCACACACTCCTGCTGTTTTCTATGCCACTGGCTAAAGTCACTTTTTTTCCTTTAGCTCAATATCCACTTTAATGTTGTAATGTTCTGTGACTTGATCCTAGGCCACCTTCTCTTTCTAACTACCACCCCTCAAGGATAGCTTCTATTTTATTTCATCTATATAACTACTAAATGTTTATTTCTAGCCATAACTTCCTCCCAGAGTTCTGCAATAATATATAATATATCCAATAAATATCTCAACATTAATATAGCAAAAACATTAATTTTGAAATTTTCTCCCATCCATAATATTCTCCATCTCAGTAAGTGTTACCACCATTCATCCAGTTTTTAGGCTAAAAAAAATAGATCTCAATTTTACTTTCATACATTCAAGTTTACACTTACATACTGTTGGGCAAATAAAATATATTATGCTCACTTTATTAAAGATGATACTGCCCACAAATTTTAAGAGTAAGCTTTTCCCCACACCCTTGACTGATTGGATGATGCACTCTCATGAGGAATCCTCCCATTATGCCTCAGATAAGTGACTTTGTATCAGAGACTTCCTTGTCTGTAGATTGGATTAAACTTTGGGATTTCTACACTAAAAAGTGCGGCAGACCAGGAGCTTGCTCTCTCTTGGTTCCTGAGGTTAGCATTAGAGAGGAGAGCAGATTAAGGCCACATGGAGGACAGGAGAAGCAGCCAAGATGGTGGAGTGCTGAGGAAGAAGCCAGTTTGAGCAGAGTTTGTGCTGGAGAAGGAGATGGGAAACAGGTGAATAAGACTGGTGAGCTAGAAACCTTTGATGCTAGGAAACTCGGATAAGTCAGTAGTTTTATGAGCACTGAATGAGTGGGTTTTGGAGCCCAGTGTGTGTTTTTGCTTGTCCTCTGGGTGCAAGCTAGAATTAAAGCTGATGGCTCACCAGTTCTTGGTTTCATTGTTTCATTACCGACTGTCTGATTCTAATGCAAACCTGCATGGGCCAGACAGCTGTGATGGTGGCCCTGGCTACTGGACTTACACACACACACACATACACACACACACACACACACACACACATATAATCTATCAGTAACCTGTGTCAACTCTATCTTCAAAATATATCTCAAAGGTTACAAATTCTCATCACTGACTTTGACCTTTCTATCTAAAAAAACATTGCTTTTTCTCTTCACCACTGCAATAGACTTCTAACAACCTTAATGCTTCTACTCTACATCTTCTTACACTAGTCACTGTTACTTTTTGGAAACTAAGATCACAGTACTCCCTAGCTCAAAAAATTTTCACACTACTTATGATAGGGAGAACTCAAGAGTTAAAATGTTAGCTTTAGTAATAGTAGCTTTTAGTATAATTAATAGGCTCAAGGATTAATGCAACAAAAAACTTTGTTTAGAAACTGTGATACTAGAAAGGGCCTACATGACTTCAGGAAGGCTGAAAACAACCCACCATTGTGCCCCAGGGGTCTGCAAGCAAATGTTTGTGCTCCAGAGACAGAACCCCTTGGATGCCAAAACCCCTTACCTACACTTTGTTCCCCTTATGAAAAGGTTGGCTTGAGATGGAATGTTAAGATGGCTTATGTACATCACCCCCTCCTTCTCATATCTCTAGTCATCAGAATAAAGTGCCCATAGAGATTTAATCCCTTTCTCCACTTATTTGGCTGAGTGGTGAAAGGCAGCTTAAAGACTGTTATTTCTGGTGTCACTTAGAAAAAATTCAAAATCCCCACTGACTTTAAGGCTCCATGACTTAGCCTTTGCTCTGTCTTTCCAGTCACTTCTCCAGTCAGTCATGCCATCATTCAACTCTGTTCCAGATGCCTAGGGTTCTTTCTGTGGCTTGAGCAGATCAAACTCTCTCTCCCCCATACACTCCCAGACGTCTTCAACTTTCATGATGGGCAGTAGTGGAGCAACCAAACAGCACCGCCATGAAAGCTGGGCGGTAGGGACCAGGTTGACCAACACTGCAAAAGTGGGCCGTTTTTATTAAAAGTTTGAAGACATCTGGAGCCTCTATACATTTGCTCACCTTCCAGGCTTTTAAAGAACTCCTTCATTTGTCAATATTAAATGAGATAATGCTTAATAGTGTTCTTTATACGAATGCTAATAATTGCTATTTATTATTATATTTAATAACTTTTTCATGGATGACTGGATGGATGTATAAATGAATCAATAAATGAGGGTTCAGATCCTGTGTAGATTTCTTTATCTTTCCCACTAAGGAAAGATGATGTCTGGTGTTGTCTGGAGCCAATACAAATAAAGCAGTTCTTTTTGAGTCTCTAAAGATCTTTGGAGAAAACAAACCCAGACAAGGGTAACGGAATGAGCAGCTGATTAAAGGCTCTTTGCCTAAGGCTAGTAAGTGGCAGGTTCAGGGACTTTTCAAAAGATACCTTTCACTACATAAGTACTTACGCCTAAGGTCATATATTGTGAGAGCTATTAGTGGCTTCAGGGGGTTATTTGAATGACAAAGTCTCAGAGGGAGTAGAGCCTTAGATTTTATGAGACAAAACATTTTAAGAAATTTGAAGTGTAACAAGGTCAAATTTGGAAAATCAAAACTCAATCTTCAGAATATTTTTCAATTTTACGTTTGTTCCAAGTCCAATGTTCTTATTAAAATATGACTGCAATTTACCTAAGAATGGCTTAATATAACAGATTTTGTAAGATTTTTAAATTTTGTTTACATACTGGTTTTTAAATTTGCATATCTCTTAACTTAGTATATGACCATTTTAACTAGAAGCACAGATTACATATCATGTCTAATGGGGCTGCTTCCTAGTACACAATTCAAGTCCAGTACAGGTATATCAGTTTATGCAAAATCACTGAACATTTTATTGTGTTTTACTATGAGAGAAAAAATATGGAAGTGTTGACAGCCGTAATAAGAACTGTAAAACTGAAAACAGTACAGTTGAGATGGAAATCATTAGGCATGTACAAAGCTGTTTTCATTTCAATAGGATGCTCACTTGGCTTAAACTGTTCATTGAATAAACATTCATTGAGCTGTAAAGGTACATATAAGATCCTGATGATAAGTTGTTAAAGATTTTATCTATACAATGAAATATACAGAATTTGGTCTTTCTCAGAATAAAAATACCCATAAAATATATAAATCTGCTGTTTGTGTTTTACCAATTGTATGGCCAGTGGCCAAGGCCACCATCACAGCCGCCTGGCCCGTGCAGGTTCGCATTAGATTCAGACAGTCGGTAATAAAACAACGGAGCCAAGAACTGGTGAACCATCAGCTTTGATTCTAGCTTGCACCTGGTGGGCAAGCAAAAACACACACTGGGCTCCAAAATCCACTCATTCAGTGCTCACAAAACTTATCCGAGTTTCCTAGAATCAAAAGGTTTCTAGCTCACCAGCCTTATTCACCTCTGTTTCTCATCTCCTTCTCTCTACACAAACTCTGTACAAACTGGCTTCTCCCTCAGCACTCTGCCATCTTGGCTGCTTTTCCTGGCCTCCATGTGGCCTTAATCTGCTCTCCTCTCTAATACTAACCTCAGGAACCAAGAGAGCAAGCTCCCGGTCTGCCCCACTTTATAGTGTAGAAATCCCAAACTTTAATCCCATCTACAGACAAGGAAGTCTCTGATACAAAGCCACCCATCTGAGGCATAATGGAAGGATTCCTCATGAGAGTGCACCACCCCACATCATCCAATCAGTCAAGGGTGTGGGGAAAAGCTTACTCTTATAAGTTGCACATGGGCAGTGCCATGTTTAACAAAGTGAGCATAATATATTTTATCTGCCCAACACCTATGGTTCTCCCCTGGAGATTCTCAGGGAAGTGTTAAACTTCAGATGGTTTGTGTAGGTCTAAGCAAGCAAAGTGAGCAAGAACATAACAATGGGGTGAAAGACTGAAGTTAAAATGCCTGGGCCCTAGACACAAGAAGTTGAACCTCAACAAAAATTAAGGAAATAAGAGTTCTTTGCTAAAATCCAATTACTGAGCCAATGTTTACTGAACACTTATTATGTGCCCAGGTCCTCTTTCAGTTGAGCATAAAAATAACATGGTGGCAGGGGAGAGGAGATCAGGAGAGATTAGGAAACTATATAATATGGTGGTAGGGTAGTTGTTGTAAAAGACAAGCAGGGCAAGGATATAGAGAACAAATGAAGGATGGATGGCAGCAAATTATTTTAGATAGGGCATTCAAGGAAAATGATCAGGTAGAGACTTAAATGAAGTGATGCAATAAATTCATAAGCAACCTCAGAGATGCACGTACCAAGAAAAAGAAATACAAAGTTGAAAAGTCTTGAGGAAGTCAGCGTTTCATCCATTAACAGATGTTGAAAATAAAAACTAATTAAAGGTAATGTTTTTATATCAACCTAAGATGGCTCTACTCTTGATTCATATTTGAATCTTGAACACATAAGCCTTTTCTTTAAAATACATATTTTAAGACAATAATTTTTATTCAAAGCATGTGAAGCTAAACTATTTATCATTAAAAAATAGAACTTCAAAGTATATTTTCATTTATGCAAAGATGAGCAGTTGGACAAAATGGTCAAATAGAAGCTGAGCCGTCATTCGGTTGTCATTTGGAATCATCATCTTTCTATTTCTTATCTCACATAGATCTCATATGTCCCCCTGTCATGTATACAATTTTCTGGATTTATACTTGTTCTATAGGTTGAACATTATTTTTAAATGCTATAAGGTAATATGTCCTTTACATGTGATCCTGGCATAAACAGAAGTCATCTGATAAAATTTCTATCTGTAGGTATGTATTTTCAAACCAATATAAAATAAAAGGTAGTCTGTTCTATGTATAGAGACTCTCTATAGATGCAGTGACAAGTTTCACAAAAATACTAGGGACTTAAAAAAAGATGGCTTTTTGAGAGAGAGATTGTAATGGCTCTTAAGCACATCATCATTTGCCTTTAAAGTAGAAACAGTGGCTGAATCCATCTAGGCTGAGGGCAGTACAATGGCATTTACTTCTGACTTTAAATAGCAGATACAGAATTGCATAGTCTTTCTTGACTGGGAGGAGTACCTGCCCTTGCTGAGGTGAATTCATTTTTGTATGCCATGTCCTTCCTTTTATATACATGAAATTTTAGCTCTGATGGCAAAAACACTAGAATTAACAAACTGACACATTTGATATACCAAAAAGCTTTATAATAATAATACAGAATAGTTTTCTTCTACTTTATACAGGAATGATTTATGTTTATATTTGAGAGTTCTTATTCTTGACTCTCCAATTCCCCAAATATCTTTTTATCTTTTTCCTTTCTTCTTCATAAAATATTCTTTTATTTTTCTTTTCTCTCCCTCTTTTCTTTAATATCAGCTCCCTTTTATTTCCTTTGTCTTTCCAACCTTGTCTCATCATCATACCTTTGTGGAGAAAAGAAATTTTCTTGGCCAATGTAGTGTTTGAATTTTTTAGTTAGAAAATGCAGAGTGCAAACCATGGATAAATATATTATCTCAAGGTCAATTAAAATTTTAGTCATTATTATTTTAACTTTATTTTTATTTGCTACCCCTGCAAATCTTGAAAACAAACCAAATCATGAATACATGCCTATTGTTTTAAATCTCTCCTCTTTAATTATTTGTTCTTAAATTCATCAATTAATGGAAAGAAATTATAGACTGTAAATAGCATATTCTAATAAATAATTACTATAATCCTAAGAAAATTGTCATGTTTCCAAAGGCTTTTTTAAACATTTTAAGAAAAATGTTGTATCCAAGGAACTCTAAATTATTAGATTTAGGAAGAATGATAGGAGATTATAATTTAGTCTTTTTCAAGATTTAAATTCTTCTGTGAAAGATTAATTTCACATATAATAACATTAAAATGTTATTAAATAAACCTATCAACAAATAAAAATCAAATCAATAATATCAAACTCTTTATCAGCACTGCTATAAAACTTATATTCTAGACCCAATGCCTTTAGAATCTCCAGATTTTTTGGTGGAAGATTTGGCAACAACAGAAACAAATTATTTTAGAATACATACCAGCTTCCGAGAACTATGCCAATAGAAAGAAAGGGGATGTGGGGGGAGAGGGCTGAGACTCGGCACAGGGCAGGGGTAGAGCATCAGCCCCAGTCGGGGGTCACTGGGTGGATCCCCATGGAGATGCATATGAGAATGTGAGAGTGTGTCTATCTCCCCTCTTCTCAGGTGGAAAATAAAAAAAAAAGAAATTCATAAAATTGTATTCCAATATTTTTCATAAGTAGGTACTTTAATACTCTAACTGGAGAAATAGATGAATTTTTTTTAATTTAGATTTTTATTTATTCATTTTAGAAAGGAGTAAGGGGTGGAACAGGAAGCATCAACTCCCATATGTGCCTTGATCAGGCAGGTCCAGGGTTTTGAACCAGCAAACTCAGTGTTCCAGGTTGATGCTTTATCCACTGTACCACCATAGGTCAGATTTTTTCAATTATATTTAAAGATTAATTTATCTAGTTTATTAGTTTCTATATCTCATCATATTACTCTATTATTATAATAATTAATTACCTTGAAGGACTTTTTATTGCATATATGTAACTAAATGAAAACAATTACTTCTATTATGTATAATTACCTTTTATTATACAACTTTGATATTTTCTATCAAAACCTACATAAATAAACTACTAGTGACACAGATATTATGTAAATAATTACTGGGAAATGTGAGGCAGAAATAGTGATTGATTTCTTATATTTATTGAGAAATATTTTAAAAGCCATTGTGAGGCTGAAGAGATTTATTATTATTATTATATGTCTCTCTTCAATTATTAAACTGATTTAATGCAATGTAATTTTGATTTATACCTATTACATGACTAATTTTATCAAAGATATATAAGACTATTTCTTTCAGGTCACGGTTCCTTCTTTCAGGATAATTTATTACTATTTCATAAGAATGTGCAGTCAAAATATATTGAGGTTCAGGCAGAGAGGCATTATCTCTTCTGTCTTTGTATGAGAGTATAAATGTATGCACACAGGAAGAGCTGTTTGTTCCATTAACTGTTGCTCTATGCTAGGAACAAAATAGGAGAGACATCAAGTCCAAATGATTTATTCTTCTTCACTTGTTGCTTGTCAAAAAATGTATTTTAATAGGTAAAAAATTCTACACTGTAAAAACGGTGTAGAAATCTAATTATAAATTTTAAAAAACTAGTGTATAAGTCAAAACATAAAGCAGTCTCTTATCATTGAGGTTTGGAGTCAGAAAATCAGTTTCAAATTCCGTCCCTACTTCAACTCTTACCATAGATATATTATATCACTCTAAAAAAACTGTTTTACTTCCGTAAGACTCAGTTTATTCATCTTCAAATTCTGAAAGTTACTTCTCCATCAGTTTACTCTCAGGATTATAATAAATGTGTATTTAAATTATCCAGCATGGAATGGAACCTGACAAACAGAAAGCATTAAGTAAATGATAACCATATCAGAATTTGGGGTTGTTTAGCTAAAAGATGAGTAAGTTGAACAGTCATTTACAGATTTTCAGGGTTTTAAATTATTTTTGTAGGTAGTTTTCAAAATTGAAAGACTAATAAAAGAATAATTCACATCGCAGTTATTGTAGTGGACAGAACTAAAATATCTGTAGTAAGAAAAATGTCCTATGAAATATGGTAGATATATCAGTTTTGGGAGTGGTGATATCAAGTTTCCAGAGAGATCAAGCGACTATTCATCTTACTTTTTATTTATAATAGTCTTGGTTTATATCATTTTCTAGCACACCTATTAATAATGTTCTGATTTGAATGGTAAAAATATATTCTATCGAGTTAGAGCAGAAATGTCATATGCAAATGAACTGTTCTATGACTGCATATCAACAGGTTTTACCTTTACTCCTTCCTAAGTAGAAATTAGTATACCTTCCATATTATTTCACAATTTAAAAATATATTTTATTTTAATGAACTATGAACGAATATGTTAAATCTGTGTAAAATATGGTAAAATGTGTTTTGAAAGTTAAGACTAAAAATTACTGATATATGTAACTTCTTCGCAGGCACAGCAAGATGTGTCATTAAGTATAAATTTTATAAATTAAAAATATATATGCTGTGTGTGTTCATATGTACACTCAGGTCTTCTCCATAAAAAAGTGGAAAACTCAGATTAAAATAAAAATAAAATTTTGCTTATTTTTTTGTTTTCCAAACATCTTTATTTTATTTTCTAAATCACATACCAATGAAACTTTAATGAGAAAGAACACATTAGAAGTGTTTGTTAATTTTAGATTAAGATTTACCACTCTTCTTTTACTTTAATAGCATGTACTGATAATTGAAACAAAAAAGAAAACTTCCAGGTATGCTCTTGAGACAAAGAAGAAAGCAACTTCCCAACTGTCTACATTTTACACATTTATAAAACTTTATAAGAACTAAGTCCCCATAACAATCCTGAAATACTATATGGTTTTAAACTATTTTTTTAATGTTTAGAAAATATTTGTCTGTCTCATGTAACTTAGCAGGCCAGAAAACCTATAACTTATTGTATATTATATTAATCAATTTAAACTGAATATTGTATTGCAAAAATAAACTTTGAAACAATAAGATTTCAGGCTAACCCTGTATTGGTAAAAGACTAGGGAAATTGTTTATTTTATATTTCTAAACATATTTATAAATAATATAGGGAAAAAACACATTTATTCACCAATGCCTATTTTCCAATTCTTTTGATGCCAAAGTAAAATATGTCCAAAAAATGCAGCTCTGTGATCCTTTAAAGACATGCAAATTCTTTACATGTTGGCATAAAAATATTTACATAAACTTTTTAAAATAAAAAATATTTATTTCAATAATCCCTTAATAAAAGCATTCAAATTCTGTTATTAGAAATATGATGTATATATTTATCTATATAAGTCAACAAGTGAAGAAACATTCCAACTAATAAATACAATATTTTTCATAGATAGCAGCATACTCAACTGTATCAAATATCCATTTTAAGTTACTTATGTAGGTACATTATAACTAATAAAGTAATTAAAATTAACGTACAACTACTGGATTTGATTTAGAAACACTGAAAGATGCAAGATAACTAATTTTGATATAAAGTATGTTTAATCACAAAGCATACAAATTTGCATACTCACCAATACAGGTTGGTAAAGAATCATTCCATTGGGCTAAAGAATTGGGCACTGTGTCACACCTAATTGCAGTCGATCCGTGGAGAATATATCCTGGATTACATTCAAAAAGAACCAAAGAACCGACTGCAAATTCATTGCCAATCCTTCTTCCAAATCTTGGTTCAGGCACAGAACTGCACTGTGTGGAACTTGTTCTAGGAACAGCTGCATACAAACAATTATTGATTTCAACTTCATATTTGGTAGAGAAATACAGCTTTCAAAATATAACTATTTAAAAAGTTTTCAAAGAAATCACTTCTCATCAAAATTTCTATTAAAAATTTGAATTCATTTCTAAAAGTTTTAAAATTAATACAAAATAAATTACAATTAAAATGGATATTGTCATCAATATTTTTTGGTTAAAAACATTTTGCTTTGACCATTTAAACATCAACTAAACATTTTTTCAATTTTTATTTTACCAAACTCTCACTAATATTACAAAGTACTTTGTGTTATAGATTTCAATTTAAAGGATAATAATTGAATGATATATTTTTTCCTTTTTAAACTGGGATACTTAGTTCAAAAAATATGTGCCAAATTACATGAGGTAATGCCACAATTTTTTTCAATAGTTGTTCCTTATAAACATAGTTTTGAAAAAGCAAATGCAAAACCTTTTAAATTTCATAACATGTTTACAAACTTAGTTGTTCAAAACATGTTATAGATGAAGACTTTAACTACAGTCAGGCTAAGTAGTCAGACAGATTAACAACAATAGATGTTTATCTTTTAATAATCATACAATATCGACTTTGAAGTTGCTTTTAGAATTACTGTTATGTTTTTTAATTGTGACTCTTTTTGGTTTAATAAATTAGAATGATAACAGGATGTTTTTTCTTTTTAAAACACATACAGATGGATTAAAGAGTTTGACAACAGCCCAAAAAATGATATGATGAATTTCAAATTCACTGCTTCTTATTATGTGACTTAAATAACTGTAACTCAGTTTTTAATAGTGCCTTTTAAAAATTTATAATACCTCACATTGTTTACAGAGATAATTCTATGAAAAATAAAACAGTATAATATTATAACCAGTCTTATAAATGAAATAGAGGGACTTGATAAAAATATCAGATCACAAATAATTATAAATTTCTTAGAAAGTTCAAGATACATTTAAGAATACTATATGATCGTATATAAATAAAACAAAATATTTCAAATGAAATCTCAATTTAGTTTAATGATAATGTGAAATACTGTCTATAAGAGGTGAGAAAAACTGTTTAAAACAATGTTCAATTGCACAAAAATATATAATAGCCATGAAGAACATTTGAATTCTCTTGAGAGAATGAGAAACTAAAATTTTAGAATGGAGTAATGATTTCCTTGGCATGTCTAAATACATCAGCACAAAATTTTGTACAGTTCAATTTAGAGTTTAAACTATGATAAAATAGAGTATGTCCAAAGTAAAGAATTGTCAGTTAAAAATAAATGTTTTGAAAACAGTATGTTGGAAGAAAGGAAAGTCAAACAATTAACTTGAGAATGACGCTGAAAGCAATAGGTACTTTTTTTACTTTGGTCATGAGAATAGTACTTTAGTGATGGGGAAGAAACAGGGCAAAACTGTTAAAATGAAAACAGAACTTTTATCTCTCCTATACAATTATGAGCATCTGATCATTCAATAACTCAGAACACAGATAGAAACTCTTATCATTCCTTAGTGTGTTTCTAGGCTACTGGGTCACTTACCTTGATAAACAAAGTGAAATCCCTTAGCTGTTATTGGTCCAACTGAAGTAAATCGAATTGTGATCTGATTACCTGAACTCAGTGGAAGTGATTCTCCTACTCAACAAAACAAACACTAAGATATCATAAATAGTTTCATTCAGTAAACCTAACAAATTACATTAATTTACACTGTCATCTGAAAATGTGAATCTATGTTCTATCAAATTACTATATTCTACCACTACAATATATTTTCTTTGGGTTGAGCTTTCATTGCAACTTTTTTACTGTCAGGCTTTAATTACATTGTAATACTTATTGCTTCATTATTTAAAGAATCTTTAAATATTTTATATTACATTAAACACCATAGACTCAATGACTAAATATTGTATTTACTCAATTACAATTCTAGCAAATAGTTGGTTATATTTTTTCAAGCATTTGATTTACTATTGTGTTTCTACTCCTTTTTTTTGTTTTAAATAATGAGTTAATTCTATTTTCAGTTTACTTTATCTCTAGTATGGATTATATAAATCTCAACTTTCACTACAATATCAATCAAAGGCAGTCTTTAATCAATAACTGATGCATGGCAGTTCTATTAAAGGATACCTGAATGGGATCCTGAGAGGGAAGATAACAGAGCAGATTGCTGAGTTGGCCCATCATACACCTCAACAACATCGTGGAGTGATGTCTGGAAAAATACAAACTGGCCAAACACCACTGATCAACAGGAACCAGGAGAAGCAAACAAATCACCAACCATCCAAAAACAAAAACAGAAAAACAAAAAACAAAATAGAAAGAGGAGGAGAGAGAGAACAAAGGATTACAATATAATACTCATCTTTCTTTTCTACCTTTAAAAAAAGGATAGGTGCCAATTGGTTGATATGCCTGACACATGTATTTCAGGTCATAAAAGTAATGACCATGACCTAACTGCAGTAAAATTTTAAGAGGACTATTTTTAAAAAAGTTAATGAAATGGATAGAACATTTAATTTAGATCAGAAATCATGAGGTTGGTGATTAATGCTTTATAATAACTACTTTTTTATTTTCCCATTGGTTGGTTCTTATCACTTTGTGACTCTCTTCTCTTTTTCTAATATTCTTCTCCTCTTTGATATGAGATAGATGGTTTTAATTTGGAGAAATATTTTTAGATTGATTTTTTTTTCTTTTTAATTTTTTCCTTAAGTGAGAAATGGAGGGGGGTAGAGAGACAGACTCCAGCATGTGCCCCAACCGAGATACACCCTACAAGCCTACGAGAGAGCAATGCCCTGCCCATCTGGGACATTGCTCCATTTCTCCGCAACTGATATTTTAGTACTAGAGACGGAGACAAGGCCATGAAGCCTTCCTCAGTGCCTGGGACCAACTTGTTCCAACCAAGCCATGGCTGAGGGAGGGGAAAAGAGAGAGAAGGGAGAGGAGGAGGGGTGAAGAAGCAGACGGTTGCTTCTCCTGTGTGCCCTGATGGAGAATCGAACCCAGGACATCCACATGCCAGGCCAACACTCTACCACTGAGCCAAGTGGCCAGGGCTAGATTTTAAAATCCTATTTCATCATGAATAATCATTTCACTGGAAAAATCTCAGCAAGTTACTTTTCAGGTATAGTGTTTAAATAACATTTTAAGTTAAAAGTGATTTCTAAACATTTATTTTTAATCTTCTGCCTAAGTAAAGAAAAAGTAGTATTTATGATTCCTCAGCCACTGAGATATTATGAAATTTTACAAAGTGACTGCTTTTTCATGGTAAGTACAGATCTAAAGTATTTAGCAAGGGAGCTTTATAATTACCCTTTTTTATTCCATTTTATATTTTTTCTTAAATTGTGCACTAACTTTATTTGAAGAAACTACCCAAACTTTAAATTAAAAGACCCTGTTCCAGAACAGAGATCACCTTGTGTTTAAAAAAAAAATGAAATGAATAATAAAAATTATCCTTAAAACATTTGTTAGATAAAATAATATTGTGGGGGGTTTAAAAGCATGATTTTTTAAAGCTTAATAATGTAAAAGTAAGGTAACTTGTATAAATTCAAAATCACATTATTGTAATTAAACTATATATCTTAAAAGTTCTTCATATTTTACACTTTAAATCAAGGTTATGGTCATTCTTTGATGGTTCTATGAAGACATCATTCATAACATGCTGATGCTTGTATATGAACACATAGACAAATACTGTATACAAAGCTGTACTTATTTTTCTAGCCTGCTAAAAAAAATAAGCTGGTAATCTCAGTCCAGTTCTTTGTGGGGTAAAAGATGATGAAGCTGCTATGAACATTTCCTGAACACTGAAATGCTAAATTTTATAAGTAATCCTCCTTAAAACATATTCTAGAAGTCATGAAAGCAAATTTACTACATTTCTTTTAAATCATATATATGTAGTCAATTATTTTAATAATTTTCAAGTCATATAAAACATTTTTAATTCAGACCTTTTAAAATTTCCATTATGTTAGTCTACCAAACCCCAAGCTATTTCAAAAATACTCCAAAAAATATGAAGAAAATTTTTGTTTTCTGTTTTTCCATATGTTTAGATTGGTGGGTAAATGGTCTATTTTCAGATGTCTTTAACAAAAGAGAAAAGGACTCATAGATACAGAGAACAGACTGACAGCTGTCAGAGGGGATGAGGGTTGAGGGGCTGGGTGAAAATGGTAAAGGGATTAGGCAGAGGAAAAACTTTACCGACACAGACAACAGTGTGCAGATTGCAGGAGAGATAGGCAGCTTGGGAGAGGTGCAGGAGGGCTGAGTGGGGATAAAAGATGATGGAGGGGACTTGACTTGGGGTGGCGAATGCACAGTGCAAGGTACAGATGGTGTGTATGGACTTGTACATCTGAAAACTCTCTGATTTTATTAATCAATGTCATCCCAATAAATTCAATAAAAATTAAATAACAAAAGAATAAAAAACACAACAGATTCTATTATGATGTAGTCACTGCCATTGTCTTTTCATACGCAGGAACTAATCACGGAAACTTTTCTAAATCAAGTACACTGTGCAAGAAAGCCCTTGACAGAGAACATTGGTTCTCTATATCTTTTTGGGAGTTAGAAAAAAACAAACATTAAGATTCAGCATCCTTTACTCTTTATGCCTAAATACCTCAGATTTTCATTAGCAAGTATACACCATGTCAAAGCAAACTGTTGCATTTACAAACAACGTCTAAAACAACCAAAATACACACTGATCCAAGAGTTTTTTTCTAAGGAAACGAACAAATTCCCTCTTTTTCTTTTTTGTAGGCCTCTTGCACAATTGTTATTTCTGTACAGATAGATTAGAGTTTCCTTTAATCTGAAAATTGGATATGTAGACTATGACTTTTAACAATATTGCTATTAATTCTATTTATTTGCAGTATGTTAACTAAAGAAAACTATGCAACATGCCCTTTAGAGAAAAACCTGAAATTTATTGTAGTAATTCAGGTGAGGTTAAGAAAAATTAAGAAATGTAAGGGGTTAGGGAGGAGAGTGCTCAAGCCTACCTCATAAATCAATCAGTAAGTTACTTTTCTTTAACTATGACTTAACTTTGTGTTAACATGGCCAAAGGAAATTTTATTTTATTATTTTTATTTTCTTGTTTTCATATAACTACTGTTTTTATTTAAGTGTGATTGATATGCAATATTAGTTATATTAGTTGCAGGTGTATAATATAGTGATTTGATATTTTTATACTTCAAAATGTGATCACACCACTAAGTCATCATCTGGCGCCATACAAACCTATCACAATATTATTGCCTATATTTCTCTTCATTTTATTCATCCATCTTCATAAACCCTCTTCCCTTGGCCAATGAAAATGTTAAATTAAAAATAGTTCTTATGAAATAAAAATGTTATTATGAAAGGATACAGAATCATTATATCAAAAATAAAATATTAAAATACATTTAAAATAAGTTTTTTGTAGTATGAAGAATAAGAACATTTGCGTAGTAAACCTGATTTTTTACACATTATCAGGTTAACTAGTGTCGAAATGAGCTGATATAATACAATTCTGAACCAAAGCCCCCTTTTCAGCCAGAAATCTCAAGAATTAAATGTTAACCCTTGTGTTTGCTTCACCATTCTGTCTTTAAATGTCTTCATTTACTTATTTTCGTATGTGCAGATAGCAGTAGTCCTTCTGCTTGTAAAATATTGTGAATGGCCAACTGTACCCTTTGCATGTTTGAGACTGATATTTTAGAAAATTGTGAAAAACTTTAAGGTAGCCCAAAAGATAACTGGATATTGTTTTTTGGTAAGCAGGATTTATCTAGCACACCCTCTGATTTACCTATGTTTGTTTTGGGCTTTGGTATAGGCAATAGATTTTTGTCTAATGGACAGGCCTGTTTTGCACCTATTTGTAAATTCATTTTATCTATCTATCATTGTTGGGCAGATAAAATATATTATGCTCACTTTGTTAATAATGGCGCTGCCCATGTGAAAGCCCATCACCCAGATGATCATATTATTTGTCCTTCTTGCTTGGATGTGTGTGGAGAACAAGCTGTAAGCAGGCAGAATCGTTATAGTCCAAGGCTTAGTTTTAAGACTAAGCCTTTCCCACCCTTTTTGATGTAGGGCGGTTCACTCTTATCAGGAATCCTTCCATTATGTCTCAGATAAATGACTTTGTATCAGAGACTTTCTTGTTTGTATATTGGATTAAAGGTTTGGATTCTACACTAAAAAGTGGGGCTGGCCGGGAGCTTGCTCTTTCTTGGTTCCTGAGGTTAGCATTAGAGAGGAGAGCAGGGTAAGGCCACGTGGAGAAGGCTAGGAGAAGCAGCCAAGATGGTGGAGTGCTAAGGAAGAAGCCAGTTTGAGCAGAGTTTGTGCAGGGAGGAGATGGGGAAGAGAGGGGAATAAGTCTGGTGAGCTAAAAACCTTTGATTATAGGAAACTCGGATAAGTCAGTAGCTTTGTGAGCACTGAATGAGTGGGTTTTGGAGCCCAGTTTATCTATCTATCTATCTATCTATCTATCTATCTATCTATCTATCATCTATCATCAGCTATCATTATCTTTAGTTATTGGAATTCTCATTCAAACTGCTGTAGCATATTATTGGTTTCCTCATTAATTCATGTCTTCAATAAAAAATTTTACAATGTTTATCTTTGTATTTGTATCTGAGTCATGATTACATCCTCTTTAAAACAAAAATAAACAAAAACATTTTAACAATGATCTAGATGTTAAAGAACTTAAGGGCTAGAACATGCTTCTATTTCTAAAACTATAATTCCCTGAGCCTGGGCTGATTATGCCTCTGGAATTATTAGCGTCACTCTACCTTCTATTTCTTAGTTTCCAACACAGTTACTTAATTCTATACTTTAGCTCCAGGTTGCTTTCCCTTTCACTGGAGTTGAGCATGTGGTTATGTAAAGCACGTTGCTCTTAGGCTGTTAGAGTAGGCTGTCAACACTAAGCTGTTTCTTAAGAGAAACAACATTTTAAAGAATTTCTTTTCTACTTTAAGACTATAACATGTAAAAACATTATAACAAATACTGGCTTTACATTTGGCATAGTCTCTGGAAGGATTTGATACAGATCGGTATGGAGTCACCACCACCTTTGAGCTGTGGAGTAGAGGACTGGTTGCTGTTATGGTTCCCCATGGCTGTCCTATTGGGAACTTTAAGCTGGCTGACTTTTACAGCCATGCAAGAGGAAACTGAGAGCTCTATGGAAGAGGCTGCCCGGGACCTGCAAATTGAGCAGTGGAAGGAGTGGGAGGAAATGTGGGAGAAAGAGATGCTGTAACCCAGTGGCCACGGCCACCATAACAGCTGCCTGGCCAGTGAAGGTTCGCATTAGATTTGGATAGATGGTAATGAAACAATGGAGGCAAGAACTGGTGAGCCATCAGCTTTAATTCTAGCTTGCACCCAGCAGGCAAGTAAAAACACACAGTGGGCTCCAAAACCCACTCACTCAGTGCTCACAAAGCTACCGACTTATTCGAGTTTCCTAAAATCAAAGGTCTTTAGCTCACCAGACTTATTCACCTCTGTTCCCGATCTTCTTCTCTCTGCACAAACTGGCTTCTCCCTCAGCACTTCTTAATTTTGGCTTCTTCTCCTCCCCTCCACGTGGCCTTAATCTATTCTCCTTTCTAATGCTAACCTCAGAAACCAAGAGAGAGCAAGATCCCAGTCTGCCCACTTTATAGTATAGAAATCCAAACCTTTAATCCAATCTACAAACAAGGAAGTCTCTGATACAAAGTCACTTATCTGAGGCATAATGGATTCCTAATGAGAGTGTACCACCCCACATCATCCTATAAGTTAAGGGCGAGGGGAAAAGTTTACTCTTAAAACTTGCATGTGGGCAGCTCCATCTTTAATAAATTGAGCATAATATATTTTACCTGCCCAATAATCCACCTCTATGCTCACTTTACTCACAATCTACACCACCGGAATCCATGTACAGGAAAATTAGGTACATTACACAAATTACAAATACATGACAAGTCATACAATTTCAACAATTACAAAGGTCCATTTCATCAGTCTCTGAGAACTTCGCCAAAAGCTCAAAATGTCCTCAGTCTTCTTTCTTGCCATTTGAAAGGCTTCCTAGGGCAGGGGAAGGGCCTCCAGTAAAACCGCCCCCCAACCCCATCAGGGTATTTCACATTGTCCAAAACCATAAGACCATTCAACAAAGGAGCCAGTGCTCACTCTGGTCGTAGTCCAGGAAATCAGTCCACGCACATGGGGCTTTAGCCTCCCCCTTATTCCCGCCTTCATGGTAGATCTCACACTGTCCTAAAGAGAATCATGTGGCAATGGCATTCAGCATTTACATCTCTGCTCCGGGGAGTATGATGGCATCCACCCCTATGTTCCAAAATCGCAGACCTACCAGCAACTTAGCAGGCACTCCCTGCCATTCCAGTGGCCACTCAGCAATGTATGCCTGGCTCCAGGATGTCAGTTCATCCTCCCACCAAAGCTGCCACCATTTACCTTCTGGAGTCTGTGAATCACAACTCCAGCCCAATTCTCCTCATTCTCCAAAGAAGAACTAAAAACACCAGCTCCTGCTGCTGGGCTTGAGCCCAGGGTTACCACAGCCTTCTGCAAAGCAGGCCTTGTAGCTCCAACCCTGGCCTCAGCCTCCTCCTCCCACCGCTGTTGGCTCTGCACAACTGTCAGGGCAATCTGCAACTCAAAAACCCATGATTCCTTCTCTGGCAACTGCTCCATTTCCAGGCGAATCTCACGAACCTGGTTGGCCTCCTCTGGCGCTTGCTCCAGCTCCAGGGTCGGCATCTCTTTCTCGCACATTTGTTCCAGCTCCTTCTACTGCTCGGTTTGCAGGTCTCGGGCTGCCTCTTCCATAGAGCTCTCGGTTTCCTCACGCATGGCTATAAAAGTCAGCCAGCCTACAGTCCCCCAAAAAACAGCTATGGGGAACCATAACAGGAGCCAGTCTTCTTTCTACTCCACCACTCAAATGTGGTGGTGGCTCCATGTTGATCTGTATAAAATCCTGCCAGAGACTACGCCAAATGTAAAGCCAGTGGCCAAGGCCACCATCATAGCCGCCAGGCTAGTGCAGGCTCGCATTAGATTCGGACAGTCGGTAATGAAACAACGGAGCCAAGAACTGGTGAGCCATCAGTTTTAATTCTAACTTGCACCTGGCAGGCAAGTAAAAACACACACTGCGCTCCAAAACCCACTCACTCAGTGCTCACAAAGCTACTGACTTATCTGAGTTTCCTAGCATTAAAGGTTTCTAGCTCACCAGACTTATTCACCTCTGTTCCCCATCTCCTTCTCCAGCACAAACTCTGTACAAACTGGCTTTTTTTTTAGCACTCCGCCATCTTGGCTGCTTCTCCCCTCCTCCACGTGGTCTTAATTAGCTCCCCTTTCTAATGCTAACCTAAGTAACTGAGAGAGAGCAAGCTCCCAGTCTGTGCCAATTTATAGTGTAGAAATCGAAACCCTTAATCCAATCTACAAACAAGGAAGTCTCTGATACAAAGTCACCCATCTGAGGCATAATGGGAGGATTCCTTATGAGAGTGCACCATCCTACATCATCCAATCAGTCAAGGGTGTGGGGAAAAGTTTACTCTTAAAACTTTCACTTGGGCAGCACCATCTTTAACAAAGTGAGCATAACATTTTATCTGCTCAACATATGCTGACCCTGGAGCTGGAGAAAGAGCTGGAGGAGGAGGCTGACCAGGTTTACATGATTTGCTGGAAATGGAGCATATATGCATGAGGAGGAAACACAGATTCATGAGTTGCAGCATGCCCTGGACATTGTGGAAAGGCAACAGCTGCAGGAGGATGGGGCTGAGACCGGGGGCCAGGGTTGAGGTCGGGGTCCGAGCTGCGGCTGGGGCCGGAGCTGCAAGGCCTGCAGAGCAGAAGCAGCAGCAGCCAGGCACTCGAACCCAGCTGTGGGAGCTGTTGTTTTCAGTTCCTCTTTGGAGGATAAAAAGAATCGGGCTGGAGTTGCAATCCTCTGTCTCCAGAAGATGAGATCCCTGTTGGAAGGAGAACCTGCTACACTCCAGGTAGGTCTGCGATTTTTGGACATAGGGGTGGATGCCGTCATGCTCTCTGTAGCAGAGGTGAAAATGCCGACTGCCATTGCCACATGCTTCTCTTTAGGACAGTGTTAGACCTGCCATAATGGCAGGAATGAGGGGGGAGGCTAACACCCCATGTGCGTGGACTGATTTCCTGGACTATGACCAGAGTGAGCACTGGCTCCTTTGTTGAATGGACTTATGAATTTTGTACATTGTGAAATACCCTGATGGGGGTTGGGGGCTGTGTTGGGTAGATAAATATATTATGCTCACTTTGTTAAAGATTGCACTGCCCACATGGAAGCCCATCACCCAGATGATATTAGTTCCTCTTATACTTGGGATGACCGCAATTATATTATTGGGTGTGGGGAACAGGCTGTAAGGAGGCCAGGTTGTTATAGCCTAAGGCTAAATTTTAAGAGTAAGCTTTTCCCTATACCCTTGACTGATTGGATGATGTAGGGTGGTGCACTCTCATGAGAAATCTTCCCATTATGCTCAGATAAGTGACTTTGTATCAGAGACTTCCTTGTTTGTAGATTGAATTAAAGGTGTGGATTTCTACACTATAAAGTGGGGCAGACATGCAGCTTGCTCTCTCTTGTTTCCTGAGGTTAGTATTAGAGAGGAGAGCAGATTAAGGCCACGATGAGGAGAGGAGAAGCATCCAAGATGGCAGAGTGCTGAGGAAGAAGCCAGTTTGTGCAGAGTTTGTGCAGAGAGAAGAAGATCGGAAACAGAGGTGAATAAGTCTGGTGAGCTATAAACCTTTGATTCTAGGAAACTTGGATTAGTCAGTAGCTCTGTGAGCACTGAATGAGTGAGTTTTGAAGCCCAGTGTGTGTTTTCACTTGCCCTCTGGGTGCTAGCTAGAATTAAAGCTGATGGCTCACAGGTTCTTGGCTCCATTGTTTCATTACCAACTGTCTGAATCTAATACGAACCTGCACGGGCCAATTGACCCTGATGGTGACCCTGGCCACTGGCTTTACATTTAGCGTAGTCTGTGGCAGGATTCTGTACAGATCAGTATGGAGCCTTCACCACCTTTGAGTGGTGGAGTACAGGACTGGCTAGAGTTATGGTTTTTTATTGCTGTCCTTTTGGGGACTGTAGGCTGTCTGACTTTTACAGCCATGCATGAGAAAACTGAGAGCTCTATGGAAGAGGCTGCCCAGGACCTGCAAACCAAGCAGTGGAAGGAGCTGGAGGAAATTTGGAAGAAAGAGATGCCGACTCTGGAGCTAGAGGAAGCGCTGGAGGAGGAGGCCGACCAGGTTCGTGAGATTTGCCTGGAAATGGAGCAGCCACAGGAGGAGGAATCACAGGTTCTGGAGTTGCAGATTTCCCTGAATGTTGTGGAGAGCCAGCAGTGGCAGGAGGCTGAGGCTGGGGTTGGAGCTGCAAGGCCTGCAGAGCAGAAGGAAGTGGTGACCCAGAGCTTGAGCCCAGCAGCAGGAGCTGATGTTTTCAGTTCCTCTTTGGAGGATGAGAAGAATCCAGCTGCAGTTGCAATCCGCAGTCTCCAGAAGGTGAGAGCCCAGCAGCAAGGAGCTCATATTACACCGCTGGTAGGTCTGTGATTTTGGGACATAGGGGTGGATGCCATCATGATCCTCAGAGCAGAGATGGAAATGCTGACTGCCATTGCCACATGCTTCTCTTTAGGACAGTGTGAGACCTGCTATGATGGCATGAATGAGAGGGAGGCTAACACCCCATGTGTGTGGACTGATTTCCTGGACTATGACCAAGTGAGCACTGGCTCTTTTGTTGAATAGACTTATGAATTTTGGACAATGTAAAATACCCTGATGGAGGTGGAGGTGGCTTTGATGGAGACCCTCCCGCTGCCCCGTGAAGCCTTTCAAACAGCAAGAAAGAAGGCTGAGGAAAATTTGAGCTTTTGGCAAAGTGCTCAGAGACTGGTGAAATGTACCTTTGTAATTGTTGAAATTGTATGATTTTTCATGTACTTCTAATTTGTGTAATGTGCCTAATTTTCTTGCACAGGGATGCTGGTGTTGTAGATTGTGGGTAGTAAAGTGAGCATAGGAGTGGATTGTTGGGCAGATAAAATGTATTATGCTCACTTTGTTGAAGATGGTGCTGCCCACATAGAAGCCAGTCACCCAGGTGATATTAGTTGCCCTTATGATAGGGATGGATGTAATTATATTATTGGGTGTGGGGAACAGGCTGTAAGCAGGCTGGGTCATTATAGCCTAAGGTTTAGTTTTAAGAGTAAGCTTTTCCCCACACCCTTGACTGATTGGATGATGTGGGGTGGTGCACTTTCATGAGGAATCCTCCCATTATGCCTCAGATAAGTGACTTTGTATCAGAAACTTCCTTGTTTGTAGATTGAATTAAAGGTGTGAATTTCTACACTATAAAGTGGGACAAACCTGGAGCTTTCTCTCTCTTGGTTCCTGAGGTTAGTATTAGAGAGGAGGGCAGATTAAGGCCACGAGGAGGAGAGGAGAAGCAGCCAAGATGGCGAGTGCTGATAAAGAAGTCAGTTTGTGCAGAGTTTGTGCTGGAGAAGGAGATGGGGAACAGAAGTGAATTAGTCTGGTGAGCTAGAAACGTTTGATGCTAAGAAACTCGGATAAGTCAGTAGCTTTTTGAGCACTGAATGAGTGGGTTTTGGAGCCCAGTGTGTGTTTTTGCTTGCCGTTGGGTGCAAGCTAGAATTAAAACTGATGGCTCACCAGTTCTTGGCTCCGTTGTTTCATTACCCACTGTCCGAATCTAATGTGAACCTGTATGTGAATGGCCATGATGGCTGCTCCTTGCTTTACAGGTGGCTTTGCTGGAGGCCCTCCCCCTGACTCGGGAAAACTTTCTAATGGCAAGAGAGAAGGCCGAGGACATTTTGTGCGTTTGACAAAGTGCTCAGAGACTGGTGAAGTATACCTTTTTAATTGTTGAAACTTTATGATTTGTCATGTATTTGTAATTTGTGTAATGTTATATTACACAAATTTTCTTGTACAGGGATGCCGGTGGCATAGATTGTGGGTTGTAAAGTGAGCATAGGGATGTATTGTTGGACAGATAAAATGTATTATGCTCACTTTGTTGAAGATGGTGCTGCCCACGTGCAAGTTTTAAGAGTAAGCTTTTCCCACACCCTTGACTGATTGTATGATGTAGGGTGGTGCACTCTCATGAGGAATCCTCCCTTTATGCCTCAGATAAGTGACTTTGTATCAGAGACTTTCTTGTTAGTAGATTGGATTAAAGGTTTGGATTTCTACACTATAAAGTGGGTCAGACTGGGAGTTTGCTCTCTCTTGGTTTCTGAAGTTAGCATTAGAGAAGAGAGCTGAATAAGTCCATGTGGAAGAGAGGAGAAGCATCCAAGAGGGTGGAGTGCTGAGAAAGAAGCCATTTTGTGCAGAGTTTGTGCTGGAGAAGGAGATGGGAAACAGAGGTGAATAAGTCTGGTGAGCTAGAAACCTTTGATTCTAGGAAACTCTGATAAGTCAGTAGCTTTTTGAGCACTGAGTGAGTGGGTTTTGGAGTCCAGTGTGTGTTTTTACTTGCCCACTGGGTGTAAGCTAGAATTAAATCTGATGGCTCACCAGTTTTTTGGCTCCAGTTTTTCATTACCAATTGTCCGAATCTAATGTGAATCTGCATTGGCTGGGCGGTTGTGATGGTGGCCGCGAATACTGGCTTTACAGCATATAATCTATTACACTTGGAACTACTGATGAGTCTCTTAGTTACAACACATTTTATTCTAGAATGGAGTTTATTAATTTAACTAATATTTGTTGATTGTGTTCTATGGTGTACCAGGAACTGAGCTAACTGTTAGAGTTAAAAAGGTAACCAATACATAATAAAAGGTCCCTGTTCTATAAGCCATTAATTATGTTTGTAATCATTCAGGTGAATACTTAATTTTTTTTTTTTTACTTTTATAAAAGGATGTTAAATTAGCCAATTAAATTAATTACAAGCCAACAACAGGGTACATCTTTCCATAAAGATCACTGTTGTGCTGATTATTTTAGTCATTCTTCTAAGCCTGTCCTCTACCAGTGTCTAATGAGCACCATTTGGGGGGAGTCCAGTTGCGTTTTATGAAAATTTATAATTTAGATTTAAAAACATCATTTAAAAGTCTGACCAAGGCACTTAAATAGAGAAAACTTTTAATTTAAATCATTTTGGTAGAATTTTTATCTTGACTTAAATTTTTTTTTTTGGTTCATTTGCCTATATCATGAGCAAATAAACTCAGACATGATAAGGCATTTTGTCTTATCTGTAGTGGAAAGTTAGGCAAGCAGGAGCAGAGGTGTAAACCAGGCCAGGTATGGAATGTCGCCAAGCCCTGGGTGCCTGGCCATTAACAATTATATGGTAGGACCTTGCCCCCACCATGACCTTTCTTCCTCTAGTCTATCACTGATCATGTGATTTAGATCCCCTGCCATTTTTTAAATTGTTTTTTATTTATTGATTTGAGAGAGGGACATTAATTATTTGTTCCAATTAATTATGCATTCATTGGTTACTTCTTGTATATATCTTGACATCCTGACAGGAGCTTGAACCTATTACCTTGGTATAGTAGAATGAAATTCTAACCACTGACCTAACTGGCCAGAGCCCCTGGCCTTTTAAGCATTTTGGACTCTCCCCTGACCTTTCCTCCACTAGTATGTAATTAGTCATGTGGCAAACCCACTTAGAGCCTCTCAGTTACTACACAAATGGGCTGCAGAATAACCTCACATGACAGAGCCTCTTCAGGTCTGTTGACCACAAAGACAGTTTTGATCAAACTAGAGATAATATCTGGGCCTCAGTATTGTTTCAGTTCCAATATCAGAAAAGTGGCAAGTCCAGGCAGGGTGATATCATGGCAGGCATCAGGAAAAGATTCAAGGAGTAATGAACCCCCTCCTGTAGACCAACCAATGAACCCGCTCCTCTAGGCCGATCAATCAGTAGAGACCATGATCCTGAAAAGACATACTTGGAAAAGCTGAATAATATATATTACAAACCTCCCCTGGGTTATCCCCTAAGGATAACCCCCTTTAGAGAAGGGGTAAATCTCAGGATGGAAGACCCTGTATGCTTTATCTATCTATCTATCTATCTATCTAACTATCTATCTATCTCTGTCTCTCGCACACCTGCCTCTTTCCTCACCTCCTTCTTAGGCATGGTCTCTCTGGAGCACAACCATGCCTTTCCTCTTTCTTCTTCCCCCAGGTGCCTTATCTTCTACTTTCTTTCTCCTAAGCTTCAAAAGTCCCTCTTCTCCCTTCGTTACATCTGTAGCCCACACAGCCCAATGGGCTCACTTCTTCCACAGCTTACTTCTACCTCTGTGACTTTCTAAATAAATGTTTGCTTGCATTTGAGTCTTGGCTCTGAAATCTTTCTTAGCCAAAACGCAGGTACCGAGGTTTCTGGACTGAAGTCCACTCTCTAGTAATATTCTGGTGCTCTTTTGCCACTAACAAATCTATCTACTCTTCTTTGTAGATAAAGCAAGGTTTATTTGACATCTAATTTTAACAATATCATACACAACCAAGACAAAAAGAAAGGGTTCTCTTTAATAGGAAGTGTTGCATAGTATAAATGTTCATTTAAATAAATTTCAAAGAGTACTTCTTTCCTAGTCTACACCACACTTTGTCAAATTCTTAATCCTTTGTTCATATTCCTTTAACTCTTAACTTTGCCCATTCTGCTTAATTTTGCCAAAACAAATGTAAGTCAATAAATGATGGGAGAGTTCTTGGAATGCCATAAATAAGCTCCTGAGTACTTGAATGGTTAAATTTTTATTTTTTTAAATAATTAATTTTAAATTTTTTATTGAATTTATCAGAGTGATATTGATTAATAAAATGATATAGGCTTCAGGTGCTCAATTTTATAAAACTTTATTTGTATATTGTATTATGTATTCATCACCCCACGTCAGGTTTTCTTCCATCATCATTTATCCCCCTTTTCCTCTTTTACCCATCCTTCCCAGCCCCTCTCCCCTTGTTAATCACCACACTGTTGTCTTCCTGTGAGATTTTTTTCTTTTGCTTTATCCTTTCACCCTTTTTACCCAGCCCCACAAACCCCTCCCCTCTGACAGCTGTCATTCTGTTATCTGTCTCTAGGAATCTGTTTCTATTTTGTTTGTTAATTTTGTTCATGAGATTCCACATATAAGTGAAATCACGTGGTGCTAGTCTTTCTCTGACTGACTTATTTCACTTAGCATAATACTTTCCAGGTTCATCCATGCTGTCTCAAAAGGTAAGAATCCCTTCATTTTTCAGCTAAGTAGTGTAGATGTACCAGAGCTTTTTATTCACTCATCTACTGATGGACACTTGGGCTGCTTCCAAATCTTGGCTATTATAAACAATGCTGCAATGAATATGGGGGTGTATATATTGCTTCAAATTGTGTTCAAATAATTCACATTGTGGAAAGTGTGTATCGGCATAAAGCAATAAATGTTTCAGTGCCCAGAGGGGTGTGGATTTTTTTTTTTTTTACACAATATAAACATAGACTAGAGAAGTTAAAAGTTCCCTTTTCCACTAAATTCTATTCTGGAATATCACTGAAATGTTTTACCAGGGCATAAGCAAGTCGGGGACTTTTGGAAGTTACATTTGATTCTTCTGCCATCAAAATAGTTAGTATTCTCTACAGAGGTTTAATGATTTAGTAATTAATTAACTTTAAATGAGGATAATAAAACAAACATGAACATGATTACTATTATTCAGTGATCAAATTGGAGTTATTGAATAAAAAATGAAAATTGACTTTATTCAAATAAAGAAGGGTTTCAATTTTGTTTCTGTTTCAGAAGGAAATAATTCACAGAGTATCTAAATGGCACAGTAGTCTGAGAAGGGAAAAAGAAATCTCTGAACTAATCTAAAACTTCTGTGGAAGGTGGTGATTGATTAAGTTAAGATAAAAATGTCTAAGAGCTTATGGTAAATTCAGGCCTGTTAAGATGAAAATGTCTAAGAGCTGATGATAAATTCAGGTCTGATTCAAACTTGGTTGAGAATTCTAGTAGGTTTCTCTGGGCAATGGTAGTTCTACTAGTCAGATAGGTGCTGCCTTACTACTTATGAGAGCAAGATACTAGAATGGCAAGTTTTCTTTGTTCCATGACAGAATGGATAAAGCAGTTAAAAGATTCTCACCATCTCCTACTGAGCAAATTTAAAAGGACTAATGCTTTCAAGTTACTATTCATGAATCTGAAATGCCCTGATACATTACTACCTAATAAAGAATGAAGAATTCAGATTCTGGAATCAGATTTTTTTTAGGATTGAACCCAGGATATACTATACAAGTTACTTTACCTTTCTATGCCCCAATTTCCTCATCAATAAATTAGGGATAATAAATAAGTCTAACCTAAAAGGATTGACATAAATAGTACATGAATTGATATTTGTAAAACACTTTGAAGGGTGTCTACAACATAGTGATACAGTTACTATTACTAATAACTCAGCTGTTATGTAATAGGGAATAAATATATTATATTGCTGATTTACTGATATTAGTCTCATTGGCTATAAAATATAGCTAAGTAAGAATGTACTAACAAGATAAGCTTATAAGAGAATATCTGTAAAATGTTAAAATCCAGTTTGTTGCTCTTATAACCATTGGTTCGATATTATTAGTTTGGTGATCAGAGTTATGTATTCTGTAACAAATCAAAAGTATAAAATCAGTCCTATACTTTCACCTTTGGCTAAGTTTTTGTTTCAGTCAAAAGGCCTGTTACCTCTGACTGACACACATCAAGAGTTGACATCTAAGCAAGAATAAACATAAGTGGAAGATAAGTGAGCCTCACCACCCCCTCCTTCTCTCACCACGCTGAAGCATACAGTTCTGGTTCTTGTTCAAGGACAAGAATACACACAGCCTGTTCCTCTCCTGGAAAATGGAACAATATAACCCTGGCAATGAATCACAGACATTCCACTGAGACACATCAAGAGTTAACACCAGAACAGAAGACTGAATCCTCAGGCCCTTTCCTCTCTCCCTCCCACCAAGGCCAAGAGGACCATGAAAACCCAGTCAGCCATGAAGATAAGAACTTTCCTCCTTCAACAGAAACTACACATTTACCTTCCTCCCAGGAATTCTCCCCCTCCCAAATTCCCCAGATCTCCCACATAATTTGGCCAAGGCATATGAGCCAGGAAGAAACGTTTTGAAGACAGAATCTCCCATCTTCTTAGGAAGCCAGCACTTGAATAAAACTCCTTCTCACCAGCACATGTGTCATGGAATTGGCTGTTCAAGGCGACAGGCAGCCAGACCAGCGGGTCATTTTTCCAGTCCCAGTTACTTGTTGACCATTCATTCCAAAAATCTACTGATAAACTACATTTAGTAAATCTTTGTTATAAAACAGCATATCCTACTTTCCATACTTGGAATTTTAGAACAAATGATGCAACTGATGGGTTAGAAGAGTATTCTAGCTATTTCCATCAAGATTCATTATGATTTTAAAATGACTATGCACTTCTCTAACCACTTTATTTCACATTCTATCTCTTTGGGTGGGATATGAAAATGTAATTAGAAGCTTTCTAAATGGGCAATTAAAAGATGAGCAAGGCAAGAGGGCATTCTACAGTGTGTCCGTAAAGTCATGTTGCACTTTTGACCGGTCACAGGTCAAAAGTGCATCATGACTTTCCGGACACATTGTACTTTTGTTTTTACTTTCTTGGTCATAATTCCGTGTTCCTCTGACATAAGGGGAAACATCATTACAAAGAAATGCATATTTCTACCTAAAAGGGGGTCTGGGAAGTAAGAGAAACAAAATATAAATTCCTATTAGATCTCAGCTTGATTCTCCATGTATTTGTAACTGCTTTTAAAGAATCTACACTTTCTTTCAAAGTCTAGGGTTCATACTGGTTATATTAGGCACTCAGCTGTTTGGTCACTATACTAAAAAAATTTTTTTACGTTACCCCTGTTTTGCTCAGCTTGCATTTTATTAACCAACACAGTGCAGAAGAAAATACACATATGCAACCACACTACTAAAAGAACAGAAATAAAGAATATTCAAATCAAAGATATGTTTGGAAGTGTACTTGATGTGTATGAGAGCATAAAATGTGTTGGTGTTATAAGCAATCAAAAAGTTTGGCTAGCTGTATATGCATTTAGCTTCATACTCTCATTTCATGTATCTATTTTAAAACATACTGTAGAAGTGTTCTCTTCTACAATAAGTATGTGGAAAAGGCTTCAAATTAGTAATATAAATGCAATTCTGCTCTCTATGAGCTCTGAATATGAAACTACTTATTGTGTAAATCACTGTAAGGTTGTATTGTGAAATCATTTTCCTACTTGGATACCTCATTATTTTAAAGGTTCTCTCATTTAAAAATAATTATAATGTGTCCAATTAAAACTTATATATTTTCTTATCTCTTTTAAAAATTTTTTTAAATTTCTTTTTATTTTTTTATTCATTTTAGAGAGGAGACACAGAGTGAGAGAGAGAGAGAGAGAGAGAGAGAGAGAGAGAGGGAGAGGGAGAAATAGAGAAAGGGGGGAAGAGCTGGAAGCATCAACTCCTATATGTGCCTTGACCAGACCAGTGCAGGGTTTTGAACTGGCGACCTCAGTGTTCCCAGGTTGACGCTTTATCCACTGCGCCACCACAGGTCAGGCAAAACTTATAATTTATTTTAAAAAAGTTAACTATTAAGAAAATTTACTCTGGCCTGACCAGGCGGTGACTCAGTGGATAGAGCATCGGACTGGAATGCGGATGACCCAAGTTCGAGACCCCGAGGTCACAGCTTGAGTGCGGCTCATCTGGCTTGAGCACGGCTCATCTGGCTTGAGCAAAAGCTCACCAGCTTGGTCCCAAGGTTGCTGGCTCGAGCATGGGGTTACTCGGTCTGCTGAAGACCCATGGCAAAGGCACATGTGAGAAAGCAATCAATAACAACTAAGGTGTTGCAATGGAAAACTGATGATTGATGCTTCTCATCTCTCTGTTCCTGTCTGTTTGTTCCTATCTGTCCCTCTCTGTGACTCTCTCTCTGTCCCTGTAAAAAAAAAAAAAAAAAAAAAAAAGAAAGAGAGAGAGAGAGAAAATAGAAAATTTACTCTGAAAAGCACCAAAAGGCATAAAATTTTAAATCATCTCAAATCAAATCAGTGCTCTACTTACTTATTTTTAAAAAGTCAACTAGTGAAAACTTTTGGAAAATGTTGATTTAATTATTGAGAGTTTAGTATTTTGGAAACATAATTTCTACATATCAGTTAGATTTCAAATACTCATGGTTATTATTAAAGTATAATAGTGGCAACTATTAATTCACAATGAGGTGGTTTATACTAATACAATATTTTAGTTAAGGTGAGTCATGTGAATTGTGTACTAATTATCTAGATGACTACTAAAACCTCCACACAGAAGCTTGGCTCCAATCCTGCCCCAGAGGAATAATGTAGAAGGGCCAGGTTAGTTGCTCACAGAGTACAATGACATCAATATGGCTCTGCAGATAAATCTGTCAAACCTTATTATTACTATTTGGTAATATATAGGAGAAAAATACTATTAAAAAAAAGTTATGGCTCTTACCATGACACCTGATTATCTGGTAACTTAGTATCTCCACAAATCTAGTCCTACTTTGAATTCATAACAATAAACAAAATTCTAATTTACTTTCCTGTTAGCAGTTCTTGATGTGACCTTCTGTCAACCCATCAAGTAGGTTTGCTGACTAAATCTTTATTTTCAGTTTCCCTGCAGCTGGACTTCTGTCTATGTTGTGACCATTTGCTTAGCACCCAAATTTCAAAGTGTCCATTAGACATATTTTAAACATATAGACATTGTAAATACCCTCTTATAGCAAACATAGTTGAAGTCTCCTTAATTTTTTCCAGGACCAAATATCTTTCTTTCCAACTATAAGCCAGCAGCTTATTTGCAATTTGGCAGTTATATCCTAACAGCTAAAATGTAATTTGGTTTTTAAAAAGCAATGAAATTAAAAAAAAAAACACAATAAGCAATCTATAACATATCTAAAAAAATTAAAAGAAGAAAGGAAAGTGAAAAGTTTAAAGTGTTGGAATATTTTCTTAACACTATTTTTAAACTCAATTTTAATTTGGATGAGTGTTTTTCTTACTCATTCCTAAGATTTTTTTCTACCTACTTGGCAGAATATTTCTTCCAAATACCAGTTAGACCAGACAGATTTAGGTCAGGAAAAAATTCTTACATGGATTGTAACATAAATTTGTGAGATATTTTTTTTATTATGGAAATTTCCAAATATATACACAATTGAGTAAATAGTAAAATAAACAACCATAAACCTACATAAACCTATTATATCATCTGGTTTCAAAACTTATCAACCTTTGTTAATTCTTTTTTTTTTTTTTTTTTTTTTTACAGGGACAGAGAGAGTCAGAGAGAAGGGATAGGTAGGGACAGACAGGAATAGAGAGAAATGAGAAGCATCTATCATTAGTTTTTCGTTGCCATTGTGACACCGTAGTTGTTCATTGATTGCTTTCTCACATGTGCCTTGACTGCGGGCCTTCAGCAGACAGAGTCACCCCTTGCTGGAGCCAGCGGCCTTGGGTCCAAGTTGGTAAGCTTTTTTGCTCAAGCCAGATGGGCCTGCGCTCAAGCTGGCGAGCTCAGGGTCTCAAACCTGGGTCTTCCACATCCCAGTCCGACACTCTTTCCACTGCTCCACTGCCTGGTCAGGCTCAATCTTTGCTAATTCTGAGTGATTTATTTGCTCTCATACCCTCAGTCTCCTCAAGCTAGGAGTGTTTTAGAGCAACTCTTAATGTCATATCCTTTTTCTATAAATGCTCCCATATTTATCTTTCACAGATAAGGGCTTTAAAATTGAGCACAATTTGGCCCTGGTTGGTTGGCTCAGCAGCAGAGTGTTGGCCCAGTGTGTGGAAATTCCGGGTTTGATTCTCAGTCAGGGAAAACAGAAAAAGCAACCATCTGCTTTTCCACCCTTCCCCCTCCTGTTCTCTATATCTCTTCCCTTCTTGCAGCCATGGCTCAAATGGTCGAGCAAGTTGGCCCTGGGAGCTAAGGATAGTTCCATGGCCTTGCATCAGGTGCTGAAATGGCTTGGTTGCTGAGCAATGGAGTTGTGGCCCCAAATGGGCAGAGCATCCCACTGTAGGGGGCTGGCTAGATAGATCCTGGTTGGGGCACATGTGGGAGTCTGTCTCTCTGACTCCCTGCCTCTCACTTAACAACAATAACAAAAAATAATAATGTGGTTACCATACTAAAAAAATTAAAACTGTCTTTCTATCATTGAATAACCACTTCTTAATTCTACTTCCAGGTTTTTCTCTCCCCAGAAAGGTATTTTTACAATTGTAAATCTGGATGCAAACAAAATCCATACATTTCATTTGGTTGATGAGTCCCTAAAGTCTTTCCATGTATAAAATCTCCAACCCCCATCTTATTTTTAATATCCTATACTTGTGAAAAAATACAGTTCTATTGAAGTCAGGGAGACTAAAATAAGATAAAACTTAACTGATCAAAATTTTACTGTCATCTAGTTTTTGTTGGGTTGATTTTATGAAGTTACTATATAGTATGTAATTCTCGCTGGAGGACATCTGTGGAAGTGAGAAGGCTGCTATGTGGTAGACACGGTTCTCAATCCCCCTCAGGTCTACGTCAAATAGAACAGTGTTACTTCCCTCTGTTGTATTTATGGGACTTTCACATACAATTCAGCATGAAGCCTGGATTCAAATTCTTGCTTTCAATGAATTCTTAAACTACACTCTGTACATCTCCTCCTACACATGTCACGCCTGTACAGTAGGCACAGCACCACGAACCCTTCAACTCCCAAAGTTTTACTGCCTAAGAACTCTTTCACTGACAGGATTGACATCTATTTTAGGATGGCATTTGAAGGAGTAGATCATAGGACAACATTTTTTAAAAAGTTCTCAGTTTTTCCACAAAATCATCACCAGTCATCTCTTTAACTTGGGCTCTAGTCTCATCATATTGAGAGTCATGCTTGTATGTTTTCATAATGGAAGAAATTTCAAGCCTTCTAATCCTTATTTTAGATGTCATTCTACCATGTTCTGAGATTTATTTTCCTCAACCAGTATTTGTTAGAAATGTGAGAGAATTTGTTGGTGCTAGAAATTTAGAAAATAAAATATCTAGTGTATTAATTTATTTATCAAATAAATAAAATTACATAACACCCAAAAAGTATAATATTAACTAGTTAACATTCATTGAACCCTTACTATGTGTAAAGAGCTAAGCGAAGCTCTTTATATACATCAGCTAGATTGATCCTCAAAACAATGAAGTAGGCACAATTATTTCCATTTAAATATAAAAAGTACTGAAACAAGTAAGTTAATACAACCATCAAAAATTACAAATCCAGCAATGGGAAGAGCTAAAAATCTGAATTTATGAAATTTGACCTATCATAAACCTGGTCTCATAACCATTACCCTAAGATCCACAATAATGATTCTGAACTAAAAGAAAAAAGATATTTTTGTTGAGAAAGGTCAGGAAGATATTTTTATACTATATGTATAAATGCATTTATCCTAAAGGGTCAAAATATTATTTAGTATCATTAATAATATAGTAGTAAACATCTCTATTATCTTGAAAAAACACATATCACTTAACTGAATATTTATTCTTAATAAATAGGGTGTTATATGTTCTGTAATCTACTCACATTTTTACAAATAGATTTTAAAATTCAGAGTAGTAACTGGATCTAGAACTTCTGTTGTAGTAATTATTATTAAAAAAAAAATGTCAATCTTAAAGATCTTGGGATTTGCTGTTCTATAAACCTGGATTTGATGAGATCTGCTATGTAGTGGTGTATGACCTTGACCAAGCAACTAAACCTTTCTGAATAGTTTTCCTAATATGCAAAATAATACCCACTCCACAGGATTTTTGTAAGATTAATCTGTAAAGCATTTTATCCAGAAGGTGCTTAACATACATAGTATCACTCAAAACATACACACACTGAAAAACACACCCCATACTTCATGGACTTTCTAATCTCTTCTTTTAAAAGGCTTAAAATTAAAATATAATTTTATAAATAAAGTAAATCATTTATTTTTTAAAATTCTGTCAAATGTGATGGTCAGCAGTTATGATCAGTAGTAATCTTGACAATGAAAACAACAATAAGAGTAGACTAGCAATTTTACTTATTTTTTTTGTGACAGAGACAGAGAGTCAGAGAGAGGGACAGATAGGGACAGACAGACAAAAAAGGAGAGAGATGAGAAGCATCAATTCTTTGTTGTGGCACCTTAGTTCTTCATTAATTGATTTCTCATATGTGCCTTGAGTGGGGGGCTACAGCAGACTGAGTGATCCCTTGCTTGAGCCAGTGACCTTGGGCTCAAGGTGGTGAGCCTTGCTCAAACCAGATGAGCCCATACTCAAGCTGGTGACCTTGGGGTCTCAAACATGGTTCCTCTTTGTTCCAGTCTGAGACTCTATTCACTGCGCCATCTCCTGGTCAGGCTAGATATCAATTTTGATACATAATATATTAATGGTCATTAAGTCCAAATCATCAGATAGTGTAAATATATATTTTAGTCCTTAATTTTCCAAGAGAGTAAATGCACACATATTGAAATACACAGAAGTTGCTGAAATAATTTTATAGAATATGAATTCAAGAAACACATTAATCTGTATTAGTGGAGAAATAGTCTTATTCATTTTTTCAGTTTTATAAAAGACTTATTTTTTTAGAAACAAGCTTAAACTATTATTGACCATAATCAAATCAAATATTAAAAAAATATTTTATGCTAATGTGGAAAAGGGTTACTCTTTTCTAAATACTGTACAACTAAAGTAACACATCTCCCCATTGCTATCTTAACACATTTATCACTATTGCACTTATCACAGAATTTTGAAAACACCATTATCACCATCATCATTGTCAGAAGCACCTAATATACATCCAGTTTTACTGAAAATATTTATATCTTTATTAAGTTATTTATTACTTAACATGTGCAAATACACTAAACTACTGATAAATTTACAAATAAAAATTCTCTACCTCATAAATATGAATATATTTTAGTTTTTTATATTAATATAGTTTTGACTAGAAATAATTCAGGTATACAGATAGGTTGAAAAAAATTTGAAAAGATTTTTTTCCTTCACTTGGTTTATATGCAATTGACATCTATGGTAAAGTAAACTAACCTTCTATTGAACTAGTAATATCTCAGTTTTGAGAGGTGGTTTTTAATTAACAAAAAACGACATCTCATGGCAAATTAGTGATATAATGGCAAGTAGTAATTAATAATAGGTGGTCTCACACTGAAGCAATCTACAATCTATAAATAGGTTATATATTCCAAAGATATTGCCAAAAGGCTCTAAAGATTTCAAAATGTACATCCTCATGGAAACAATGTATAAATTATAGGTGCCAAGATTAGCTCACAAAATTAATTTGAACTGAAATCATTTTAGTTCATGAAAAAACTATATGTATGTATATATCTTTTATTCAGTGATGGGGGGGGAGGCAGAGAGATATACTTTGCATGTGACCCAACCGGGATCTACCCAGTAAGCTCACTAAGGGGTGATGGTCTGTCCATCTGGGGCATTGCTCTGTCGCTCAGCAATCAAGCTCTTCTTAGCACCTGAGGGAGAGGCCATGGAGCCATCCTTAGCACCCAGGGCCAAATCGCTCCAATTGAGCCATGGCTGTAGAAGGGAAGGGAGAGAGAGAGAGAAGTAGGAGGGGGAGAGGTGGAGAAGCAGATGGTTGCTTCTCCTGTGTGCTCTTACTGGGAACCAAACCTGGGACATCCACATGCTGGGCCAATGCTCTACTGCTGAGCCAACTCTCCAGGGCCAGTTTACGAAAATAACAGAATATTTTAACTATACCACAGATTTTGAAATCATTGGGTTTAATTCTTTGTTTTACCAATGAAGAAACTGAGGCGCAAAAAAGTTGAAAAGTTGAATGATTTGTAATACTATTCCTATAGGAAAATGCATTCTAAGCTCTAATTAGAATAGCAAAAACAAAAAACAAAAAACAAAAAACACAAAAAACATATCACAGCTCGATTTGGGACTTCATTGGGAGAAGAGAGTTTAAAGCCCCCAGATGTAAATGGTAGTCTTATTATGCCTGTGCTGTTATACTCAAACATGTCTACCTTGATCGGTAAGGTGAAGAAATGAGAAAAAGTGATGTCTTTATACTTCACTGCAATATCTTCACATTGGAATGAGAATATGTATAACCTGAGAATAATTGCATTCTTGATCTTAATTTAAATTAATAATTAACTTTTGAGGTCCCATTCACACTTTTTGTGCCTTATTAGCATGAGATTGTGTCTATCCACATCCTCCACACCCTACTCACGCTGTCAGAGGGTGAAAGCCCTTGAGTATTGTGTGATAAAGTATTTAAGTTTCTTGTGTTGTTTAGATATGTCAGAGCTGTGAAGTGTAGAATTATTTTAAATAATCTAAATTATTTGATAAGCTATAATTTCAATGGAAATAGCTCATATATTTAAAGAAGCTTTTTGCTTACATTTGCAAAATTTATTCATAGAACTATATAAAGCATTTAGCTGTTAACAGAAGCTGTGTGAAAAATGTGTTTTGGATTGTCTTCAATGGAAAAATGATTGCAAATTAATCATTTGGTCCTGAATGAACAAGGAGCTAAAATAGCATCACCTTCACTCCTCCCAACTTACTTGGTGGAATAGTTAACTGCTCAAAGTCATGACCAATGGTATAAACAAAAAAATATAATATTAAGATGATATTTAAAATATCATTTAATAATTTGGTTCTAGTTGCCATAAAAAAAGTTAAGAAAAATGAATGGGTTTTTTTGTTGTTGTTGTTTGTTTGTTTTTAAATGAGAGGAAGGGAGAAATGAGACACTCCTGCATGTGCCCCAAACAGGATTCATCCGGCAATCCTGTCTGTGGCTGATACTTGAATCAACTGAGCTATCCTCAGTGCCTGGGGCCATGCTCAGACCAACCGAGCCAGTGGCTGTGGGAGGGTAAGAGGAAGAGAAGCAAATAGTCACTTTTTCTGTGTGCCCTGACAGGGAATCATCTTGGGATGTCCATATACTGGGCCAATGCTCTATCCACTGAGCCAACTGGCCAGGACCAAATAACTAATGTTTTAACTATTAAAAAATTAACTTATAATCACATTATTATTATTAAATATCTATATATAAGAACCACATGCCTGATCAGTGGTGGTGCAGTGGATAGAGCATCGACCTGGGATATTAAATCCCAGGTTCAAAACCCTGAGGTTACTGGCTTGAGCACAGTCTCATCAGCTTGATTGCTAGCTTCAGTGTGGGATTATCGATATGATCCCATGTTCACTGGCTTGATACCCAAGGTCATTGGCTTGAATAAGGGGTTACTGGTTTGGCTTGAGCCACTCTGTTCAAGGCACATATGGGAAAAAAATTCAATGAACAACTAAACTAATGTAACTATGAGTTAATGCTTCTACTTTCTCTCCATTCTGGTTTCTCTCTGTCTGTATCTCTCTCTCTCAAAAAAAAATAAATGAAGGAAAAGAAAGAAGAAAGAGAAAAAGAAAGAAAGAAAGAAAAGAAGAAAGAAAGAAAAAGAAAGGAAAAACAGCAAGAAAGAAGGAAGGAAGGAGGAAGGGAAGGAGGATAATTAACTGTGTATGTGACTCATATGTTGGTAAATACTTTATTTAGTCATAATAGCCACCTTCAAAACACAAATGGAACACTTTTTTTCTTCAATGACTGAAATATTATTTTAGTCGAGTTTTTGTTAGGATTCCCCCTGGAGTTTAAGAAATGATATGTTATTTCATAAAATTATTCAGTTTTCCCCAAGCATGTCTAATCTTGATCCAAATTACCATCACAGAATTTTCGCTTCTTTTCACATTTCTATTCTTCTATATTTTCTCCTTTATTTAATAGGAATTCTAATGTTTAAATATTTTTTGCATAACAGTTATTATGAATAAGTAACAAAATTTTATTGCTTAAATGTTGGTTGTTAGATAGTTATTACAATTAAATAATACTGGGCCCTAATTAGCAGTAACTATCAAGGAAAGAAAGTACTGTAAAATGGAACTCATATAATTTATTTGGTATAATATTCCAAAATAAATAAGAGACCCTAAAAACCTTTGGATAGCATACTGTAAAAGAGTTATATGTGACTTACAAGTAAATTTTTGAAAATCAGAACTATAAAAAATGTTACAGTAAATTATATTTTATACATTGTTTTAATATTTAGAGATGATAAGTATAGTGTGTTAAATAATATTCTGACTTCAATTTGTGAATTCTAAATATTCTTGCAGGTTAATTTGGACTTAATTTATAGATTAGATAATACATTTAAATTTAGTAGAGGGTGAGTATAGGTCACGAGAAACATCTAAAAAGCCTATTGTCAGTCTTAGGGCTACATTTGCTGCCCTTATTATGCTGCCAGAAATTCGAGGTGCATTTGCATGGTCTCACAGTTTACTGATGATGATTAGAGCAGTGTCACTGCTCCCATTTTGAGGATGAGGAAACTGATGTCCAACACCACTCCAAGGGAAACTTGTACAGCTGGGGGCCCTCAACACCACTTTTAACTACAGTAATAAACAATGACATATCAAACATATTGGACCCTTGGTATAAATCATTTTTTACATTTCCTCTTTCATATTGTAAAACTATTTTTATTAATACTCAGAAAATAAGCAAACTGAACTTTTTATATATATATATATGTGTATATATATGCAAATATACACATACATGTACATATATACATATATAATGGTAACAATATATATAATATAATATAATATATAATATACACATATATACATATATAATGGTAACAATATATATATATATATAATATGTACAATTGTATATTAATATAATATATATTATAGTAGTATAATATACATTATATTAAGTATAATATACATTATAGTAGTAAAAATTTCAAAATAACAAATGTTACAATACAAAAAGTAAAGAGATAGTAATGTTGCAATAATATGTTATAGTAATTAAATATATAAAAATATAAAAAATATAGAAGATATATAGAAATAATTAGGATATAATATTTAAAGCAATTGAGGAAATTAAATAGAGTTATGATGTCTGGATAGGAATTAATATAGTGTGTACTGATATGATAAAAGGATTCTGCCTTTGCCTGACCTGTGGTGGTGCAGTGAATAAAGCGTCGACCTGGGAACACTGAGGTTGCCAGTTCAAAACCCTGCACTGGTCTGGTCAAGGCACATATGGGAGTTGATGCTTCTAGCTCCTCCCCCCTTTCTCTCTCTCTCTCTCTCTCTCTCTCTCTCTCTCTCTCTCTCATTCTCTCATTCTGTGTCTCCTCTCTAAAAAAAAAATAATAATAATGAAAAAAAAAGGGTTCTGCCTTTCGTGCAAGGTTCAGTTAGTGTGTATTTGAACTTATATATAGATAAGAAGTGGCTTGATATCATAACTTGTAGGTTAATATAAATAAGAAGCTTCCGTAGGAACACCTTAAAAGTGGCTTGATGTAACATTTCAGTAGATTAACATAAAAAGAGTTTCCTGTGAGGAACTCCAAAAAGGTGGTTTGAGGTGATAATCCTGTAGATTGACCCTGTTGGAAGGCATAGGCCAGAAAAGGTACTAAAGCTGAGGGGCCCCTGGCCTGCTGCAATAGTCACCCAGACTGCAACATTGAACATAGACTGTCTCCACGCCACTCTGACCAAGGATAGCTGAGAGGAGCCTGCCGACGGGGCCCCCTTAAACTGTACCCAGACACGCCATATGATTTGTGAGTAATAAACTGCCTGTGTGATTCTTGCAACTAACGTGTGTTGGTCGTGTCTTTCCTCCAGTGGCAGTTGGTGTAGGCACTGATCAGTAGCATCCTCATAGCCGCGTCAAGAGTAGTATCGAAGAGGCTACCAGCCCTGCTGATATGCAGGGGTGTCCCACTGTGTGGGGAAGTTGAATAGGGGATGCCTGATTGAGGTAGAGCTTGGGCTCTACTGGGACAAATGAAGTAACATTTTAACAGTATAAATGTAATTTTGAAAAATTGAGAAAAACAAAATTTTACTGAAGTCTGGACTTCATAACAGTCTTTTAAATTTAAATCAGAAGTCAAAAATCCAAGTGTTTGTATAGGAAGTCTCAACTAAAATAAGTCAAATTCAGTACCATTGCTTTAAGATCACTGCTCTACCACATTGGGGCTGGTGACCCAAACCAAAGCGAGCTGGAATGATTCCAAATTATGAAAAACTTACTTTAAAAGAGGATTGTGTTTGCTTACTTCCAGTGGGTCAGGGACAATAAATAAATAAATTAATTAATTAAAATTAAATAGCACTGGTGAGTAGGTGTGTGGGTGTGGGCAAAACACTTAAAAAAGCTATTTACACATTTCACTAGCTGTAGTACATTGTGGATTTTCTATAATATTTTTAGAACCAACTTGAATCAAAGGAATTAAATAGACTCACATGTTCAGTTCAATTTGTTTTTTTATTTTATATAGGTATAAAGCTAATAAAACTCAATACAACTCAGTGAGTGATTTCAGGTCTTCTGTGACCTCCTTCTTCCTGTCTTTTCTCCCCAACCTCTTGACTTCATGTCTCTTGACCCTGCCTCATCTTCTTAGCTAATGTCTAGTCATCTTTGAAGTCTCAACTCAGAGAAACTGTCACTGAGTGCTCACTCCCATTTCCTCAGCATTTATTGGATTAAGGGGTGTTTAAAAATCCCCCGTTTAATCTGGTCATTTAAATGATCACCTTATTTTGAAAATTTGGTTTCAATGTCTTTTTCCTCCACTATTTGAGATTCCTTATTTGTGCATCCCTGTCCCTACTTCCCTGTCACTCATGACATATTTATGCAATGAATATGCAATAAATATAGTAACTCCAGTTATACAGAAAAACAAAACAAACAAGAAAAAAAATAAAAGAAACACTGAGAAAATGTTTTCACCTTCTCCAGGTAATCACGACACCTTGCAATTGTTTCAAACACAAGGTGGTTAGAAGAAGATTGTGTCAGCCTGACTCTCCTTTTTCATTTCCTGGTTTTGCCTTACAAACAATTTTAAGCAATTATCAATCATCTCTGACAGAGCTTCCTTAAATATAAATTGGGTTGTCACAGACGCTTTAAAAGGAAACCAAAAATAAGGATATTTAGTGCAGTTCACTGGAGATTGATAGCCTCATGTTCTTTTGAGGAAGCAAGACAGAATATTACTAGTCAAATAAAAACAAGCGGCCAGTCCCTCAGCAAAATCTCTCCCAGTTTGAGAAAAGGCATGTGCCTGGTCACCAGACCCACTTTACATGATGACCTGTTCTGTATCCGTGCTAGGCGTCAAGGCACAGTCAGCCCCCAGAGCTGCTTCCCTTCTGATAGCCTCAGAAACGGAAGCACACATGTCACTACTTCCTGTCTTCCAAATGTGTCTTGATTCTAATGCAGCCACCTCCTCTCCTCCCTATTCCCATGCTTACATCCTCAGTTCAAGCCCACATTCTTTGTTTAACCTTCTCTGTGATGTCCCTGTGTACAAATCTGGAGCAGCTCCACTTCATTCCCCATACCTTTAGAGAAGTAATTAATCCAAAATGCAAATCTGATCATATCACTTCCCTATCTAGATAAGACCATTGTGCTGTGGAATTGAGCAGATGGGCTACATGATAGTTTGATATTTTCATTTTTCTTTCCCCCCAACTGTTTCCCTGGCATTTATTTCTAAAGCTTATCTCGATCCCAGTCCACTGCCACCATAACTACTGTTAAAATAAATATCCATGGATGCTTTTTTACTTTCTGATTATAAACTCTAGATCATTAAGCCATATTAGTGTTCTGTTAATGCTTATTAATTAAACAACTGCAACTACTTTGCAATTTTTAAAGTCTTGATATGTAATTAAGTCTTTGGAAAAGGCATCTGGAGGTACTAAAAGCCAGGCTAAAATCAGAGTATTAAGAATTTAAGCACACACAAAAGTTGTTCTCAAGACAGATATAATATTATTTCATCACAGAAACTAAAAACTTGGATATATCAAGCAACCAAGTAGAGATTTAATCTTAGGAAAAAGAAAGAGGGGATAAAAACTTGGAACTTGGCTTCAAGTTAACAGTTGAAAAGTAAGGTTAAAATCCAGTCATTCAGCCTGACCTGTGGTGGCGCAGTGGATAAAGCGTCGACCTGGGAACACTGAGGTCGCCAGTTCAAAACCCTGCACTGGTTTGGTCAAGGCACATGGGAGTTGATGCTTCTAGTTCCTCCCCCCTTTCTCTCTTTCTCTCTCTCTCTCTCTCTCTCTCTCTCTCTGTGTGTGTGTGTGTGTCTCCTCTCTAAAATGAATAAAAAAACAAAAAACAAAAAAAAAACACTGTGGTTAAAGTCCAGTCATTCAACAAATAGTTTTTGAGTACTGGCGAAGTATAAAGAAATATTCTTGGAGATGAAAATATACAGTCCATGCCCTTGAGGATATCACAGGCAGTGGTGAACATTCTTTCTTTTGGGGGGGGGTGGTGGCAAGAGGAGGGGAGGTAGTGAGGCAGACTCAACTGGGATCCACCTTACAACAAGCTCCATCTAGGGCTGATGCTTGAGTACCAAGCTATTTTTAGCCCCTGAGGCTGACAGGCTTAGATCAACCGAGCTATCTTCAGCACCTGGGGCAGACGTTCAAACCAATTGAACCACTGGCTGCGGGAGGAAAAAACAGAGAGTAGGGGGAGAATGAGAGAGAAGCAGATGGTTGCTTCTTCTGTGTGCCCTACCTCCTAATTAAACCTGAGACATCCAGATGCTGGGCTGATACTCTATTCACTGAGCCACTGACCAGGGCCAGAAATTTCTTTCTGTAGTACACTGTTCATGCTACTTCTTATTTGGAATATCTTCTCACTTCTCTACCTCTATGACAAATACCTACTTGCCAGCAGAAAACAAGGTTCACCTTTCCATGAATCTCCCCAAATTACCATCACTGAACCTCACAATATTTTAACTCTTAAGTATTAATATCTGTACCACTCATTCTGCACATGTTGCCATTAATTTTTATTTAAAAGGAATCCTTGATGGCAGGCACTCATGCTGAGCTAGGCATTGTGGACACAAGTGTAAAAATAATAGGCATAGTTCCAGGTCTCCTGGAACTGACAGTCTAGCCCAGAAGAAAATCATTAAGTGCCAAATTAGAAGTGTATAAAATGAGTACTATGACCCTAGGGTGCAATAAGATAACAGAAAGGCTCAACAATAGTTTTACATTACAAGTATAAAAATATAAAAGAATGGCTTCATATGAGGCATCCAATATAGATTTCTATAGACAATCAATGATTAAAAATATTTATGACCGCCTGACCAGGAGGTGGCGCGGTGGATAGAGCGTCGGACTGGGATGCGGAGGACCCAGGTTCGAGACCCCGAGCTCGCCACCTTGAGCGCGGACCCATCTGGCTTGAGCAAAATCTCGCCAGCTTGGACCCAAGGTTGTTGGCTCCAGCAAGGGGTTGCTCGGTCTGCTGAATGCCCATGGTCAAGGCACATGTGAGAAAGCAATCAATGAACAACTAAGGTGTCGCAACAGTAATGAAAAACTAATGATTGATGCTTCTTACCTCTCTTCGTTCATGTCTATCTGTCCCTATCTATCCCTCTCTCTGACTCTGTCTCTGTCCCTGTTAAATATATATGACCAAAATATCCAAAGCAACAAACTCATTTACAAGCATGAAAGTATGTAAGATCTGCTGAAATAGGTTAGCAGGAATTTTATCTTTATTAAAATATAAAATTGAAAGTTTAGAAATTACCAGTGATTTTTCACTAAACAAGATTCACCGAGAAGCAACTGTGGCCTTTATGAAGGTAGAACAAATTATAGGTCAAATTTTCTGTACTTCAGCAACAGCTGGAATTTTTTAAAAGTGTGTGGTACCCTGAGGGACTTACAATAATATAAATTAACGATCTACTTCTAAATCACTGCCATACATTTCCAATGTCAATGAACTCTCAGATCTTTTTTTTTTTTTTTTTTTGTAACTGAGGCCAGTGTCTTTATTAGTAATGTTTTCTTTTTTGCATAAAATCTTCTTACCAATACCTTTTAGAATGCCTTTAAGTTTTGTCCTATATTTCTGAGACAGGGAGAAGAACAAATGTAAGTTTGCTGAATGCAAATAGTTATACGCATCATGTCAGGAATCTTTTAAAATTAGTTTTCCAATTCTTTATTATCCCCTCATTACTCACTCCCCAAGCAAATCCAAGAATTAGGTATGAGTGAGTACATTCAATGGAAGCGTGACCGAGGCCAGAGTAAGTGGGAAAAGAGAAAGCCGTGATCACCTACCCCCATCACCTTCTCTATAACTTTTCCTAAGATAAAAATACTGTTCTGGGAAAACTGTCCCATGATTAAATTTACTTATTTATGTAATAGTTATATTAATCACTATCTATAGCCAGTACTCAGGGTAATCTTGAAGCATGTGGACATCCTCTGCTTTCTGATAATTTCTTGCCTCTTCAAACCAATATTCTTTAATTACTTCCTAAAATTAACAAAAAAATGGTTTGTAAGAAATAAAAATAGTATACATTTTTTATGTTTAAACTATTGGATGTATTATATTCATATGAATTTATAAAAGAGAATTTATAAAAGTATCTATGAACCAGATATTACATACCTTAGGAGACAAACTGTTCACATAAATCACCTGCTAAAAAACCTCATGTCCAGCATTAACAAGTTTCAGAATTTCAATTAATGGCAACTGCTGATTTTGGATAATACTCAGTTCACAAATCTAGAGACTGATGGTACAAATTATAAGATGTAATATGGATCCAACAGTAGCCTGTCCCAAATGTACTCAAGAGAGATAGGTCAACAGGGGGAATAACTGATTTAATTTGATGGTTAGGGAACTGTTTGTGTGTGTCTGTGTGAGTTTGAGAGAGAAAGAGAGAGAGAGATAGGAGAGAAAGATTTCTACTTGAGGTAATTAGATAGGGATTCTCAATGGGGATGGGATTAATTTTTATTTCTGTGGATTGATGCCTAAGTTCTCTCAGCACCAAAATCAGGCTCTGAAGATAATTCAAGTCAAGTCCTCTCCTCACAGATATTAAGGTTAATAAACTCCATTAGAATATAGCAATTTAATAATAATAGAAAAAAAAGTAAAATTGAAAGCAGGCTATACTAGATGTGTATATCATCCTTTTAGTTTTGATGTTTAAAAGGCATGTTTTAATCCCTAAATAGAAAAATTAATGTTTATCATTAAAAAATTAATACTTTAAAAACTTATTTTGTTTAGAGCTGACAACATAAAGCAGAGAGTATGATTTTTTTTAAGATTAATTTTTTAAAAAGAAAAGTTTCTCACTGTATATTTATTTTATTCATAAAATATACAGTAGTACTATAAGCTGCAAATTGTTAGCAGTGACTTAGAAAAAAGGACAGTAAGAAAAATGAATGGCGATGAAGTATGGTGTATATGTGCTGTTTAATTTCTTTAGAGATGCAGAGCTTGAACAACACAGAAAGGATGGATGATTTCTGCAGACTTTGCTTCTCAACAAATACATGAAGGCCACCTTGAGCTGTGACATTTACTCTCTACAAAATTAAAAAAAAAATTATTTTGAACTGACCCATGCTTGTCACCCTGAGTGTGAAACTTGTTATATTTTATAGATACATGTTACTTTTTAGAAATTCATTACATGGCAAGCATTCACAAAGTACTACATATTGTGTAAGAGTCACCACAAGTATGAGCATACCAGAAATGCAGTAGAGAGGAGATAACGTTTAGTAACATCCATATCCCTTCCAAAAAATTTCTCCTCTTGTACCCAGCTCTAAAGACTTTTCTCTCCTCTCTTTCAGACAATTCTCCTCTCTTAGGCCCAGTCTTAACCTCTGTATCTCATTTTTTCATTTTCTTTCACTTTTCTATTTCTGACTGCCTCCCTCACTTTTCTTGACTGTACATTATACAACCCTACTAAATAATCTGAAAACTTGAAAATACCTGCTGTATAGGTATTCAAAAATAAATAAATAAAGTCAATAAAAGACTGAACAAAGTAATAATCTAAAGCAAGGAAAGGAGTAAGGCTAAGAACACTTATACGTTAATAAATATATTCTTGCCATATAAGGGTTAGAGAAAAATGCCTATTGCTTTTTGTATTGCCCTTAATCATGCACTCCTTTGCTCAAGGTTTTCTAAAAGTATTTTCATACTGAATAAGACTCTAATAGTTTATAAAATCAATTTATTAGATCAGAATAATCATTATATATTTTTAACAAACTAGAGGAGTACAGAGTAGAGCAGAACAGAACAGCACAGATGGAATGGAATAGACAGAGACCCCTTTAGAAAAGAAGGGAATCTAAGTATGAAGTGAGTTGAGAGGCAAACTTTTTCTTCATGTGTGTCTTAGTCAAAAAGTTTGAAAGTCTGTAATGATCGTAGATGCTAAAGTATTAATTTCTACATAAGGACGAAAACTTAATCCTGTAATACTATATTTACTTTAACTTTTTAGAACAATTAACTGAGATCCAACCATATTTTTTCATGACTTAAAGGAACAGAAAAATAATTGTCGCCACAAATAAATTATTATTCTAAAAGTGAAGGTGATCAGTTCAAAAATAAAGTTTGTGTGAGACGGTGCTGTAATTGTTTACTTAGAAATAAATTACAAGAGTAAGGTTAGGTTGGCCCTGGCTGATTTGTTCAGTGGATAGAGTATTGGTCCAATGTGCAGATGTCCTGGGTTTGATCCCTGGTCAGAGCACACATGAGAAGTGACCATCTGCTTCTCTTCCTCTCCTTCTCTCTCTCTCTCCTTCCCACAGCCTGTGGCTCGGCTGGTTTGAGCATTGGCCTCAGGCACTGATGTTCAAACTTTCGACCCAGATGGGGGGTTGCCAGGTGAATCTTAGTCAGGGTGCATGCACAAGTCTGCCAGTCTCCCTTCCTCTCACTTAAAAAACTAAAATAAAAAAGATCAAATAATTCAGTTTTGTAGACAGCTGCCTTCCAAGGGCAGAGATGGTCTACAATAGGGGAGAAATGAAGGATGTTTCTTTTATGTATTTTACCAGCTGTATGGAATAGAATGTAAGTCCTCATGAGCAGAAAAATTTGAAGACCTATTTATGTACCTACCTGTATATATATTTTTTGCTTTATGAATAACTGCAGAAGTACTCAAGTTAATAATTAAGTTCTGAATTCAGTGAGTTAAGAAGACGGCATAAGTCAACTATTTTGTTGATTTGTTTGTGTTAAGATTAATTATTTCTTGCATTTATTGTATGAATCTATTATGGTAATTGTACTGAACTTACAAGCAAAGTCCCACTAATGTGTGCATATGGTCTAGTAGCTATTTTGTTTCTTAAATGAAATAAAAAGAATAAAACTTCCAGGGAACTGGATGGGTTTTCAAATATACTAACTCCAGACTATTTTCATTTGCTGACAGAATAAATTTAGAGATGCTCGCCCATGCCCAAGCATTCTTGAAAATTTGTGAAGATAGTGCAAAGTCGTACTTATGAGTAAAGTCTGATACACTTGAGGTGCAAATCCAACACTAAAACTCACTAACAAAAGGACTTGTGCAAGTTAATGAAATAAGCCCACCTCATTCCACTGTAATAAAAATTAAGTGAGACAAAAATGCAAACCCCTAGCATAATGCCTGGCATTGCATCATCATGACTGCATTTATCTTTATATAATGTATGTGGAAGAGTCAAGATTTAGCATAAGGTTTGTTATTTAACTTACAAATAAAACGTCCAATCTACTCTACTAATTTATTACACTGGGGAACAATTTTTTTTATTTTCTGTTGCATGAGGTTTTAGAACTTTTTATATATATTTCTGCATCACTGATCCCAAAACTCAAATCTGCTTTTTGGTGCATGCTCTAGTTTTTATGCAATTTTAATTTCCTTTTGTTAGAGTTAATGGCATACATTGGTTTTTAAATTGGAGTTAAAGGGCAATGACTCTTGAATTAAACATAACGACAAGGCAATTAATGTTTTACAAACATTACTTTTACATAGTTGTAGTTGTTTTTAAATGTAAAAAATTATTATCTGATAAAAACACCCTCTTATTTTGTTTTAAGATTGAATCATGGCTTCTTCGAGTAGGCGTAAATGTAAGAATAGTCCTGACACCTTCTGTTATATATGTGGCTGTTACGCACTTCAACATCAAAGGAGCAATATTTCATCATTTGTGACACGTGCATATATTGCCTATTATCAAGTTACTCTTGGCAATCAAGACAAGAATTGGGCTTTTCATATTGTGTGTCATAATTGTGAGAAAATACTTCATGAATGGACAAAAGGAAAACACAATGGAATGCCTTTTGGTATTCCCATGGTTAAGCATGCACCTAAGGACCCCAGCAGTGAATGTTATTTCTGTCTGATCCATACAAAGGGCATTGGCAAGAAAAAACAGCATATGATCACATATCCTCATATTCCTTCAGCAATACGACCTATCCCACATTCTAAGACACTCCCGGTTCCAGTTTTCAGTGGTTTTATTTCTTTTAAGGACAAAGAAAGTGAACATGGTGATCAAGTGTATTTTGATAAGATGCATGAGGAAATGGTTGTAGAATCTGAAGGGTCTTCTTCTGATGCCAAGTATTCATTAACTCGTCAGCAGTTCAGCCAACCCAAATTGAATGACATAGTAAAAGATTTGGGCCTATTAAAAATAGCAGTTATTAGCCTCCTCTTGAAAAAAAGAATGTACTTCACCGGTCGGCTAAAGTATCCCATTTCAGGAAGCATGAACAAATTTTTGTGGTCTTTTTTCCAAAGACAAACACTTTGTTTACTGTCATAATATCAGTAGTCTTCTCAGCCAGCTAGGTGTTACCACTTACAGTCCAACAGAATGGCGACTATTTCTTGACAGTTCTAACGGAGTCTGAAATGTGTTCTCCCACACAATGGTAATGTTTATGCAGCCGTTCCAACTGGTTATTTAACTTGTCTGCGAGAAGATTATAATGACATAAAAATTGTCCTCGACTTTCTGAAATATGAGGAGTATAAATGGATAATTTGTGTGGATCTTAAAATGGCAAATTTCCAGCTAGGACAACAGAGAGGTTTCACAAAGTATTCTTGTTTTCTGTGTTTGTGGGACAGCTGAGCTCAGGAGAAACACTGGACACAGAAGGAGTGGCCTGAAACATGAAGTTCTGAAAGTAGGGATACAAAATATTGTGAATGAACCTGTAGTTAATTGAGACAGGATCATTTTCTCCGCACTTAACATCAAACTTGGCTTAATAAAGCAGTTTGTTCAGGCTTTCAATAGAGAAAGTGAATGCTTTCAACAGATTATTTCTGCTTTTCCTGCCTTGTCTTTTGAGAACATAAAAGCAGGTATATTCGATGGACCTCAAATTCAAACCTTCATATGTGACGAAGAATTTGCCAGGAAGATGAATAAGGAGGAGTAAGCAGCCCAGTAGTCTTTTGTGGCAGTTACAAAGAACTTCCTTGGTAACAAAAAGCAAAAAACTATAAACTTTTGCTTCATAGGATGCTGTTGGCTTTCTGCAACATTGGATGTAACATGAGCATTAAGATTCACTTCCTGAACAGTCACCTTGATTAGTTTCTTGAAAATCTTCGAGCTGTTAGCGACGAGCAGACTGCTGCTGGAGCATCAAATGAAATTGTCCTCAACAAGTACACAAATGCAAGAGCTACAAACATAATTTTTTGCCTGAATAGAATTTAAATGTTTTGCACAAATTTTATGATTAAAATAAGTGTTTTAATATGCTCTATTTCAAAATTGTAGACAAATTCTGATGCAATCATATCTTAGTGTATTAACTACAATATATAAATTATTATATTTTCACAAAGATGATGCCAAAGAAGACATTCTACTTCATTATGTTAAACTAAATGTTGAAAATTTTACAATAACATAAAAACCTAAAATCTTGAATTGCAAGAAAACTGTCAATTACAGAGAAAAACTAATATTAGATTTGAGATCAGCACCCTCGAATTAGGTAAGAATAAGTGTTTTTGTGGATGCAACAAAAATTTTGTTCCCCGGTGTTATCATCATCATTGTTGTATCTACATTTATAAACATATTATTTTTATTCTTCCCCAAACATCTACAACATTCTTCTCCCTCTCTTATGGACTGTTAGTACTATAATCTATGCCATATCATACTGTATGTAAAAGTACAGTGAAGTTAAGGAAGCTCTTGCCATGCCCAGGCTCCTTCCAAGAACTTGGAGGAAGCCATCAATACATTCACAAGGATATACAATTCGGCAAAATTTACAAAAGTAACATATTTTTCTTAAAGAGGGCTCCCCAAAATAGATCAGCTTCAGGCACACAAAACCTGTATGTATTCCTACCTCTGGGCATGAACTGAAACCAAGAGTTCATTTACTTTTAAAGTTGCCTCCAACTTGAAATCTTTCACACTCTAACTGTTTTGAACCACATTCAATGGCTAGTTCCCGTGGAGTTGGTCTTAAGGTACACAGTACATCTTTACTGCATACTATCAGCAAGCAGGCAGATAGATGCACATTGTGTCTACTGCTCTTAGGACTACAGAGCAGCTACTCTTGGAGTTGGCAATCTAAACAGCGGTTAGATTTTGGAGGAGTGAGTGAAACCAGAGACATTGGGGGATGTCAACTTTGGGACAATATTTTTTAAATAAACATAGGTTTGATTCAGAAAAAATAGTATATAGAAAGATGATAACAAGTAGTTTTTTTTTTTTTTAAAGTAGAGAATACTTTTTGGGTATGGGAAAGATAACATTGAATTATCAAGTATCATCACCATCATCATAAATTTAACAACAACAAAAGAAGTAGCACTATAATAATATCAACAATAAGCAAAGTGCTAAATGCTTTATAAACATTATATCTAAACTCAAAATAATTATATGAGGTAGGTTTCATTGTTCCTGTTTCATATACAAGGTAATTGCTACCTGGTATTAAATAATATCATATGATCATACAGCTAGTAAAATACAAGCCAATACCAGAAGGTAGTCTGTTTATATTTTATCCATTGTACCTGTTGCACATATAATATAGGTCCAACAAGAAAATCTTCACTTTTAAAATTAGAAAAGGAATTGAAAAGCTTGTTTATTCATCAGGAGCTCATTCCTAAGGTCAAATTTCTTAGGTGCATTTCAATAAAGTCAGATACAGGCTCTGGTAATAAATAAATCTTGGGCATATGATATAGCAACTTAAAATATTTTTTGTTAAGTAATCATTTTTCATAGCAGTTAGTAGAGTGCTTACTAAAACAAAACAATAGATGGGGCACTTTTTTTTTAACTTGGGTACTTTTCAAGATAGCTTAAAAATGATTTATTACTTCTATTTCAGAGGTGTGCTTGATACACTAAGCACTAAATACAACGTGCATTTTTTCTCTTTATATTTTTTTATTGTATTGTCAATGTTAATTGTTGTATATACTATTATGGCCATGTCTCAAACACTATGAAATATATAGTTTTATTTCTTTTATTTTGGGGGTATTTATAAGCATAATACATTTCATCTAAATACAAAATAAAGACCATTTTACTCCAATTAAGTTTAAAAACCACTTGTGAGAATGCTGTGAGTACCAGAGGATAAAAACAAATAAGGCACAACACGTTCCCTCAAGTGGTTTCCATTCTAGTAGAATGATTGTCCAGTAGAGTGCACACAAAAATCAGCTTGGATGCTTTTACAGTGATGGAAGTGCTGTTCTCTGAGAATCTTAGCTATAACATTGGAAACTAAGGAATTCACATTATATACTAGATCCTATACTGCTGACTAAACTGTTCCTAGCTACACAAGTAGTTTTTTTAATTTAAAAAAGTTCTGAGAACACTATGTATTTGATTGTGTATACACAGCACATTTTACCTCTACCTGCATTGCTATTCAGTAATAAATGTTTTTTCCTAGGTTCTAGCTGGATGTTTTATGCTGGTGCAATGGCAGGCTACTGAAACTGTGGCATTTTAAGTATATTATTGGAAATGAAATCAGAATATCAATAAAATGAAATGTGTTCAAACCCACACAAAGCAGAGAAACATGGCATTTGAATGAATGTGAATGTCATTGTGAGTAGTCAACTGTGGCTGCCCAGTGGGAAATCCTCATGGTTTTGTGTCTAGTCTTTATCCAATGTGGACTTTACACTTGGCTGAATGACAGGCTCTTATTCGAGCACAGCTAGAGACTAATTATGTTAGGTACTGGCTACACCATAATGAAATTCACTGAGTTCATATAAGCTTTAGCACCTGAAACAAAAAAGATATGGAGAGTTATGTCAATATTAGAATGTTGAAAAGAAATAGCTTTTGGAGTAAAATCAACAGTTGAAATCAGTTGAAGCATCAGTAGATTTAATTATTCTAACATGTTCCTTGTATTTCTGTCAATTATCATTTCTAACAAGAGGGCAAATTCTGCTCTATTTCATTAATTTGAATATCCCATAAAATGGAAAATAAAACCATTGCTTAGTGTATATTTATTTAAAGAAAGAGTTTATTTGCAATTTGCATATGCTTTTTCAGAAGAACAGATTGCAAACACCTAAGATTAGGAGGCCTCTGCACATTGTCTTAGACATGATGGGAGCTCAGTGTATGTTCACTGAACAGATGAATGAAAGAATCATTGGCATCAGAAATAAATATGTCAATAAAACATAGGCATCCATAAAACATTATTTTTCTCTCTTTTGGAGGAATCTCTTATGGCCTTGTTTGGAGCCTGATTTGGGCTATGTACTTATAGAGATTCGAATTATATGAAAGAGATAATTTGGATATTTAAAGCTTTTCTTGTATGACATAATATCCTCTTTGTTGTTTTTAAGATTGTGGTGTTTTTTACTATTGTGCAAGTCAGTGGCCTTTCAGAATTATCATTAATGTTAATTATTATAAAAATGACAGAAGCATGGTAAACACAGTGGCATTATTCAGAGCAAAAAATCAGTTTTTCCAAGTTCATATAACTCTATAAAAGTCCCAGAGGGTTTCTCTAGCATCCACAAAGATACTTTCAATTACTCAGTTTTCTTTGATGTCTCTCTTCGTTTCCCTCTTACGATATTCAAAGCCCATTCTAACACTTAGAACTTGATGATATACTTTCATTTCATTTTATATTGTTGTGTCTACCTCCACACACTATTAACTCTTGAAGGGCAGAGGTTTGAATTTCTCTCAAAAACAGCTGCTACATGGACTATGTTCTCAAGCGCTAAGTCACACAGTGAACTTGGATTTTTCCATCTCACCCAATCTCCCCAACCAAGACCACACAATTACTTTGAGCAAAATAATAATCTCACATGCTTTTGATTCAGTCACTTTCTTTCCCTTCACACTGAGGCTACATAGCAATTACAATGACAAAAAAATAGGAATGTAAGTAAAAACCGACCAATTAAAATTTAAAAAACAGCTGTAGGCGATTTAAGAGATGACTCAGTAAAAGGGGCTCATGAGGATGTAGAAATTCTTGAAGATAGAATTTGATCTTTTTTTTTTTTACAGGGACAGAGAGAGAGTCAGAGAGAAGGACAGACAGAAACAGACAGACAGGAACAGAGAGAGGTGAGAAGCATCAATATTAGTTTCTTGTTGCTGTTGCGACCCCATAGTTGTTCATTGTTTGCTTTCTCACACGTGTCTTGACTGCGGGCCTTCAGCAGACCGAGCAACCCCCTGCTGGAGCCAGCAACCTTGGGTCCAAGCTGGTGAGCCTTCGCTCAAGCCAGATGGGCCCGTGCTCAAGCTGGCGAGCTCGGGGTTTCGAACCTGGGTCTTCCGCATCCCAGTCCAACACTCCATCCACTGCGCCACCACCTGGTCAGGCAGATTTTGATTTCTGATTACAAAATGTAACATGTGACAGAATGCTGACCATTCAGATTTGTTGGAGTCACTAAGTGTATGGCCAGTAGCGGCTGCCATCATGGCCATGCAGGTACAGGTTTATATTAGATTTGGACAGATGGTAAAGAAACTGTGAAACCAAAAACTGGTGGGCCATTCCTTTCTTCTGGCCTCGTAACTGGCTGGCAAGTAAAAACACACAGGGCACCAAAACCCATTCACACATTCTCCAGTTCCACAACCAGGAGAATCTTTTCTGTTTTTTCCTAGAATCAAAGACCCCCACAAGCCTCAGTCACCTCTGGTACCCCATCTGCACACCTTCTCCCTTCTCCTCTCTGCACAAACTGGCTTCTCCTTCGGCACCCTGCCATCTTGGCTTCTTACTCTGCAAAAACACGGCTTTCTTCTTCTTTCTCCTTCTTCTTAAAACTTCTTGGTGCAAAACCCCTCCTCCAGCAAACATTAGCATAACAATTGCCCTTCCTAAGCAGAAAGTTAATTAGCAGTTTTACCTGGCAGCGTAATTGACCTGGGCAGCGGCCATTTTTAACAATAAAAGTGAGCAAACCCAAATTAACACAAATTTTACAAACTTCTCTGCCCAACAATAAGGTACTGCTTTGTTGAGTTCAATTCCAACTTTTTTATTTAAGTGATTAAATTAATCTCATCGATATTACATACCGTCTTGAATTTTCAGAATATAGTCAACAGCACTAATTTTTGCATTGTGTTTGAAAAAATTTCCCTAACTCTGTTCTTGGATTTTTCTATTTAAAATATGAAGCAATGGGATACACAGAGAGAAAGTTAATTTTTTAAAAGTAAAAATAATAATAATAATTACTACCTTTTAAATATTTTTTTTATAAAAATCTACTAAATTAATTTTTTTTAGGTTGATTAAATTGGCTAAGGGGTCATAGATTAAATCTTATTCATCTTGAGATAGCTACTGCCCAGCAGCACAGACTCACAGAAAAGACAGAATTTGGGTAAATAAATTTTAAAGCAGTTACAATCTAGTATAAGTAATTTGTTGACTCTGTATATTTTCCAAAGTAGGAACTGGATGCTGAGGAAGGATGTAATGGAATAAGACTCTTGTCCTGGCTGTTACCCAATGTCGTGTACTCTGGATGAAATGACAAGAGTGAAATGCCCTAAGTTTTCTCAAATGTAAAATTGTAAAAATCATACTTTCTCTGCATGCCTCTCAGGTATTCTGATGCTAAAATGAGATTGTGTATCTCTAAACACTTTGTAAAATACATTGTAAATAATATAATTTAAAAATAATGTCATTTTGGAGATTGGACCAATTATGTCAATAATAGCATAAATGTACATAATCTATAGAATTATTGTTAGATAAAGAGTATTTATACATTCAAGCAGTATTTGCGGAGATATGAGATGTAGTAAAAAGAATACAGCAGTTGGGGATATTGTACATATCCTTTTCAGCATTGCAACACTTGAATTTGCATTTCAGCTCTGGCACTTCGTGTAGGACCATAGGGAGAATGACTCACCTCTCTGAGTCTCAATAGCACCATCTAAAAATTATATGATTTGATACATCTCAGGAAGATGATTTTTTATTCATTTTTACCTCTTTCCCCTTCTCTCTGTAGCTGACACAACTCAGTACCCCTCAGTATCCATTCTCCCCATTTGTCCCTTTTGTATATAGCAGGACTTACGGACGTCTGGCTGAAACTCCATTCCCTGGGCTCCTTGAAGCCTAATGTAGTTTTGTGATAAGCGCTCACCAACAGAATGGGAGAAGTGATAGGTACAACTTCCATGTCTCATCCTTAAAAGGAAATGACTTGTCTCCATTTCAGCTTCCCCACAAATAGGAATGCAAATGTAGTGCAAGGTAATTCAGATTCTACTATGTAAACAAAGCCAAAGCCTGGCCTAAGGGATGTCAAAGTAGGGTAGCCCCATGGGCCCTGTCTACCATGGCGCTGTCAAACAAGAAATACACTTCTGTGCTCAAGTCACCATACTTGGGGGTCTTTCTGATGCATTATCTTAGTCCCAGTCCTAATAATATAATCCTCCTTTCCGTTTTTCTTTGCCCACTTTCTAATCTTATTTATTGAGTGCTTACCTGGTTTCACACAGTTTGGTATGGGTTTAATTTTTAAATTTGCCTTACAGACAAAAACTAGACATGCAGTCTTGTGTAATTATTATTATTTTTTGTGTGTGTGTTTGACAGAAACAGAGACAGAGACAGAGAAAGGAACACATGGAGACAAACAGACAGGAAGGGAGAGAGATGAGAATCATTAATTCTTCATTGTAGCTCCTTTGTCTCCTTAGTTGTTCATTGATTGCTTTCTCATATGTGCTTTGACCAGGGGGCTACAGCAGAATGAGTGAGTCCTTGCTCAAGCCAGCGACCTTGGGCTCAAGCCAGAAACCTTTGAATTCAAGCAAGCGACCATGAGGTCATTTCAATGATCCCACGCTCAAGCCAGTGACCCCATGCTCAAGCTGGTGAGTTTACGTTCAAGCCAGATGAGCCCATTCTCAAACCAGTGATCTCGGGGTTTTGAACCTGGGTCCTCCGAGTCCAAACCTGATGCTCTATACACTGTGCCACTGCCTGTTAAGGCCCAAGTAATTATTTTGAAATAACTTACTTCATGATTATTTAATTGCAATTTGACCAAAGTCTAAAAATGAAGGAGAAGAACGAACAATAGTAGTAAAATATGAGAAATATACATTTTGTGGATTTGGTTGGATTGTTCAAGCAAATCAAATTTCTACGATGTAATTAGTCAAAATACATCTTATCAATAGTTTTGAAAATTTCCATGGTAGTAAAATATTGATCGCTACATACAGTGGTACTTGTACAATTTCTTGATTAAATATGATAAGTACATATATTCCCTTTATTTTGTTTTTCGGCTCATCTGTTTTTAAATGAATAAGAAAAAAGCTAAAGTGAGAAGGGGAAATGCTCTTCTTCCGTCTGTCTTTATATGAGAGTCAGTATATTAATTTCAGTAAGAATAAGCTTCAGAAGGACAGGTTAACATCTCTGTTTTGATAACCTCAATGGTCAGTAAAATGTCTGGCTCTTAATAATAGTTCAATAGTATTTATTAATTCAATTTGTTATTAATAAATATTAGTAACACTGTCATTGAATGCTTACTATGTGCTTGACTCTGTCCTAAGTACTTTATATATGTTGATTTACTTAATCTTCATAAGAGCTCTAGGAAGTAGATGCAATACTTGTGCCCATTTTGCAGTAAAGGATGACAGATATTAAGTAACTTTCTAAAAATCATAATGCATTACAATGTGGAAGAGCTGAAAGAATACTTCAGAATCTGTCTTTCAAGAAAAAAAACCAACTAATCTATAGTGATACAAATTCTAAAGTGGTTCCTGAGGGAGGGAAGGAAGGGTTAGGGTAATAAATAAATAGCAAAGCTGGCAAAGGAACTTTCTCAGGTACTAAAAATCGTTTTTATATTGGTCTGACTGATGGTTACAAAAGACTATACACTTGTCAAAAGTCACTGAGGTGTATACTTAAGATCACTGTGTTTTATTAAATGTAAATTATACCTAACAATATATGATTGAAAAAAAAGTATATGGTAATGAGACTAGCTCTAAGAGAAGAAATTATTCAACACTAAGTGTTCCTAAGAAAGAAAAGAGAAAAAACTTTCTGGAGGATTACACAGTCATTTTTCTGTGATGAGATATATGTCGTACAACCTAAAGGCAGCTAACTTTATGACGATACTATTTTTTACAAAATCATGTTCAACGCCAAGCGTAAATTTGAGAAGCTAGTGCATATCACTTCAATTCTTTCTGCCATGTAATGGAAACTACCCATTGCACATAAAGAATCCAAGTTTTTGACCATGGATAAGCAACTACTTTAATTTCAGTATTGGTTAAATTATTTTTTTTTTCATAACAGAAAGTATATGTAAAAGTTCTTATGAACAAATACTGGATGATTCCATTTATATAAGGTATCTAAAATAGAATCATAGGAACAAAGAGTAAAACGGCAGTTGCGAAGGGCTGGGGGAAGGAAAAACGGGAGGTGCTGTTTAATGAGTATAAAGTTTCAGTTATGCAAGATGAGTAAGTTGTAGAGATCTACTGAATAATACTGCGCCTCTAGTTAAGAATACTGTATTGTGCACTTAAAATTGTGTCAAGAATGTAATGTGGATTTTACATTAAAGGCCCTTACTACCACTACCACAAAAAGTCTTTTTTATTAAATGTTTCTAGAAAGAAGTAAATACTTTTGCCTCCAAGGGGATTTTATAAATCTTAAAATTTAATGTTTTTCTATATTTTACTCTGGAGTTAATTGAGACTAAGAGAGACACTGAACTTTCCTGAGTACATGCAGCTAAGAAGTCTTGTGACCAGAATTAATACTAAGTGTAGTAAGTAAATTAGAAAAAAGTTAAGAATTATATGATTTCACAAATAGGAGGAATATAAAAATGAGACTCATAGGTAAAAGTGAAGTGGTTACCAGGGGGAGGGAGGAGCAGACTAAGGAGGTTGACAGGGAGGGGAGTAAAAGGGGACAAATGTATGGTGATAGAAAATGATTTGACTTTGGGTGATGGGCACATAACACATTCCACAATTCAAACACTATAGAAAGGTTTATCTGAAACCTATGTACTCTTATAGATCAATGTCACCCCATCAAATTTAATTTTCTAAATAAATTGTTTTAAAAATCAGCTATAAGTGCCCTGGCCCAGTAGCTCAGTTGATTAGAGCGTGGTTCTAACATTCCAACATCATGGGTTTGATCCATAGTCAGGGCACATGCAGTAATCAACCAATGAATGTAGAAATAAGTGAGACAACAAATCAATGTTTCTCTCTCTCTCTTTTTGCCTTCTCGTCTCTCTAAAATATTTATAAAGTGAATAAAATAAAAACACAGCTTGCTCTCTTAATTCATTAGGTTATCCTATAACTCCTGCCACTACTGTTATCTCCTGATTTATCTCATGCTCAGTAACAAGTTCTTATGTAAGCCCAAACATTTTCACTAAACATTAAATATATTATTAAAAATAGAAAGAACTCTAGCCTAGTGACCTGCTAATATTGACAACATTCATACTTTGAAACATACTGCTAAGGACATTATAAAATTTATTTGTAAGAACAGATAACACTTGAGTCTTATTTATGACACCCCAAAACAGTTGTTCATATCCATATTCTATTCATGGCATCAAAACTTTGGAATAAAAAACTCTATAGATTTGTTTGTTTTTATAATTTTTAGATTTTATTTTATGGTTATTTTGCAAAGTTTTAAAAATTATTTTCTAACAGAAAGAGTGCTAATGTTTGTTATATTTGTGAAATTTATCCCTTTTAACCTTTTAAAAATTATTAACTTATTTACAATATATTTAACATCTATTTTAAAAATTCAACCAATTCACTTCTGAGAATTCAGAAAAGGTAGAATTAGTTATTGTAATTTGCAAACTTTATTCTATCAGTAAAAAAATAATTATGAAAATTATAGTAATCAAATTTTAATTGAGTTTATATGGTACTATTTTATTTCAAAGTGTTTGAAAGAACTTAAAATTATAAACTTGGAGTTAAGATATTCAAGGTGTTCTTTATTTGTTAGGAACTGGAAAGGATCTTTGGGAGCACGGATCTTTACATGGTTGAATTTGTTGTGTTGTTTGATACCTAAGTCCACTCACATTTATTTTCCTTACAGTGTACCTGATTGAATTTTCCCTCTGCATTACAAACCTAATGCTATCACAGACCTTAAAATATCAGGAATTATTTTGGGAAGGTTTATGGAAGAAAAACTATCAAAACATTTTTCTCTTCCTTTTCTGTTAAAAAAGATAATTAAAGAGACTCTCCTTCTTTTAAGGATGTGGTATAAATTCAAGAGGTTTAACATGGTTAAAGCCATTTCACCTCTAAGAAGGGAGAGTTCTGAGTTGTGGTGTGGCGAGTGAGGCTGGGGACAGGGACAGGAAGAGCTGGGAAATCGGACGAGGAAGCTGACACTGTGAAAAGCTGCATTCCCAAACAGAGAAGAATAAGGAACCTGGTGCCATGATTTCATATGCTGGATCAGGTGTCACTGGAAGCCAGTGTCCTCTGGAAATTCTGATTATGTATATTGTTTATTAAATCTGTGATAAACTTATATTATAATTTTTATGCTCTATCATCTGAAATTTTTGTTTTGAAAGATAGACCTTTATTTATGTCTTGAGATTTTGGTGATTTTTTAAAAAATAATAAAGAAGGTCTATTATTTCCATTTTAAAACACTATAACTGAAGGAATTTAACAGTCAATTTGTGTTTATACTCTGAAAATAAGTTTTCCTTTAAAATCAAAAATAGTTCATAAAAGAATATGAAATAAAATATAGCATAAAAGTTGACAATATAAATACAGACTGATATTTTAGAATTATATATAATTAGAGGCAGATATTAAAAATTTCAAAGTACTTAAACAGAACATGACTAAGAATATTTGGATATTAATTGATAGTGTCTCATTTCCTCTTCATTATTTCATATCAGGAATAGTTTTAACATTTACTGAGCTAAAATATTCAACATGATATAAGCAAAATATAAGACTTGTATTTTTTTGAACACTAACTCATAATAATCTTGTTATAGATAGCCCTAAATAAATATATTATATATTAATATAAAGATGACTTTTTTAAGAAAATCAGTCTTTGAAACTGTTCTATAAAAATAATATTCAAAAGTAAATGTTTAAAATGATGAGTGTGGGAGGGACTGAAGATGGCGACGGAGTAGGCGGACGTACCAACTTCCAACTCCCAGAACCAAAGTGGATTATAACTCAATTTTAAGAATCATCATCTGGATAAACCAACTTTGAACTAAACTAAGTGGACTCTTCAACCAAGGAACACAGAAGAAACCACATTGAGACTGGTAGGAATAGCGAAAATGCGAAGAGGGCTGCCCAGCTCCCCGGAGCCAACGGCAGCCCGGAGAGACCCGCAGGGTGGGAGGAGAGTTTGGCGGAGAGGGAGGGACCTGGGTCCCAGGAACCAAGCCTCAGCCTGCAGTCCCAGAGCCTAGAAGAGGCGTTTGGACAGTTTTGAGCTGTGAAATAAGTGAGGATACTGTCTGAGAGGAAGAGTTTTCTCAGACCCAAGATTATTTTAAAGGGACAGCGCAAAAAACCTCTCTCACAACCACGCACTCGGGGCTCCAGGTAACTGGGACAAAGGAGAGGAGCAGAGCAGCGGAAAGAGAGTATAGACTGAAGGCACAGGGACAAACACTCTGAGGGACAGCCACCCTAACCCCTGGGCTAAGTCACTTCCCTAATCAAATACAAATATTTCCCCTGGAACTAGCAATACCAGCAAAGGGAGACAGGACACCAGCCAAACAAGCTCTCCCACGGCAATTAGAGCAGAGCTGCTTAGACGGAGGGAGGTCTCAGGCCTACAATGTGGAGACTTAGGGCACTTCCTACTCTGCTGAGGGTTGCTGAAGAGTATGGTGGCGGCAGGACATGGTTCTGTCGGCGGAGGTGGGGGCCAAGCCGGTGTGAGCTCGGTCTAGCCCAGCAGGGGCGGAGGGGACACGTGAAAGCAGTCCGGCAGCTGTGGGCCTGCCTGTGACTCCACCTGCAGGGACAAAGCGGGAGGCCAAGAACGGGCAGAGATCTGCTCTGTGACCATGCACAGGTCAACCCTGACAGCAGGGAAGGGGCTAGGACCAGGGACGGCCGGGGGCTGGTGGCTGAGCTCACGCCACCAGCCCTGCCCAACTGGAGAAACCGCAGATTGCCATCCTACGTGCGCGAGCGGGCTCCGAGCGTGGGGGCGGGGTAGAGCCCAGGTCAAGCGAAAGCTCGCAGCTGAGCGAAAGCCAGCAAACACACCTGACCCAATAAACCGCAGTTTGTGACACTGTGCAGGAGGGCCCTGGCCTCGAGGGCAGGGATAAAGCTCCGGGAAGGCAAAGGCTTACAGCTGAGAGCACGTAAAAAGCCCTGTCTAACCCGCACAACTGTGACGGGCAGGCTCTGACTTCGGGTGCTGGGCGGCAGCCAAGAAACAGGCTGGGTTCGCAGCTGAGCAAAGGTGCTCACCTCTAACCTTGGTGCTGAGGCTTGTGGCTTCAGTGACAGCCCCTCCCGTGGAGAAGAGGCGGAAATCATCGCAACAGCCGCAGTGAGCTGGAGCTGGAAACGCTCATACCAAGCCACCCTAGGCAGCGGCAGAGGGGGTGGCAGGCCTGCAGACAGAGCATACCTAGAGAACACAAAGGCAACACCTACTGGACTCCAGTGGCCACAACTTGCTTATACACAGACAAAATGGGCAGGCAGAGGAATGCAAACCCAATGAATCAAGAAAAATCCCCAGAGAAGGACCTGAATGAACCAGATATAACCAAATTACCAGAAGTAGAATTTAGAATAATAATAGTTAGGATGTTCAAAGAAATTAGAGCAACAATGGATAGTCATTATGAACACCTAAATAAAGAGATAACAAGTATAAAAAATGAAATTGAAATAATAAAAAAGAATCAGACAGAAATGACAAATACAGTATCAGAACTGAAGACCACAATGAAAGGAATTAAAAGCAGAATGAATTATGCTGAAGATCGAATCAGCGAGTTAGAGGACACAATAAACAAAGTTACAGAAGCAGAGAAGAAAATGGAAAAGAGACTCAAAAAATGTGAGGAAACTCTAAGGGAGCTCTGTGACAACATGAACAGAAACAGCATTCACATCATAGGGGTACCTGAAGAAGAGGAGAGAGGACAGGAAATGGAAACTTTGTTCAATCAAATCATAGCTAAAAACTTCCCTAAATTAAGGCTGGGAAACATTCCACAAGTTCAAGAAGCACACAGAACTCCATTAAAGAGAAACCCAAAAAGATCTACACCAAGACACATCATAGTTAAAATACCAAAGCTAATGAATAAAGAAAAAATTTTAAAAGCTGCTAGAGAAAAAAAAGGCTATCACCTACCTACAAAGGAGCCCCCATAAGGATGACATCGGACTTCTCAACAGAAACACTTGAGGCCAGAAGGGAATGGCAAGATATAATCAAAGTAATGCAGAACAAGAACCTACAACCAAGACTACTCTATCAAGCAAGGCTAACATTTAAAATTGAAGGAGAAATAAAGAGCTTCCCAAACAAAGAAAGCCTCAAGGAATTCATTAAAACCAAACCAATTCTGCAAGAGATACTACGGGACCTGTTGTGAACAGTTCAAAGGGAGGAAAGAATATAGCAAAAGAAGAAAACAGCTTTAAAGAATAAAATGTCAACAAACAACTACATATCAATAATAATCTTAAATGTAAATGGATTAAATGATCCAATCAAAAGGCATAGGGTAGCTGCGTGGATAAAGAAACAGAACCCATACATATGCTGTCTACAAGAGACACACCTTAAAACAAAAGATGCACATAGACTGAAGGTAAAAGGATGGAAGAAAATATTTCATGCAAATAGAAATGAAAAAAAAGTTGCAGTAGCAGTACTTATATCTGACAAATTGGACTTTAAAACAAAGGCTGTAGTAAGAGATAAAGAAGGACACTACATAATGATAAAGGGAACAATTCAACAGGAAGATATAACTATTATAAATATCTAAGCACCAAATATAGGAGCCCCAACATACATAAAGCAGACTTTGATGGATTTAAAGGGCGAGATTAACAGCAATACTATCATAGTAGGGATTTCAATACCCCACTAACAATACTGGATAGATTCTCAAGAAAGAAAATTAATAAAGAAACAGCAGACTTAAAGGAGACACTAGATCAACTTGATTTAATAGATATCTTCAGAACTTTTTACCCTAAAGCAGTAGAATATACATTGTTCTCAAGCGCTCATGGTACGTTTTCTAGGATAGACCACATGTTAGGACACAAAATGATCTCAATAAATTTAAGAAGATTGAAATTATATCAAGCATTTTCTCTGAGCACAATGCCATGAAACTAGAAATTAACCACAAAAGAAAAACTGAAAAATACTCAAACACCTGGAAACTAAATAGCATGATATTAAATAATGTATGGATTAACAATGAGATCAAAGAAGAAATAAAATAGTTTCTAGAAACAAATGATAATGAGCATACATCAACTCAAAATTTATGGGATACAGCAAAAGCAGTTCTGAGAGGGAAGTTCATTGCACTACAGGCACACCATGAGAAACTAGAAAAAGCTCAAATAAGCAACCTGACCCTGCAGCTAAAAGAACTGAAAAAACAACAGCAAATAAAACCCAGGACAAGTAGAAGGAAGGTAATAATAAAGATCAGAGCAGAAATAAATGACATAGAGGCTAAAGAAACAGTTCAGAGGATCAATGAAACCAGAAGCTGGTTCTTTGAAAAGGTAAACAAGATTGATGAATCTTTAACTAGACTCACCAAGAAAAAAAGGGAGAGGACTCAAATAAATAAAATTAGAAAGGACAGTGGAGAGATAACAACTGACACAGCAGAAATATAAAGTATTGTAAGAAAATACTATGAAGAACTCTATGCCAAAAAAATTAGACAGTCTAGGTGAAATGGACAAATTTCTTGAATCATATAACCTTCCAAAAATCAATCTGGAAGAATCAGAACACCTAAACAGACCAATTACAACAAAGGAGATCGAAACAGTTATCAAAACACTCCCTAAAAAGAAAAGTCCTGGGCCTGATGGCTTCACAAGTGAATTCTATCAAAAATTTAAAGAAGAACTAACTCCTATCCTTCTCAAGATATTTCAAAAAATTCAAGAGGAAGGAAGACTTCCAAACTCCTTTTATGAGGCGAGCATAATTCTGTTCCCAAAACCGGACAAAGACAACACAAAGAAAGAAAATTATGGGCCTATATCCCTAATGAATTTAGACGCTAAAATTCTCAACAAAATATTAGCCAACCGGATCCAGCAATATATGAAAAAAATCATTCACCATGATCAAGTGAGATTTATTCTGGAGAGGCAAGGTTGGTTCAATATTCGCAAATAAATCAATGTGATTCATCACATAAACAAAAGGAAGGACAAAAATCACATGATAATTTCAATAGATGCAGAAAAGGCATTTGATAAAATCCAGCACCCATTCATGATTAAAACTCTCAGTAAAGTGGGAATACAGGGAACATTCCTTAACATGATAAAGGCCATCTACGACAAACCGACAGCAAACATCATACTAAATGGACAAAAATTAAAAGCAATCCCCTTAAGATCAGGAACCAGGTAGGGGTGCCCCCTTTCACCACTTTTATTTAACATAGTTCTGGAAGTCCTAGCTACAGCAATCAGACAAGAAGAAAAAATAAAAGGCATCCAAATTGTAAAAGAAGAAGTAAAACTGTCATTATTTGCAGATGATGTGATATTGTATATAGAAATCCTAAAGTCTTAGTCAAAAACCTACTGGACCTGATAAATGAATTCAGCAAGGTGGCAGCATATAAAAGTAATACTCAGAAGTCAGAGGCATTTCTATATACAAACAATGAGCTGTCAGCAAAAGAAATTAAGGAAACAATCCCCTTCACTATTGCAGCCAAAAAAATAAAGTACCTATGCATAAATTTAACCAGGGAGGTTAAGGACTTGTACTCGGAAAATTATAAAACATTGGTAAAAGAAATCAAGGAAGATACAAACAAGTGGAAGCATATACCGTGCTCATTGCTAGGAAGAATAAGCATCATTAAAATGTCTATATTACCCAAAGCAATTTATAAATTCAATGCAATACCAATTAAAATACCAATGACATACTTCAAAGATATAGAACACATATTCCAACAATTTATATGGAACCAACAAAGAACACGAATAGCCTCAGTAATCTTAAAAAGAAAAATAAAGCAGGAGGTATCACTCTTCCAGATATCAAGGTTTACAATAAAGCCATTATACTCAAGACAGTCTGGTACTGGCATAAGAACAGGCACATAGATCAATGGAACAGAACAGAGAACCCAGAAATAAACCCACACCTTTATGGACAACTGATATTTGACAAAGGAGGAAAAAGCATACAATGGAGTAAAGACAGTCTCTTTAACAAATGGTGTTGGGAAAATTGGACATCTATCTGCAAAAAAATGAAACTAGACCATCAACTTACACCATTCACAAAAACAAACTCAAAAGGGATAAAAGACTTAAACGTAAGCCGTAAAACCATAAGCATCTTAGAAGAAAACATCGGCAGCAAGCTCTCCGACATCTGTAGCAGCAATATATTTGCCAATTTATCTCCACGGGCAAATGAAATAAAAGTCAAGATAAACAAATGGGACTATATCAAACTAAAAAGTTTTGCACAGCTAAAGACAATAAGAACAGAATAAAAAGACAAACCACACAATGGGGGAACATATTTAACAGCACGTTGGATAAGGGGTTAATAACCAAAATTTATAAAGAACTTATAAAACTCAAGGCCAGGAAGACAAACAATCCAATCAAAAAATGGGCAAAATAAATGAATAGAAATTTCTCCAAAGAGGACATACAGATGGCCAATGGGCATATGAAAAATGCTCAACATCACTAATTATTAGAGAAATGCAAATTAAAACCACAATGAGATATCACCTCACACCAGTCAGAATGGCACTCATCAGCAAAACAACACAGAATAAGTGCTGGCGAGGATGTGGAGAAAGGGAACCTTTCTGCACTGCTGGTGGGAATGCAGACTGGTGCAGCCACTGTGGAAAACAGTTTGGAGATTCCTCAGAAAATTAAAAGTCGAACTGCCTTTTGACCCAGCTATTCCACTTATAGGAATATACCCTAAGAACACCATAGCACTGTTTGAAAAGAAGAAATGTGCCCCCATGTTTGTGGCAGCATTGTTCACAATAGCAAAGATCTAGAAACAGCCCTAGTGTCCGTCAGAAGACGAGTGGATTAAAAAGCCATGGTACATATATACTATGGAATACTACTCAGCCATAAGACATGATGACATCGGATTATTTACAACCAAATGGATGGACCTTGATAACATTATACGGAGTGAAATAAGTAAAACAGAATAAAACTGAGAACAGCATGATTTCATACATAGGTGGGACATAAAAGTGAGACTATGAGACATGGACAAGAGAGTAGTGGTTATGGGATAGGGGGTGGGAGCGAAGAGTGGGAGAGGGAGGAGGGGAAGGACACAGGGAAAACCAGATAGAAGGTGACAGAGGACAATTTGACTTTGGGTGATGGGTATGCAACACAATTGAATGATGGGATAATCTGGAGATGTTTTCTATGTACATATGTACCCTAATTTATTGGTGTCACCCCATTAAAATTAATAAAAAAAAATGATGAGTGCTTTGAAGTACAAAAAAAAACCCAACAAAAAACACACAACTAAAATACTGCTTTACAGTAACATTTTGCACTTCATAGTTTAAAGAAAGAACAATGACACTTAACAACAGAAAGCATCAGGTCAACTTCCCAATTCATGGAGGTACCCATTTGCAGTCTCCATTTAAATGTTTCCAATAATAGAGAGAACTCACAGTTTTTCTTGTTAGAAAAACCTAGTTCCTTGACGATCCTTTCTCATAGTGTGCCAAAATCTGCCTCCCTGCATTCTCCCTCATTCATTCCCTATGAAGCTGCCTGGCCAGTAAGTCTTCCTTGAAATGTTGCCTGTCCTTTAATATTGTCTTATAAAATGTGGTTTCCAGATATTTCACCATCCTTGTCAACTGGGGGGAAAAACTTATATTTTAGTGATCCATTTAAAATTTCTGATTCAATACACAATCTTCATTTAAAAAGTGTGGAATATATTCCTAGGCTCATCTGAATACTGGGTGACCTTATATACCATTCAAATTTCAAGCCTACATCAATCATATTTCCTGCTACCACACATATGATATGATGTGATATCTTTCATAGAGTGCTTACTACTTTCTGTCCGTTATATTTAGGATATATTTTATCCACTTTATCTATATTAAAACCTCCCTAAGGCCTCAGCAATTGTTAAAAAGGAAAAAGAAAGCTAATCATTTACATGCTGTAATTAATTCATAAGCACTTGACTCTGATAATTTACCTTTAAATAAAGCCTTAATGACTCAGAGATTTGGGGAATATTTTACTCAAAAGCTTATTATAAAATCATGTTACTACTAATCTGTTTTAACTATATTTCTTTCTGGTTATTACTGTTATAGAGGAGAGTCAATGCATACTTATATTTTATTCATTTAGTTTTATTATATTTTAATAGTTTTATTCAATTTCATTGGAGTTTCAAATGTGCAATGGTAGCATTTGCAAATAATGATATTTTGCCATTTTCTATCTAATATTCATACACCTGTATCATACCTTATTACATTCCTAAAATAAGATTACATAAATCAGCAAATATATTGCTGCAATAGATGTTGGTGAGCATATTGCCTATGTTTTATTCTAGGATGCTTATGGTTTCACGACTTACATTTAAGTCCTTTATCTATTTTGAGTTTATTTTTGTGAATGGTGTAAGTTGGTGGTCTAGTTTCATTTTCTGCAGGTAGCTGTCCAGTTTTTACAATACCATATGTTAAAGAGACTGTCTTTACTCCACTATATGCTCTTACCTTTTTCGTAAAATATCAATTGTTCATAAAGATGGGGGTTTATTTCTGGGTTCTCTGTTCTGTTCCATTGATCTATATGCCTGTTCTTATGCCAGTACCAAGCTGTTTTGAGTACAATGGTCTTGTAGTAGACCTTGATATCAGGAAGTCTGATACCACCCACTTTATTCTTTTTCAAGATTACTGAAGCTATTCGTGTTCTTTTTGGTTCCATATACATTTTTGGAATATGTGTTCTATATCTTTGAAGTATGTCACTGGTATTTTAATTGGTATTGGATTGAATTTATAAATTGCTTTGGGTAATATTGAGATTTTAGTAATATTTATTCTTCCTAACCATGAACACGGTATATGCTTCCACTTGTTTGTGTCTTCCTTGATTTCTTTTATCAAGGTTTTATAATTTTCTGAGTTATATTTACTCCTAGATACTTTATTATTTTTGTTTCAGTAATAAAGGGGATTGTTTCCTTAATTGTTCTTTCTGACATTTCATTGTTCGTGTATAAAAATGCCTCTGATTTCTGTGTATTCATTTTATATTCTGCCACCTTGCTGAATTTGTTTATTAGATCCAGTAGTTTTTTTTACTGAGAGTGATATCAAACTACAAAGCTTTTGCACAGCTAAAGACAATATGCACAGGATAAAAAGACAAACAACACAATGGGAGAACATATTCAACAATACATCTGATAAGGGGTTAATAACCAAAATTCATAAAGAACTTGTAAAACTCAACACCAGGAAGACAAACAATCCAATCAAAAAATGGGCACAAGAAATGAATAAACACTTCTCCAAAGAGGACCTACAGATGGCCAATAGACAGATGAAAAAATGCTCAACATCACTAATCATTAGAGAAATGCAAATTAAAACCACAATGAGATTCCACCTCACACCAGTCAGAATGGCACTCATTAACAAAACAACACAGGATAGGTGCTGGCGAGGATGTGGAGAAAGGGGAACCCTCCTGCATTGCTGGTGGGAATGCAGACTGGTGCAGCCACTGTGGAAAACAGTATGGAGATTCCTCAAAAAATTAGAAATGGAACTGCCCTTTGACCCAGCTATCCCACTTATAGGAATATATCCCAAGGACACCATATCACCGACTGAAAAAAAGAAATGCACTCCCATGTTTATGGCAGTATTGTTCATAATAGCGAAGATCTGGACACAGCTCAAGTGTTCGTTAGTAGACAAGCGGATTAAAAAGCAGTGGTACATATATACAATGGAATACTATGGGGCCACGAAAAACAAGGAAATATTACCTTTTGCAACAATATGGGACCTGAAAACTATTATGTTGAGTGAAATAAGCCAGGCAGAGAAAGAAAAATATCATATGACCTCACTCATTTGAGGAATTCAAGGAACAATGAGAACTGAGGAACAGAATTGAGACAGAAGAGGGATCAAAGAAACCAGAGGAAAAGAGGACAGAGGGAAAGGGGATGATAGGATGGGATAAACCTGAAAGGAAGGAGGGAGGGCGCTATGGAGAGGTGGGCAATGGAAATTTTGAGGGGAATTCAGGGGAGGGGTGATGCATCTGGGGTGACCCTAGAATCTATGTATACACAATTAATTAAAAATGATTACATAATAATGCTTGCAAGACATCTTTGTTTTCTTACAGTGTAAGAAAGTTGTAACAGGAATGTTCTACAGATTTATCAATTAGCAATATACTCTTATCTGGCTAATATTGTAATTGGTAGGTTGTGAATAGATATAAATAAAAAATACATATTATTCTCTTTCAATTCTATATTATTTCTAAATTAAAAAAAGTAAATCATCAAGAAGAGAAAATAAGAGTCATGTATGGGCTTTAGATGTCCTAACACTGCAGAGAGATTGTGAAATAACTTATATTTCTGAATGCTTCTGTTACATATCATTTATTTCTACAGTTCATGCAACTTCTTTAAATTGTTGACAAGGTTTTTGTCAAATGTAGGAAAAGACAGACTTGGTTAATTGTATTATGTGGTAATAAAATAAAAAACAGTTAATGCTTTCTGTGTAGTTTCTATATTCTGGACACTTGCATATAATTGGTTTATATAAAAAATCCTCCTAATAACTTTATAAGATTATTATCTTCATTTTACAAATGCAGAATCTTGAGGCCTGGAGAGATTAAGAAACTTGTCCAATGACATAATTCTATTAAGATTGGAAACCAGATTTTAAAATTAGCATTTCTGCAAATGTAAGAACCATACTATCAAAGGTTAATATACTCTCTGAAAAGGAAAATGTAAGACAAATTTTATTTTCTAACTCTGTAATTAGTATATAGAATAGTGCACATTACAAAGAGTTTGAAACCCGAAAATAGGGAAGCTTTAAAAATTTCACTTCTGAAATGAAAAGCTAAGAAAATAAAAGCCAATCTAAAGAAGCTTAATCTGTTGTAAAACATCTAGCTATAAGCTGTTTTGTAATGTTGCTGATGAAAGCACAATCATTTTATAAAATCAACTTATAAAAATTGATACAATAAAGTCTTACAAAATGATAGATGCCCAAGAAAAGAGGCTGCAAAAGGCAATGCCCAGTTTCCAATGAAGAAAATAAAAGTCAGGTGATACAAGAATATAATCTATAGCAAAGAATCATGTTTTAGCTTGTCATAGTTTGAACATTAAACATTATTGTTATTAAAGTATTTTATAAAATGATTCTGTAAATTAAAAATCAATCTTCAGATTTTAGTTTTTAAAGAAGAGTTTACAGTCAGATAGAAAGTATACTGGCAGCCCTGGACAGTTGACTCAGTGGTAAAGCATCAGCCAGCATGTGGATATTCCAGGTTTGATTCCAAGTCAGGACACACATAAGAAGCACCCATCGGCTTCTCCACCCCTCCCCCTCTTGCTTCTCTCTCTCTCCTCCTCCTGCAGCCACGGTTCTTTTAGAGTATGTTGGCCCTGGCAACTTAGGATGATTCCATGGCAGTGTCTCAGGCCTAAGAAGAGCTTCGTTGCTAAACAACAGAGCAAAGAACCAGATGGCCAGAGCATCACCCCCTAGTGGGCTTGCCTGGTAAATCCCAGTCAGGGTGCATGTGGGAGTCTGTTTCTCTGCCTCCCTTGTTCTTACTAAATAATAATAATATAATCATCATCATCATCATCAAAGTGTATTAGCTTGCTAAAAGTAGTATTCTAGCCTATTTGGCAACCACATTTCTCTGTGTGAACTAACAAAATGTCATCCTATTTGTATATAAATCAGTGTTTGTAAGTGTGGTTGAAGAGCTTGAGTCCCTAGAGAACTGTTCAAGGCTCTGTTTGGAAATAGCAAAACTGAAGACTGAATTTGTTGAGTACATCTGAGTATGAGCATCTCATAAGGCTTCTATTGAATGTCTATTTTCTGGTTATTTTAATAGTAAAAGTGCTTTTGAATTTGTAGTTGATGGGCCTACAGCTTCTATCTAAATGTCATAAGCTTTGATTCAAAGAGCAATTGAGTAAAATGATGTAGGCAATTTCTCACACTTTTTGATGGAATTGTAAAATGGCTAAACCATTCCGAAAAACAATTTAGAAACAAAAAAGAGTTTATGTCCTCTGACTTAGCAATTCCTCTTCTGGAATCTAGTCTAGATATTAATCAGAGATGCAGCCAAAGACTTAGATTAAAGTATGCTTATTCCAATGGTATTTGTAAAGGACAAATGATGGGGAGGGGAGACAATCTGAATGTCCAACCTTATAAAAATGGTTAAATAAATTAATGTACAATTATGTGATACAATAAAGACTATACAACTATTAAAAATCATAAAATTAAAAAATATTTAGTAGCATGATAAAATACAAAAAAAATTAAAAGAAAAACTGGATAAAAAATTATATATACACTATGTTCACTCTTTCATTAAAACAAAATGTAAAATACTAGAAAAAAAAGCCTCAGTGTTTTACAGTAATTATTTCTGGATAGTGCCATCATGGTTCGTTTAAAATAAACTATTTCTTTATGCTTTCTATTTGTTCTACAATTAGTACAAAATATTTAATATGGTTAAAAAACAAAACTACTCTTTTCTTAAGTATGCCTTCTTTTTTGAGTTTGTTTGATTAATTGATAATATTGTTAGTGAACCAAGTTAACAACTATAGGTGAGTACAAACAATCTTTTAAAGGGCAGGTGTTTTTTGTGTGTGACAGAGAAAGAGAGACAGAGAGAGGGACAGATAGGGACAGACAAACAGGAAAGGAGATAAATGATAGAAATTTTAATGACGTTTCCATTTTATTAGATGTAAATTTTATTAGATGTAAATTTTATTAGATGTACATTTCATTAGATGTACATTTTATTAGATGTAAAGATATTCATTATTTAGAATTAGTTTTCAACAAACCTTGGGATAATTTGTAATCTTAGTGAGATGCTAATTTTTTCCACAGCATCTGCTTATTTGGCTTACATTTCCACCACTGACCCAGTGACTGAAATTCCGCCCAGCTGTGATTATGGTTTATTTATATATAATCTGCCAGACTGCATAGCCATAAAGCCTGCAAAAGTCTCAGCTAAGAGAAAAGTGAGGTTATAGAGTCTATTTCAGACTTCCCTGTGTTTTACTGTTTAAATCTTAGGAAACTTCAAAATTGACTTTGGATGAAAAAGAATCAAAATGGTTATAAAAAGAACCTTTATCTGGGGTTTCAAAAACGTACTTTGTTCTTCAGTGCTTGACTCCAGTTTTTAATATGCTATTGGCAGGCAAATATAAAATATGCACATACTCTTACTTTCCGAAGAACTGGGTTGGGGCGGTGGAGGGATTGAGTAAAAAAGGACAAAAATAAATGAAAGGACAATCTCATGAATATAAACAACAGTGACTTATAGGGTGGGGAGGTAGAAGAAGTTGTAGGGGGGATAAATGATGATGGACAAACACTTGACTTGAGAGGGTTAATGCACAATATGGTGTACAGAGATGTGTTGTAGAATTGGGCACCTAAAATCTGTATAACTTTGACAACAGTGTCACCCCAATAAATTCACTTAAAAACACTTACCTAAAACACTCTAAGCTTCCTAAAAACATAAGGATCTTTTACTGAAGAATAACAGAGCTGATATTAAAAGAATTACTTTTTACCTATGCACTATATCATTTCTAAAAATGTATTCATATGGTTTAAAAATTAAGAATAGACAAAAATTAAACCATGTTTTCTAAGCGAGGAATATTTCTGTTATTAATTTACTTTAAAGGGCTTCTGGTCAAGACAAGGAAGTAGGTAATGTGGTACTTACATCCTCCAATGACAACAAAATTACAATGAAACTACAGAATAGCCATCATTTGGAACCACCTGAACCTATAAACAAGAGTCCTACAACTAAGGATGTACAGAAAAGCCACATTGAGAATGGGAGGAGGGACCGTGATGCAGAACAGCTTGTTCCATATTCATGTGTGGTAGCAAAAATTGGGAGGGATATCTCAGCCCCAGAGGTCCACCTCAGAGCAAGTGGTCCAAACCCCACATCGGCACCACAATACAGAGTTTCAGTGCAATGGAAAGACATCCCCATAACTTCTCACTTTGAAAACCAACAGGGGTAAGAGCTGAGGGAGACAGGGGCTGCTGCAGTCCAGGGCATTCCTCTTAAAATACTCACACATGAGCTTACTCAGACTCATTCTCTCTGAGCTCCTGCACTGGGGTGGCACCTTGAAAGGCATCAGGGACATATGAGGAGGAACTGAATTATTTGGCTTTGAGGTGATGTCCGGAGGGGCAGTTCTCATCTACACAGAAGTGCTGACAGAAGCCATTGTTCCTTTGCTGAGCTCTCCCACTGTGGGCTTAAGTTGGTGCCATATCTGAGTCTCCATCAACCTGGCTAACACTGTTTTCTCCACCCAGGTTATTATCTGAAACCATGCCATGCCCAACATTTGGGCCCACTCAAGCCTGTTCCAGTGACTTTTCCACACAAATGTCCTGTATTAGTTCATGCTGACTTATTTTCCTAAAATCTCTCAAAGGTTTACAAACCCTAAACAAGCAGCATCTGGCTTCATCATGCCTGTAACTCTTGCTAAGTGGCTCTAGGCACTAATGGCAGCTGACCTCTGTTCAGAGCTTGGCCTTTCCTGGGCACCTCCAAGCCCAGAACAAGTAGCAGTCATAACCATCTTCAGACTGCTTTTGTGGCTCAAGCCTAGTAGCCCCAGGCTGGGCTCAGGCAGCTGCTGACATTGGCCTTCATTTTCTCGGAGACCTCAGAGCCATCCCACAGACTGGACAGCTTCACACCACACCAGAGCACCACCTAACCACCTCCATGTGTGACAAACTCAAGGGGCAGACTCGGAGGGCACCAGAGACCCCTAAAGTGAGTCCTGCTCTGTGGGGTCAGTACTTGCACAGCAGTTCCTCAACTATAGTCATGCCTACTTGTCTTAACAGCCTCACAGCTGACTGGATAAATATGTTCCATTGATATGTCAAAAGCAATCAATGATCAACTTAACAGGAAGGTGCAAATAGCCCACAAGAGGGTGCGTCTGGAGTGCCTGGTTTGAGTGACCAGGGAAGCCACGCTACTAGACTTTCCAAGACACTTACTACATAAGGCCATTTTAAGACTGGGAAACACAGCAGCTCTACCTAGTACAAAGAAACAAATACAGGGTGTTAGCCAAAATGAGGAGATGAAGAAACATGTCTCAAATGAAAGAACAGGACAAAACTCAAATAAATAAATAAATAAATAAATAAATAAATAATAATAAATAAAATGGAAACAAGTAATCCAACAGATGCAGAGTTGAAAGCACTGGTTAAGGAGACTCAATGAAATTAGAAGTCAGTGATAATTTAAATAGGGATAGAAAACAGAAATGAAGATAGTAAACATAAAAATAAAATAACTAGTCAGATGCGAAGAATACAATAACAATAATAAAAAATACATTAGAACAGTGGCTTTTAATTGCCAGTCCATGGGCTGGTGCCAGTCTGCCAGAAATGTTATGCCAGTCTGCAAACAAGTTATCCACCAGGGTAACTTCTAATGGACAACATCAGTCTGTGGACCGGAGGTTGAAAACCACTGCATCAGAAAAAAATCAATCATAGATTAGATGAAGCAGAGGCTCAAATAAGTGATCTGGGAGATAAGACAGCAGAAAACATCCAGTCAAAACAACAAAGTAAATTTCTAAAAATGTGAACAGTTTAAGGGGCCTTGGGAACAACGTCAATTATAACAACATTTTTATCATGGAGTTGCTGGAAGGAAAAAGAGAGAGAGAAAAAAATTGAAAAAACAATGACAGAAAACTTCTCTAACTTGTCAAAAGAAATAGACATCCAAGCCCAAGAAATGAGGAAAGTCCCAAAGGGGCTCACATCAAGACACATAATAATTAAAATGCCAAAGGTTAAATGCAAAGAGAGAATCCTAAAAGCAGCAAAAGATTTTTGTTACCTAAAAGAAAGCTCCTATAAGACTATCAGTTGATTTCTTTACAGAAACTGCAGGCCAAAAGGGATAGGTAGAAAATATTCAAAGTGATGAAAAGCAAAAGCTTATGACCAAGATTACTCTACCAGCTAAACTATCATTTAGAATTAAAGGATAAAGAACATCCCAAATAAGAAAAAGAGAAAGAAGTTCATTACCACCAAGCTAGTACCAGAAATGTTATAAGGTCTTCTTTAATAAAAGGAAAACAGAAAGATAAAAAGATATGAATAATACAATGACAATAAATACAGCATGGGGCAATAGTAGGTTTATAGCTATGAGCATGTTAAAAAAATTTATTATCCTTGTATTATTTATTAACTATTGTATTATTTTTCATAAGAACAACTGTAAACCTACTTTTGCCTCATTCTTTATACTGCTATCACTATTTACTTTACATATAAATGGATTAAATGCTCCAAGCACAAAACACAGGATGACTAAATAGATAAGAAAACAAGACCCTTATAGATGCTGTCTACAAGAGAGACCCACTTCAGATTGACACTCACAACCTGAAAGTAAAGGAATGAAAAAAGCTATTTCACAAAAATGGAAATGAAGTAAAAAAAAACAACAACCAAAAAACAAAAATCAAAACCTGGGATAGTAATACTTACATACAAAATAGACCTTAAAACAAAGCCTATAACAGGAAATAAAGAAGGACACAGCTACTCCACCAGAATGCTAAATAGAAAAGACATTTGCATCCGTACATTCACTGCAGCATTATTTACAATTGCCAAGATAGGGAGCAACCTCAGTGTCAATGAATAGATGAATGGGTAAAGAAGTGATACACATATACAACAAACTATAGCTGAGCCGTAAAAAAGAATGAAATCCTGCCATCTGCAACAACATGGAAGGACATGGAGGGTATTGTGCCATGGGAAATAAATCAGAGAAAGAAAAATGTTATATGATTTCACTTATATGTGGAAACTAAAAAACTAAACAAACAAGCAGAACACAACAGATTCATAGATACAGGAAACATTTTATGGTGCCCAATAGGAAGGGGAATGGGTAAATAGCAAATAGTAAAGGGATTAAGAAGTTAAAATCTGTAGTTACAGAATAGTCAGAGGGATGTAAAATACAGAGTAGAAAACATAGTAATGTTGCAATAACTATGTATGTGTTAGACGGGTGATCACTTTGTAAGTTACATAAATGTCTAATTACTGGGGTATATACCTGAAACTAACATAATATTATAAATCAACTGTAATTAAATAATAAAAATATATACTTAAAAATAAATTTTCTTTGAAATTTCTTTATTTTTTGTAATAAAGACAGAGAGAGAGACAGACAGATAGGGATAGACAGACAGGAAGGGAGAGAGATGAGAAGCATTAGTTCTTTGTTGTGTCCAACTTTGTTGTTTATCGATTGCTTTCTCATATGTGCCTTGATGGGAGGGTGCTATAATAGAGCGAGGGACCCGTTGCTCAAGACAGTGGCTTTGGGCTCAAGGTAGTGTGACCTTGTCTTCAAGTCAGTGACATTTGGGCTTAAGCCAGTGGCCATGGGGTCATGTTTATGATCCCACACTCAAGCCAAGGGCCCCACACTCAAGTTGTTGAGCTCATGCTCAAGCTGGCAACCTCAGGGTTTCAAACATGGGTCCTTTGCATTTCACTCTGACACTCTATCCACTGCACTACTGCCTGGTCAGGTTAAAATTTCTCAAGCTGAAAAATGACCACATAATTTAATGCATGTAACTTTTCTTTTATCAAAGATGTAAATACTAGGTAGAAAGGTGAACATTTATTTTCAGGTCACTGAAAATAACTTCTAAATAGGCAATTTCAGAAATTTCTATAGAGCAATCGGTTTTCTGGTAATTATGTTGCAAATATGTTGCTTTTTTAAATAATGCATTTTTTCTTTAATTACTGGCTTGAGAGCTCAAACAACTAAACCTATGAATGTTAAGCATATTTCTATGTTATGCCAGGACATGGCTGCTCTGGACATATCATCATATAAATTAACAAGTCAGTTCACATGAGTAAACAGTGACAGTCAGCCAATTGAAATAAGATATATACCTTTACTTACCATGACATCAGTGTAAACAAATAACACATTCTGCTAAAAAAAAAAAAATAACATATGGTAACATAGGTCAATAAAAATATTTTTGTATATTTTAAATTTTCTTTTCAATGACTAATATTTGCTATTATCACTGTAACATAAATTATAAAAAAGTACTTCTGACATATTTTGTAAAATTCTACTTCCCAACATCTGAACCACGATCTATAAAATACAGTGAATTGAAAAAAAAATTAAATCTAGTTAAGAAAAAAATAATGGCCTCAGAGAAGAGATATCATTGTAAAAAGTTAAAATTAACAGCAATTTTTGCATGCTGTGTACTATGCTAAATGCTCTAAATAATTTCTTATCGGATTCTGGAGTCTCATTAGAAAGCCATTAGGCTGGAACAATTATTTCCTCAGAGTAGGAACCTTGAGTCAAGTAACTTGATTAAAATAACTAGTAAGTAAATGGCAGACTAGGATGAAAATGAATCTCTACTAACCTCTAGAGAAGCCAGGAGAATTGAAAATAATAAATAGGCCAAGATATAATCAAAGTATAAAGAAATTGACAGTGAATAAACTCTAGAAAAAATTTAATGTTCTTATAAATGAGAAAACAGAAACAAAGAGATATTACATAATTTATTCAGCTTCACATTGCTTTTTAATTGATTGAATAAAGAATAGTTGCTGGTCTTTTAGCCTATAAAATATATAACTATTTAAATCTAATGAGATCTAGTTATAGAGTAATGAGTAATTTATATAACATCACATAGTATACTGCCTCAGTGAGAAAACGATCCCAGACAATTCCACAATCAATTCTTGGTAATGCAGGCTGTAAATTAAAATAATTAAAGATAGCCTGACCAGGCAGTGAAGCAGTGCACAGAGTGTTGAACTGGGACACCGAGGATCCAGCTTCAAAACCCCGAGGTTGCTGGCTTGAGCATGGGATCCTAAACATGACCCCATGGTTGCTGTTGAGCCCAAAGGTCACTGGCTTGAGCCCAAAGATCACTGGCTTAAAGCCCCAAATCATTGGCTTGAGCAAGGGGTCACTTGCTCTGCTGTAGTCCCCAGGTCAAGGCATATAAAAAAACGCAATCAATGAACAATTGAGGTGCTACAATGAATAATTGATGTTTCTTATCTCCCTTCCTGTCTGTCACTATCTGGCTCTCACACTGTCTCTCTTTCTCTGGCTCTGACCCTACCCCCCCCCAACACACACAAAAACAAGGTATAGATTATATATTTTTAACCCATGTTTGAAATAGAATGCTGGTGAAAGGTCAATTGATTTTTTAAAAATATTCTGATGCAGAAAATTTTAAATTATCTGCTGAAAAATATCTAGTTTCATCTACACAAATCATCCCAGCTGCAGCCCCCACCCTGGGATTATGTTGAAACAATTTCCAAATATCATATCATTTCCTAAGTAAATACAGAAATAAAATTTTATAGCGGAGAAAATGTAGAGGAAAATTCTGCTTGATAAAAAAAGTGATAGAAAGCTAGAATGAAGTGACTAATGATACGGTTTATAATTAGGTAAGACCGATAATTGTGGGCTTAGTGTTTCTGCAGGACATCCACAAAATAACTGAAGCAGAATTCAGTGAAATGAAGGGAAACAACTTGATACATTTTAGAAAAATTTAGCAAATTGGGATGGAGGGTAATTACCAGAGAGATGAAACTTAGTGATCAGCAGCTTGAAGAGCTCAGATTCCATTAAATAAAGGATCTACTAGGGACAAAGTTGCTTTTCAAGTGCAGTAAGAAATGAGTCGAGATAAATGGTCCTATGAAAAATTGTGAATGAAATATGCATGCACTTCCTGGGGCTGAAGAAAGTCTATAATCTGATGAAGAAAATAAACAGAACCAAATACTTATTCAGTACTCAAAATATATCTACAATATAATACTAAAATATTATGTTACTTAAAACTAATGAATGATAAAAGAAAATATTGGAAGAGTATAACTAATGTGTACCTGGAGCTCTCCAATTTATAATAAGAGCATACATACATACACACACACACACACACATATTTATTGTTTATGCTCACAAAAATCTTAAGGATTAGGGTGGGGCAGATAAATTATCTCTATTTTATATGAGAGCATCTCAAAGAGGACAAATCGTTTGCCGGAAGTCACAAGAGTGGTAAGACAGAGAGCAAACAAGATACGAAGCCAACTCATATTAGCTATAATATTTGTCCTCTTACAGAAGAAGATATGCTTTAGGTTTAAGTGAATATGGTTAGACACAAACCCTCATTAAATATTGAAGTAAGCCCAAAACCTGATGTACAAAAACCAAAAAAGCTACTAAAGTAAAAAAAAATACAAATACTAATCTGTTAATTAATTATAAATACAACAGGTATATTTCAAAAAAATATTAAAATAAGAGCATTACACATAAAACGTTATTATAAAATTGATAAGAAAATATATTGTGCTATTTGATATTTACTACTACTTCCTCCCTCAATCCCCAGAACCTTGCACCTTGCACCCTTTTCCCTGCATAGAAATCTAATTCTAGTCTTTCTACCATACCTTAAAGGGTGATTGACATGACAGAATAGAACTAAAACATATACATATATATTTGCAAATATGTCTGGCTCGTCAGATGGAGTTATTCCTTGGCAACCTTATTCCAACATCCTCATTCTGGGAAGAAGCTTCCCTACATTGGACAGAGAGAGGAATCTGCAGGCAAGCATGCAAACTGGTTGCTGGTGACAGTGTCTTAGATGTGTGCATCCGCACAGAGTCCTTTTTAGGTCAAACCCAAGGAGGCCCCTTTGAATAGGATAAGCAGCTACTTGGAAGAAATTCAGCTCTCGGAAGAAATTCAGGTGAGCATCATTTCTTGATATAGTCCTACATATGTAAGCATTTGGCTGTATCTGGGAAAAGTCAGGTGAAGGTGGCATCTTATAACCGCAGTAAGGAGGACGGAGCACCAAACACTGTACTGGCACTTCCATCAGTAAGAAACAAGGATGCTTCAGTGGTTCCTACAGGACTAAATGCTGCATCTCAATTCCCAGAGCTCCTCTTACCTGTGCCCCGCCCCTAAACTACCCCTATCTACTCTGATCTGTCATTTCCTAAACTTTAAGCATGTAGATCAAACTGGATAACACTTGAACTTATGGCGTGAGAATTGTATTATTTCATATATTTAAAGAACATCACAGAATTCATTAAAATATTTCAGCAGGAAATTTGGGTCCCAAAACATGCTGCAGAATTCTATTTAGCATTAGGCCTTTTTAGAATTTTATTTAGACTAGAAATTTTCAATAAAATACACAGGATTGTTTCCAAACAGTTCAAAGATAGATATGGACACTGCCAATAAAAGCAAGATTTTGTCACCTTAAAGATTCACTGTCAGCTTAACAAATATTATTTGTATAATTTTAAATAGTTAGATTTTTCTGTACCAGGCTTACTTATAACACCTCTGTTGTAAATTTTTAATTGGTAGCAAAGGTAGATCAATAAAATAAGTTAGAATCAGCAATATAACGTGATGTGAGTTGTCTAATAAAATAATCAATTTTAAGGAATTCTTTACGACATTAAGTGTAGCCTAATTATATGAATATTTCAAAAGAATTATCAATGAAATGAACACCTTTTTGATGAAAACAGGAGTATACTAATCTTTTGGTTACTAAATGTATTAGATAAGAGTGTAAAAGAAAATAATAATCTGTCATCCTCTCACTGAATATAAGGATATTTGATTAATTTATCAATTCAATCAGTCACACACTTAATGTATAACTTGGGCTTGTAAAAACTGTGCGAAGGAATGTCAAGCTCTTTAAGTTCAATAATAAAATCAGATTTCTGATCACAAAGAACCTATACATTAGTACAATATTGACATTGAGTGGCAACTTCCCAAAAAAGGCCCCAACAAAATATGTCTAAATGTATGTAAGCACACACACAAATACACATAAATACATATATTGGCATATTAAATGTCGAGAGAAGGCTAAGAGGAAATAAACCAAAAAGGCTTTATAATTTTTTAACCCAGTGTTTACAAACTTTTTGGGGGGTATGGGGGCGGTTCTGCCCCTGTCCCTCTAAGCCACATATTAATGTTTTCTCGTGACACTTTGGGAGAGGTTGGTGCAGTGAATTCTCATGAAAGAACTTTATTCTCCTAGTGTAGGCAAGAATCGTTCTTTCAGCTATAGCAGCTTCAGATAAATTTCCCAAAAGTAAATCAATCTTTCTTTTGGATGTCCTTAACATTCAATAAACTTCGGATCTATAATTTGACAAATACTTATATTCATTTGGCCAAAGAGTAGCTTTATTCACCATATAAAAGGTTTTATGCAAAGAGCCAGGATGAATAAGCTTGATGGATATTCTCTCACAATAAATTAGCTAATTGGCAGTGTGATTTGCACATCAGTATCTTCTATGTTTGGTAGGTGGTAATCAATGAGAACCAATCTACTAAAGTTTGACTATATCAAATACTTGAATCTGAAAAGCTTATGATTGGATTCGGAATGTGGCTCAAGTCTAGCCACTAGGAATGCTTTTAGCTCCTGGCACTGGGGTATCATTTGACCCATTGCACTCATATTCCTGCTTCCATCATTTCCTCTTTTGCAACCATGAATTACTCTAGAATACTAACTATATATGTTTTGTTCGTCTCTAATATTTCCTACACACAATGAGTTTTTCCTCCCTTCCCCTACTGCCTAAGCTAATGCCCTCATTGACTCTGACCTGTGACTCTCAGGCAAGCCACTGTCTGCCTGCCACCAATGGCATACCCAAAATACCCTCCAGGATGTTAGTCTCTTGGTTAAATAGTTTCATTAGTTTCTACAGCATACATGATGCCTTTCAACCTCCTCTCATGTGTTTTTTGAGTGTATTCAATTACATGGACAGGGTAACTCTGAAACTATATAATCAATATGCCATGGACTCACCCCAATCACAGCTGATGTGAGGCTAGCTATTTAGGTTTCACTCCTTTAGTTGCTGAATGGAATGGATGGCCAGAAAGATGAAGGAGTTTTCAGGACTATCAATAACATGGAAATCTTTATCTTTTTTTTCAAATTTTTTTTTAGTGAGAGGAGGGGCAGCAGAAACCAACTCCCGCATACGCTGTGACCAAGGTTCACTCGGGAAGTCCACTGAGCGGGGAGGGGGGAGGCTTTGCCCATCTGGGGCCCTTGCTCCATTGCAACTGGAGCCATTTTTTAGTACCTGAGGCCATGGAGCCATCCTCAGCACCAGGGGACATCTCGCTCAAGTTGAGCCATGGCTGCAGGAGGGGAAGAAGAGAGAGAGAGAAGCAAGAGGGAGAGGGATGGAGAAGCAGATGGGTGCTTCTCCTGTGTTTCCTGACCAGAAATCGAACCTGGGACATCTACACGCCTGGCCAACACTCTAACACTGAGCTCATCGGCCAGGGCTGGAAACATTTCAAAATTCTAACATGAAAAATAGCTCTGCCTATACATACCAGGTTAATATTATTCTAAAATTGCCTGACTGCTTAAATAGAGTGTATACTACTAAGACCAATTAAATATTTCTGTCTGATTGGGCAACAGATATCCTCAGCCTAGAAAATGTTTCTCTGAAACAGAAGAGGAACTCAAGAAACATGTTTTAATTTATCTAAATGTGACATAAGAATCCTTTTGGAATCTGCTTCTCCAGTTTCAAGTCTATTTGTTTCTGCATAGTGCTTTGCTGTTGAACAAGAGAGAAACGGTACTGTGGTTCTTTTCAGACACCTTGGATCAATCATATGTCTATGCCTTTGCCTGTGTTGTTCTCTCTGACTAGAACATTGTTCAAGTGGCTAACAGTTGCTCATTCTCTAAGACCCAAGTCATACATTCTCTCTTCAGGTAAATATTGCCGATGCTGTGACCCCAGTTTTCTAAACCTGCCACCAGCCTGCCTTAGGTGTCCTCCTCTGTTTTTCTTTTGTAGCATCACAAACATCTATTAGAGCATTTTCCACATTCTTTTAAAATAAACTCTTCAATTATCTGATTCCTTTTCTATGATCTCTGGAAGAGCAGGAACCATTGTTTAAATAACCTGTGTACTCAGATTCTAGCTCAAGGCTGAGTATGCACGCTGTTTGAATACATAATTGATCCAATGAGTGAAAAATTTCCACTCACAAGCAATATAATATAAATCTCTACCCACTATGAGATTAGAGTTAATAGAATTATATTCCTATATATGTAGAAATAGTAGAAAAGAGCAAAGGGATAAGGAGAAGAAAAAGGAAGTCATTGCATTTCCATACCTCTTACCTAAACACTGTAAACATATTTGATTGATGTCAGAATGATTCCACAGATAAATTCTCTTTGGATCATATTGTGTTTTAAAGATGCTGTAAATTCACTGTATTCAAGAATTCATGGATCTTTAGTTCATCATGGTAGGACCACCATTTCTTTTTTTCTTTTCTTAATTTTTTTTTTGTATTTTTTTGAAGTGAGAAGCAGGGAAGCAGAGAGACAGACTCCCATATGCACCCAACCAAGATCCACCATGCATGCTCACCAGGAGGTAATGCTCTGCCCATCTGGGGCATTGCTCTATTGTAACCAGAGTCATTCTAGCACCTGAGGTGGAAGCCATGGAGCCATCCTCAGTGCCCAGGCCAGCTTGCTCCAATGGAGCCTTGGCTGTGGGAGGGGAAGAGAGAGATAGAGAGCAAGGAAAGGGAGGAGGAGGGGGGAGGAGGGAGAAGCAGATGGGTGCTTCTCCTGTGTGCCCTGGCCAGGAATCGAACCTGGGTCTTCCATATGCCAGGCTGATACTCTACTGCTGAGCCAACTGGCTCTGTCTGGACCACCATTTCTTATGACCAGCTCCATATCCTGGTCTCATTTATTTCACCTGCCAATAAGTCAATGTTTTTCATCTGAGTTTGAATTGGCAAAGTCTATTACAATAAAATAAATATTACACCATATTTTTTTAAATGTTATATTAAATATGGCTAACAGAAGCAATAGTACAGATGAAATTCTGATATATAGTTTTAGTAGATAACACTGCTTTAGTGAGTTTGGAAAATATTCCAGTTACATGTCTATTTTAGAGTTTCCCATTCTCAGCACGAGCAGCTAAGTTAAAATATAAAGGCTTTGTATAAACTGTAAGAGAATGTAGTTAAATCCCTCTTAATTCAGGGACTCAAATGACATGTCTATAGTGTGTGATATGCACCATGTGTCTGTATACGAACCAGAAAACAAACACTTGATCCTTTAACTTATTTGGAATACAATTCATTGAGTTTTCAAACAAATAAATTATTTCAAAATTCTGTTTTGTAAGGCCTATAGCTGACAAGATAAAGTATGAGTCACTACCACAGAAAAAAATAAATATCTGTATTTTAATTGTAATCAGCACTGAATTGCAGTGATGAACAATCAGAGATCATTACACCATCCTGAAATATCAGTGGGTGAGTGTCGTAAATGATGAGTATTCCATGTTTACAAAAGATTCTGCCTATGACATGCTGTGTGCTTATGTGAATCAATTATATCCTAGCTTTACTCTGTCATGGTATGCAATATTATAAATGTGACTCTGCATGAAACAATAATGAAACATTTAAAAAGGCTATATTTAATGACTTCTCCATTAAAAAAAATAAAACGTTTCCAGAAAATGTTATGCATATATGCAGTTTTTGTTTTTGTTTTTTCGTTATATCAAATGTTCTCTTATGTCCTTCAGGGAAGACCACCCATTTTAAGGTCAAACTGCAACCAATGTTTTCTCTTTGAATAGAAATATTTCAGTTCATCTAAGGAATTATTTGATACCTAAATGCCAGTAGAGGACTAGAATAGAAAATTAACCTTCTAGCATTAGTAGTGAATAAAAAAAAAAGTGCCTTCAACAGTATTTATGGCCCATTGAAGAGAGATAGAGGTAATAAAGGTAAAGGTAATCATAGAGGATATTCGGACACTTAAAAATACAGAATAAAAGGGAAAGAAAATAAAAAATAATGTTGCATATCATTGTTATAGAACTTGTTTTCATAGGAACAAAAAAAGATTTGGAATTTATAATTAGAACTTTAGAATTAACTGAAATTACAAAAATCCATGTAACTATATGATCAGGCCCTTGAATCTCAGAAAAGTGGGTAGTAGTAGTTTCCTATACTTTACTTCTCTAGCTGCCACACTCTTTAATTTAAAAGTAGATTTTACATATAATTTCTTGAAATGAGCAGATCCTTAGAGACCACCGAATCAAAGCTTTGTTCTTATAAATCAAGAAAATTTGGCTCAGAAAGCTTAAATAACTTGCTCAAGGTCACATTATCAACTAGAGAACAATAAAAGACTATGATTCAGAATTTAGGATTCCTAATTTACTTTATTTTCCACTATTCCACAATAACTGTCCAATCTTTTCTTCAATTAGTTTATTATTGTTACCATCATTGACTTTATTACTTTGAACCTTATTTCAAAACAATCTCAGCAATCTGATGCTAGCGAATTGGTATTAAGCAGCCTGATAAAGAAATCACTAAACTTATCATCTTGGTAAAATGAAGCACAAAATAAAAGCAAATGTGAAAAATACTGATATAGTGAAATATAACCACTGCTTAAACAAATTTAAAATGTCTAGCTCGATGTTCTTGCACTATGTTTTCAATAACTCGTATAGGATTATTAATCATAATATATTTCTTATAAGTGGTGTAAAAATAGAGAGAAATGTGAAACACCAACTTGAAATACATTACACAATAAATGTAAACACGCATCTACCATAATGACCTAGTAGGCCATTTGACAATTAGTTTGAAAATTCAACTAATCACATTCTAGAGCATATTATAGTTATTTACTTGGAGGCTGAAAGGAAATAATCTTGCTTAAGGTAGAAAGAGAAAATTATAGCAAGAGAAAGTTTGACATAAATATGTCAAAATATATTATATAATATGAAAATTTGTAAATTGCAGCTTTATAAATGATAGCTTTCACTGAAGAGTCTAAACCACCCTTCGCTATTTGACTGTTGACAGCTTTCAAGTGCCACCATTCTCCTCCCCATCTCCCCCATGCCTGGGCAAACTGCCTAGAAGGCCTGTGACCTGTCTCCTTCGGCAACAGTAGGAAGCTCAAACCCTGCGAATGGTGTCTTGAGTGCAAAGCCCCACTACCACTCCATAACTACAATAAAACTCCAGTGCCAACCTCCTTCCCCTGTTCTCTCATGCCGTTCTGAACCTGCTTGAGAGCCTGCTCTGCTCTCCCCACAAAGCCTCATTACGTGAGAAATAAAAGTTTTTATTCTCCCTTGGTGTTTGCGTGGTGCCTCTGTCCTCCGTCTCCTAATCCAAATCAACCATGGGGTAACTACAACAACTCATACACTGAGAGATATGACTCTTACTTTGTAATTGGTGCTTGTCAGTCTCAAATGAGCATTGTCTTTCCTTCAGTAGAGTGCCCAAGAAAAATAATAGATACCCTGAGCAATATACAGGCCCACCAGGTGGCCAATTGTAAGGACGAGCAGTTAACATGTATCATGCTGAGGTCTGCACTTCTAAATGACGACACCTATCAAGGAGATTCACTTGCCATGATCATTCAAGACATGCAAATACAAAAGAGCTCATAAAATGCAGGAGGTTGTATTTCCTCACACATAGAAGGCTCCAGCTAAATCTCTAGAAATTATTTACTCAGTCAAAAGCCACTCCATTTCCTTCATTCTTTCTTTCTTTTTTAGTGAGAGAGACAGAGACAGAGAGAGAAATAGAGAGAGGGACAGATAGAAACAGACAGACAGAAAGAAAGGGAGAAAGATGAGAAGCATCAATTCCTTGTTGCGGCACCTTAGTTGTTCATTGATTGCTTTCTCATATGTGCTTTGACCAGGGGGTTACAGCAGAGCAAGTGACCCCTTGGACTCAAGCCAGTGACCTTGGGCTTCAAGCCAGTGACCTCTGGGTTCAAGCCAGTTACCATGGGTTCATATCTATGATACCATGCTCAAGTTGGTCAGCCTACCCTCAAGCTGGATGAGCCTGTGCTCAAGCCGGTGACATCAGGGTTTCAAACCTGGATCCTCTGTATCCCAGGCTGGTGCTCTATTCACTGTGCCACCACCTGGTCAGGCAAAAGCCACTTCATTTATGACACCATTAAGAAAATCCTATTGACTCCTAAGGCACCACAATGCTGAACCCAGCTCAAAATATTTCAGGATTTATTGGATTTTGAGGGCAACATAGTCTTCATTCGTAATTTTACCGAAGCCCATTCCTGCTAGTCACACTGAATGTAGTCTTCTACAAAAAGTCTCTAAAATCTTTTCAAATAATATAGACACTGGCCTCCCTAGCGAATCCTTCATGATATGGGAGTCAGCTAATTCTTCCCATTCCTCATGGAGTCTTTGGACCACCCTTAAAAGGTATATGTTCTCCACAGACTTTTTTTCTTTTTTTTTCCACAGACTTTTGATGTAAGAAGCTCCCTTCCTAAGCGCCAAGCCATAAGCCATTACAGCGGCAGGCAATTCTGCATACTATATCTCCCGGTAACAGAGGCTCTCACGGACCCTGAGTCTACCTATAGTCCTCTGTATCCAGTTGGCAATTATGCCTTAGGTCATGAAAGTAATATTCTACAAGTTTGGTGTGGCCAGTAAGGCCTCTCTGCTAAAATAAAATGATACCCATGTATTAGAACCAAATCTAAGCCTTCTGGCATATCCCACTTGAATGAGGTCATGGTCTTCCCTGTCTTCAGTTCTTTGGTAGATGGCATGGTTTTACAGATAGCTACTTGAGGAGCTCCTTAGGATCAACTGAGTGAACATTAAAGGGAGTTTATATACCTTACAGATGGTATAGCCTCCATCATTACACGTAACTGTACTCCCTAAAGAGCTGTTATTTTTAATACCTTAACCAAGACAGTTGATAAAAGGCTTATAGAACATTTTTATAGAACCTTGGGCTACTGTCTATTGTCTGACCATATTATTTAGCCAATGAAAGCTACAATTTCTAATCCAAAGTTGCACTTTTTTTTTTTCTTTTTACGGAGAGAGAGTCAGAGAGAGGGACAGACAGGGACAGACAGACAGTAATGGAGAGAGGTGAGAAGCATCAATCATTAGTTTTTTGTTGTCGTCACAACACCATAGTTGTTCATTGATTGCTTTCTCACATGTGCCTTGACCGCGGGCCTTTCACAGACTGAGCCACCCCTTGCTGGAGTCAGCAACCTTGGGTCCAAGCTGACGAGCTTTTGCTCAAGCCAGATGGGCCCCACGTTCAAGCTGGCTTGGGGTCTTGAACCTGGGTCTTCCGCATCCCAGTCCGACACTCTTTCCACTGTGCCACTGCCTGGTCAGGCCAAAGTTGCACTTTATCGGGCAAAAGTTTCTGGGAGCATTGTCTCAGAGATATCTAAAACATAAATCAGTGCCATATGTCTCTACGTATTAAAGCCACAATACAAAACCTCACCAAGATACTGCATATCTTCTACAGCGTTCTGGTTGTAATTGACAGTGATCAGGAAACCCATTTCACTTCTCACAATACATAATGCTGAGCTCTTGAACTAGGCCTTTGATAGAATGTTCGCCTCTCTAACCACAAATCTCTGGATATAGGCCTGATAAAATTTCATCATGGCTTAATAAACAATTTCAAATTCTATTAAATTAAGCACCATACACTTCACTCTTAAGTCAAACACCAAGAGCGAACTGTGGAAAGAGTAATATATTTTTAATATTCGACTGTTGAAAGCTTTTCCATCTTACCCCCTTACTCCCCACCCTTAACATGCACACTTTTTGCTACAGATCTGGGCAAGCTACATATTAAGAGTCTGAGTGGAAGCTTCTTCAGAACCAGGAGAATGTTCAAACCGCTAAAAGCCCTGACCTGTGCTAGGGAACTAACTTCCACTCCAGTATTATACTCCCTAACCACAATCACACTACAACCCACTCAGCTTCTGATCCCTTAAGCAATTTTGGATCATCTTGAGATTCTGCCCTGTTATTCTCAGAAAGCCTCATTATATGTGTAATAAAGCTCTTCACACTCTCTTAGTTCACATATGGTATCATGAGTTTTGACATCTAAATCAAATTGAAAATGGCAAGGGGTTCTGGATCTACCTGGTAACCAAATATACCTTCAGACTAATTACATAAATAGTACCCAAGTAATTAAATAATATCATTATAAATACAAATAATTAATTTTCCTTACTATAAAATGTTAGGCTAAAAAGAGGGCTTCTTTTTCCTATAGTCACAAATAACATATAGTAATCCCCCCATCACCATAAAGGATATATTCCAAGACCCCGAGGGGTTGCCTGAAACTGCTAATCTTACCGAACCCTATATAGACTAAGTGTTTTCCTGTACCTATATAACTATGATAAAGTTTAACTTATAAATTAGATTCAGTAAGAGATTAACAACCACAATAAAATAGAAAAATTATATTAAAATGTGTAATAAAAGTCATGTGAATGTGGTATCTCTCTTTCTCTCAACAAAATATCTTACTCACCCTTCTTCCTGCTGTGATGATGTGAGAGGCTAAAATATGAACTCTATTCATGAATCTGTGTAACCATCCTTAATTGACAGTAAATGGCTTGATGTCACTTGGTGATCCCTTGTGGAAGTCTCCATAAAGGTTCAACGCTTTCCGGCAGGACAAGTTGCCATCAATTGGAACATGTTTTCTGTTCATATCTTCCACCACAAATTCAATGTCTTTTCCATCTTGGTTAAGTACTTATTGCCCACTATGACCAAAACTTTTGCAGTTTGAAGCATGGCAGCAAAATAACACAAATTTCTTTTTATTTCTTCATAATTTTACAGTCAGAAGATTCATTCTTACTGTAGATCTTAGCAACCTCAGTGTATGATTTTTCTTCTTTTCTTATTCTGTGGAAAACTTTTACCTTTTCATTTAAAGAAAGCACTTTATGACTTCCCTTTGGCATATCTGAATTGCCAACATCACTACAATGACCTCTTGCACTTTGAGGCCATTGTTAAGTAAAATAAGGGTTACTTATTATAAGCACTGAGAATCCACAACAGTGGGACTGATAACAGCTAACAAATGACTAATGGGAATGTTTATAGAGTGGAGACTCTAGAGGAAGGGATGATTCACTTCCTGTTGCAGGACTGAGTACATTATTTGAGAATTTCATCGTGCTAACACAAGGATAGACTATTAAAAATTAAGAATATCTTTATCTTATACATTTTATGAATAATTTATTTCTGAAAATTTTAATATTATCAGATTGCTGTTAACCACGGAAAGTGAAACCACAGACGGAGAACTACAGGACTCATTCCTGCATATTGACATTAAAACAGTAATCAATTTTTTTTTTTTAAAAAATTAAGTTCTCTTCTTTTAAGTGTTCTATATCTAACAAGTAATGTTAAATAGTAAACATAAATTTTGAATAAACACACTTTTTGTGAACATGAATTGTCATTTACTTAAGTAAATTCAATATTTAGAAAAGCCTGATCATTGATTTTGATGCAATTCTGTTAAAAAAATGAAATGTCATATACTCTAAATATAAAATTTAAAAAAGCTTTTATTGACCATAAGAGTTCTTTCATTACTGAAAATGTCATATCAGGAAAAATAAAATGACATTGAAATAATTTACTGGCCTAGTGAACATACAAAAAGCATCACAAAACAATTTTTTACTAAAATATTGGAAAAATTAGTGACAATAAATTACTGAATTAACTATAAAAACAGGTAACAACAACATATATTGTGTGAATAATGCTGAATATAAATAGATCATTTACAAATATCTAAATATAAGATCAAAAGGGAAAATGATCTAATACAGTGTTTTTCAACCAGTCACAAACTCTTACTGGACAGCCAGAAATTTCCAGCAGGTCCACAAAAGAGTTAACCATCCTCATGTTGTATAAAGAATATTGACCAAATGATGCTCTAGGTGATTGCTACTTATCAGCCTGTGTCATCAATGAAAATACTATTGAGGCTGTCTTAGATATCATTGGAACTTGTAGGCTCATTATGAACAACTTTTTGCACTATGAAGAGCATTTTCAAATCATGTGTAATAGTCAAAAAGCATTTGGACAAACTTATGTAGTATTCAATGCAGCATACATGTGGAGTTCAGGATCAAGCACCAGCTCATATCATGTTGCACTGATAGATACAGTTAGATAAAACTTGATTCATTGTGTGTTTCCCTTTCTGGCTGGCTAGGTCACTGGTTGCCAAGAGTAAAAGGTTGCAAACCTTTGCTCTGATATATGTAAATTTTAAAGGAGAAGGTACATTAGAATAAAAGAATGGCTATCAGTTTTAACATAAAAGATCAAACGAATCAACTTTACATATGCACGTCAAAATTATAACAGCATATATTTACATATTAAAAAGTTCAGATTTTCCAAAAATAAAAGCATATATGTGCACATTTAGATATAGTGTGTGTGCATCTTAGTTTCAATTCATTGTTCTTGCGTTTTCCTTCTAATTTCTGAGACCTATGTTTCTTTCTTTAATTACTTAATCTTAAAACTGAGGTTATATTGGTTTATAGCATTATTTAAGTTTCAGGTGTATAACCTTATAATTTAACAATTGTCTACACTACAAATGCTTACCACCAAAGGTCTGGTTTCATTTAGTCACCATAGAATTGACCCCCTTTGCACATTTCATCCTTTTACCATTTCCTTTCTCTATGGTAACTACTAATCTGTTATCTGCATCTATGAGTTTGTTTTTGTTTTTATGTTCCACATATCAGTAAAATCATATGGTATTTATCTTTTACTATCTGACTTATTTTATTTAGCATAATAATCTTAAGGTTCATTCTATGTCACAAATGTTAAGATTTTATTTTATTTAAAAAATATTTTTGTAATCAGTGGGTAGTATCACATCTTCTTTATTCATTTATCCACTGGTGGACACTTAGGTTGTTTCCATATATTGGCTATTGTAAATAATGAACATAGGGGTGCTCATATCTTTTGAAATGAGTGTTTTTTTTGTATTTTGGGGTAATACCCAGAAGTGAAATAGCTAGATTATATGTTAGTTTTAATTTTTAAAAAAATCTCCATATTGTTTTCTGTAGTGGCTACATCAATGCACAATCCCACCAGTGGTGTACCAGGATTCTCTCTTCTCCACATCATCTTCAGCACTTCTTATTTCTTATCTTTTTGATAATAGTCACTCTAATAGTTGTGAGAAAATATCTCATTATAGTTTTCATTTGTGTTTCTCTAAAAATTGGTAATGTTGAACATCTTTTCATGTACTATATTTCCCCATGTCTAAGATGCTCCCATGTATAAGACACACCTTAATTTTGGGGCATGAAATTTGCAAAACAAATGTATTACATAAAGTTACTGAACTCAAGTTTTATTCATCATAAAATTCATACAACTTCTCATCACTCTCAAAACTTACATCCATTAGCTTGTCCTCATCCGTGTCTGATGATGAACCACTACCTTTAACAATGAATGCAAAACAAGTGCAAAAAGGGAGAAATACAAGTAAAAAAAATCTACAACCACTGTATAGACGTACCCAGTTTTTAGACCCCAAATTTTTCTTAAAAAGGTGCATCTTATACATGGGGAAATATGGTACTTGTTGACCATCTATATATCTTCTTTGGAAAAAATACCTATTCAAATCATCTCATTTTTTTTATTGGTGAGTTGAATAATGTTTGTAAATATTTGGTATAGTAATCCCAAATCAGATGTATGATTTGCAAATATATTTTCTCATTCGGTAGTTTGCCTTTTCATTTTGTTGATGGTTTCTTTTGTTGTAAAGATGCTTTTTCGTCTTACCTAAATCCATTTGTTACTTTTGTTTTTGCTACCTTTGTTGTTGGTGCCAAATCTGCAAAAACACCTCTAAGAATGATATCCAGGAACACAGCACCTATGCATTCTTCTTTGTGTTTTATTATTTCAGATCCTACACTCAAGACTTTAATCCATTTTGAATTAATTTTTGTGTACGGTGTAAGATAATGGTCTCACTTATTGCATTTTGTTATGGGAGCCCCAGGACACGAATTCTTATCTTTTTGTAGATAAGCCCCATAATGTAAGGAGAGAGTGATTACAGGGGATGGGGTCAGAGAATGGAAAGAGGTGATGATTTCAGAAATAAATTCCAAATAAAAAGTAATTCAGATATTATGTTACTAAGTATGAATAATTTTTTCTGAATTATAGTTTTAAAAGGCTCCCTAATTTTTACATTTTATCTCCTTTCTGCTTCAAGCATCTTGTTTTACCATTTAGTCCATCTAAAATCTCAGTTTTGCCCCCTGCACTGTGTCTTTCTCTAAAATAAAAACTTTGTTATCTTCTATTCCAGAAAGCAAAAAAAAAAAAACCAAAGAAACAGAAAACAGACAAATATTAGTCTTTACATCCTATTTTGGCTGTTATCCTAAATTTTTCTTTGCTTTTTTGTTATTTTCAGCCAGGTTTGTTGAAGTAGAAGTTCAAAATATTTATTCCCCAATTTTACTAATTACCCTCTCCATGCAATTTGATTGTGGCCTGTACACTCTATGTGAAAATACATATTAATAAAAATATTTCAAGCACAAGCAATGTCAACAGTTCTCCTATATTCTAAAGCACCTTATTTATACCAAATCCAAAATAAAATAAAATCTGTCTTATACTTTTGGGCACTTAAAATTATGCATGAAGACTTAAACAACCATACTGTAAGAGAAAACAACTAATAACTCAAATTTGAAAGATGAAAAAATTAAAAATATTTTATTAATAAAATAGGGTATTTGTTATCTAAAAATCCAGTTGAAATGGTTTAATTGTATAGAAGAAAGTGAAATATCAACAAATGCTATCTAACTGTTCTAGAATTGTTATTTTTCTAAGTATATAAAACAACTAGAATTCTGTATAGTAAATATTCCAAAATGACTCTAATATATGAAGTTCAAATGAAGTCCAATGATGCTCATGAAAGTATTATAATTGACAATTCTTTTATTGAGAAAAACCTAATGATAGAAATTGGCTGATAGACCAAATAGTAGTATTTACTGAATCAACCAATAAAGTAGAGTCACTTAGGTGCACATTTAACTTACAAAACTTCAATTCCACACCAGTCAAAAATAAACAGAAATAATTTGGTACTAGACAAACTGTGTAAGAAACCAAACAAGCTTATTTGGTATTATCTGAAGAAACTGTTACTTGCTCCAACATTGGAGAGGAAACGTTTTATTAGAATTCTCAGAGAGAATATGCCTTGTGCACAATCATGTAGATGATCTTCAATGGGAGATTTAAAGTATTTCATAGGTAAAGACTGTACGTGATTTTCTCCTTACATAACAACTTTATATACTTAATCCATATAAAAAGATGCAATCTCAGTGAATGAACTGAGTGCATTTAAAATATATCATGCTAAATGATTTACAAAATAAAATTCTAAAAGTGAATATATATATATATATATATATATATATATATATATATATATATATGGCATATAAAAGATATAGAGGGCATGATTAATTTGGGATAAATGGGATAAATGACAGGAAAAGAGAAAATAGCAAGAAGTGATATGTTATCAAGTGCAACTAAAAAAAGTCATAAAACTCAATGTAGCAACGGAAGGAAATGATGGCACAGTGAAAACCAGAGTAAGCAAACTGGGATTTTATTTGTAGAGACTCAATGACTGGCTTATTATCTCACAGCAAGTAGGCAGAGGTAAGATAGGAAAAAGTCAACGATCAGTAATTATTTAATTCTGCTACTCTTCTCCCAAATTTTAAGGAATCATTAGGTAATTGGATAACCATTAGAGATGTAAAACAATAAATATTTGTTTTTATGCTTTAACTACATAATACAAATGTTTTATTTTTAGCCATGCTACTTTTAAGATCCTAGTCCAGTTTGGTAATCCAGGTCATTTTATATCATCTTTCTTGGGTTCTACATGTGAACATAAAGAAAAATGTGTATGTATGTGCACACATGTTTGGATATGACTTACTATGTGTTATTATGCCAATCATTTACAAAGATTACACTATTTAATTATAAAATAACCCTATGTGTTAAAACTTTATCGTCTCTAGTTTATAGATGAGAAAAGTAAGGCTCATTTTGGTGATGTGACTCGTCCAATGAAAAAGAACAAACTGGGTTGAGCTCTGAACCCAGAAATCTGATTCCAAAGCTGTCATTCTTATACGTAAAGCTATTGAGCATGAACTATGTGAAACATACTTTATATATACAACTCTGCTCTGTAGACATAATGATCCTCATTTGGTTAATAAATAAACTAAGTCTCAAAGAGATTATATAACTGTTCAAAGAAATCTAGCTAAGAAGTGATAGTTGAAATTAGAATTCAAATCTCTGTGATTTTATATGTAGTTAGAAACAAAGAATGATATAACATTTATAAAAATAAAATCAACTTTTTTATTAATAAATTAAAATATGCTTGGTTTTATCCACAAATAACCCAATATTTGTTTTAAAAACTTGGTGTTAAAAACCACTGATTATTAGTCACATTATTTTTACATTAAAAAATATAATTTGCCTTACATATAATAAAGATTCCATTTTTTTAGGAATCTCTTAGTATACTTCTAATCACTATTTTTTTCTTCTCCTTTTGAAAATACATAGGCTACTATAAAATATCTCTAGGTGATCAGTATATCTACCTGTCAGAAAAATAAATTATTTTTTTCATCTTTGTCATTCTCATGGTCACATGGCATCCACATAACTAAGTATAATAAAATAAATCAGTGGCTTCTAAGGAGGACTCAGATAGCCTGGAAGTGTTCTGGAACATCATCGTTGGGATCCTGTCAGCAACCATGGAACAGTTTTGGCAGCTGGGGACTATAGCACTTCTAGCACAGAAAGAACTCTCTTGGGCACAAAAGGCAAAAATAAATAAGTAAGTAAGTAAATAAATAAATAAACAAGCAGTTAAGTAGATAATTTTTTTTCTACTGTACTGTTCTTTTCACGAGAAGTCAAATCTGACTTAACCAATAAAAATGCTAGGAAAAAGAACTATTTTATAGAATATAGAAATGGACACCTTACTAATGCTAGTGCTGCCATTATTTCAGGGCTAAAATAAAAGGTTTAGTGCTTTATTTCTGATAAAAGTGTTCTCTCACATAAGTTGAAACTCTTGGACTTGTTTCAGAAGAGAGACTAGGAGGACATATAAGAAGTAACTGGTTATAAGAAATTGGACTGGAAGCATCAGCTTATTTTATATATCAGCAGAAACATTAAGTCAAGATGTGATCCAAAAACCTTGATATGGTAACATCCATATTCTTCTGCTAAAATAGTCGCCCATACCCACACATCCATTTCAGCTATAGCAAATCCTTTGCCACCCAACACAATGCTGTAAATCTAACTTCTAGAAGTCTGAACTTTCAGATTTTCTGCCAAACTTTACTGCTCGCTCAATTTCCTTTGCCAATCCATTCATAAACAGAGCTTAACCTCGATAAGATTCAGCAGGATCTCAGATCCAAAACCTTTAGATGCCAGACTTCTAAGACTGTTTGTGATCAGGGAGACATAAAGGCAGCAAGGGACACATTGTCTTCTCAGCACCAATGCAGAAAAGACTGTCAAGTTGACAAAATGAGCTGAAAAGTCTTTTGCTGTCTTTTACTATTCAATACTATCCCAGGAGGTAGGCGCTTAAAAACAAATTTTCCTTTTCTGGTAATGTGTTAATAAAATATAAAACTTATATGAATGCGTTTTTTACATACTCTTGTCCTCATTATAATACTTCTATATTTGACTGTATGCATATTTTGCAGAATAGACTGCTTTATGCTCTGGTAATTTCCCATTTTATATAATTCAAATATGAAGGCACTTGCAAGGTTACTGGATGTACTTATTTTTAAAAGTTAAAAACAATCCTGTTTTCATTTTTATATTGTTGTTCACCTGTGTATCTGACTGTAAATTCAAATTGAATAAAACGACCTCAATTTTTTCTTACTATAAAGCTATCTAAAAGGATTGCAGAGTAAAGTACTTAATAAATTGTAAATATTTTCTTTAAAAAAAACTAACGTTTTTGAAAGCATGTAGTGGAAAACAAAGATGTCTGTAATGAAATACTACATGATAAGTTGAATCTTACTTACCAAATTCCTTAGGAACTGCTATAGAATAAACACAATTATGTCCCACACTGTAATTTTTTGGATAGTTTGGTGATAGAACAGTGCCTTCTGAGCCTGTTGAATGACTCCCACATGGTGCTAGAAAATAAAAATGATAAAACATTATTTTTATAAAAAGATTATAAATTATATTATGAATATTTTCTTAATATAAACATATGGCTACTAAATTTTAAAGTATATTATGTACCTCCATATTTTAATAAGATGGCCTTGTCAATTATCTTAATTAAAAAATTATGTGCTAACAGAACATTTTAAACACCATGATGTACCCTTCTCAAAAACAAAGTAATATACTAGTGCATAATGGTGCTATCTCTATAGGTAATAGGGAAGGTCTGCTTTCATTTATGATAAAAGGGTAGTGAGATATATATATATATATATATATATATATATATATATATATATATATATATATATATATATATATATATATATATATTTAATTCAGTGAGAGAAGGGGAGGCAGAGAGACAGAATTCCACATGTGCCCCAACTGGGATCCACCTGGCAAGCTCACTAGGGGACAATGCTCTGCTCATCTGGGGCATTGCTCAAGAGTTCAAGAAAGTTAAGATTTGCAAAGTGGTAATAAATGAAAAAGGAGTCTGAGTAGATTTGTCAATCTGGAGGAGTAAAGAGCTTCTTCCCTATTTCCATGGCTCCCTTGAAGAGGGATTTCACCTAGGCCTGACAGCCTACTGGCCCCGCCCCTCCCCCTGCAGAGATGGAATGAGCTTCCTGATTGGTGAGCTCAGGCCAGGAACTTAACTGACAGCCTGGAGCCACCCTGCCTTAGGGCACAGGTGATGGTTTCCTTCTCTGCAGGTTCAGTATTTTAGGCTGAGTCTGCAGAGGGCTGGCCATGGTTGTTGCAGGACACCTATAAGTGCCTAGGAAGCACAATGGTACCACTTCTCAACTGCTATCATTATTAAAACTGGTAGTTCAATTTCCTCCAGTCTACCTCTGCATTGGCTTTGAACTTGTGCAAGATTCTCTCAAACATTGAAAAGGAAAATTTTGGTATTATTAATATGGTAGTTTCAACCAGAGCAACTTTTTACCAGTTATAGTTGGCAAGCCAAATCCAGCTCATGCCAAGAGAAAATTTTGCATTTTTAAGGAGTTACAAACAAAACGAAAACTAAGAATATGTGATGGAGACGTGTGTCCAGCAAAGCCCAGAATGCATTTGACCCTTTACAGAAAAGGTTTGCTAACCCTTGAACTAGAGCAGAGAGGTGGTAGCTAGACTGTAGTTGGAAGAAGAGTAAGTGATGAATAAAGAAATACAAAAGTAATTAGAAACTTAATCATAACCAGAAGGAAATTGTAGGGAAAGAGACAAAGCTGAATGAGTTTTTGTTATGTGAAAAAATAGTGAGGAAGGAGTCTTATAAAGGGGTCAGGAGCATTGACCTGTCCTAGGGTCTTTGAAAAGGTAAGATTAACAACAAAAGTGGAAAGACTAGCTATAGAATGCATTAGTGACACACCTTTGTATTTGAGGAAAGGTCTCAAGGAGACATAGGTGGGGGTTCATGGTGGCAATTTATTGAAATTACTGCCTGATTTTTCTTTTAAAGAGAACTGGATGAGGTATGCTATGTGCCTTGAGAAGAGCCATGAGAGTTTGAAAAAGTAAACACTTTTGATTGACTTTTAGTCAAAGTTTAAACTATAGCAATATATTAAGCATACACATCACACAAACAGCATGTTGTATTGAAATGGTGGCTAATAAATGTTCTACCTCTTTTTCTTTTAATGTTTTATGAAATGGTAATAAATAGACTTAAAGATACTAAAATTAGAACTTCCTAGAATTATAACAAGTTGGCAGTGAGGATAATAACCACAGAGGCTAATAATAATTAGCCTCCTCTAATAATCACTGTCATCACTCATTAATGTTTAAATTAGAGGAGTCAGGTGTATTCTTATTTCAGCATTGATAACTTTATTCAACTGAAAACACTACTGATCAAAGAATCATTCAATGCTAAGTAATATGTTTTATGTTAACTTTCTTTCTGATGTTAAGGTGCTCCAAAATTACAATGCTTTGAATATACATGATAAGTATCTTATTTATAAATTTTGAAGGTATAAATAGAAATGAGAGCTTCTAACTGAAGTTTAGCTTTGGGACTCAGTCATGAATATTCTACCAGTCCACAGTAATGTGCAAATAATGGATCAATTTGTTTTGTATATTTTATCATATTTTGCATAATGGACATCTAGAAAAGCTTTGTTAGAAAACAATTTAAAAATATAAAAATATAAATATATTTATTTTAAACTGCTGATGAATATATATGAGGTTGCATGTAATCACATGTCCTTTTGGTGACTAAAATGTCGATTCTATTATTCATACTGGTAGCAATAAATTTATGTTTCATCTGGTCGGTGATTACAGCATGGCCTAATTTGTACCCAATTATACTGAATGTTGTAGTGACTGAAAATATTTTATGCAGTGTGTACATATCATAAATAAGGAAAAATTAGCTCTACTGTGAGAAATGAATTTATTGTAATCTGTCTTATATTTATAAAAAATCTAGATGAAATAATGACTATGCCAGGCTAACTTTACTAATTTTTCTAACACTGGTTCCTAAAATTCTCTCTCTCTTCTAATTTCATCTTATTGACTAGTAGGGAAAAGGCAGCCTTTATCTCTGTGGCTCTGTTAACAATCGGTGGAAGATAAAAGGAAGCCAGGACTTTTAATTAAATGCTTATTTTTGCCATATGACTTATACCTGCGGGCCTTTGTCATAGTGGAATGCATTAAAAATAAGAACACACCTGTTACTGATGATAATTTGTGCAAAACTATGACTAGTTTAAATCTGCATTTTAATAGCATTTTGTAGAACACTAGAGTTATGAGAAAAAATGGTTCTGTGGTTAACTAAGTTTGTGAAATACATGGATAAAATAAATAAGGTTCTTACTACAAGACTTTAATGAGACTTTAGTAGGTTTGGGGAATATCATGTTTTTTCTTACAAATTTACATGGTCATGGAGACTGTTCCAGTGTAACATCTCACAGGATCAACATCCCCAGGATATACTTTGTAAGATTTATATTGTTGACTATAATCAATTATTGTTTTGCATTACTATATAACTGTGATTTATGTATACATATACAGCCAAAGTATTTTAAAGGTTTTTAAATGTCAAAAGGGACCTCATGAATGTCTGTTGGATTATTAAATGAACTATACTTGCAGAACCAAACTACTATAAATTGGTTTTCCACAGTTAGCACATAACACTAACATTTTATTTCGTTGAAATAGCCTCAGAAATTCACTTAAATCCATGACCAAATTGAGACAAACCCTCTCTCTTAATAAATCTATAAAAACCTATTTTTTTCTTTTTGTGATCAAAATCTTCACTGTTTCTTCAATTTCCAGAAATCACTGTTGCTTTATATTTAAAGGTAGTATTGTGTGAAAGATTATGTATCTTAAAACATTAGAAATATATTCAACGATAAGGTTTTTACAATGTGGAAGCCACAGGGATACTGAGTTCCATTGAGGAAATAGCAATCAGCAAACTCATGTCTGCCACTTCACCTGCAAACTCATGAGAACATTTTTTTATTCTGGAGTAATCTCTCATTGAGTAGGGAAATCAAAAACACAATTTAATATGTATTATTCTTTGTCTTCTCTCTTTTTCTGTTCTTTTTTTTCCTAATCTTTGTTTGGCTGAATTTTATGGTTTGATTTGTGTAAGTAAAATGTGTCCATGCTGTAACTATATTGTAAAACCTTGTTTTCCTTCTGAACTAAGAAGCAGTGATAGAATAGCCAGATGTAGTGTTTCCAGAAAAATCAGAGGATAAGACTGCAAGTGGGTTTTTAGACTGCCATATATTCAATGAACAGATTATCACCTATGGTTTGATCATGTGTGTGGGATAGGGGAGGAAGACGAAGATAATAATGATGATGATGAAGAGGAGGAGGAGGAGGGGCCCTCCCATTGAGTGAAACAGAAGAATCCCAAACCATTTATAGGAAAAAGGTACTCCTTGAATGTTCATACATCTTACAGACTTTATGATACATTCAATGCAGCCTTAAACTACTTGTAATTTCAAATCTGTCTTTTCACTTGTATAATGTACAATTTATACCAAATATACACTATAATACAAATTATTTTATAATGTATAAATTCTTTTCTCAGAAAGCAAGTTCAGTAATTTTAAAACTGATGAATTCTTACAGGTCACAAAAGAGCAACATGATATATTAAATCAATAATTTACAGGATGTGGCCCTTGACTCCTTCGGTTTAAAAGAACTGCTATACCTTATACAAGTGCTGGTCCACGTCTAGTAAAATACTTATGGCCTGATATAGCTTGATTGAATGTCACAAATCATAAATCCTGATATAAAATACATCTGATAGCTATATCTCCCATGAAGTCTTTCTTCTTTCTTCTAAAGGACTTTTATAACCTTAATCACTATGATGTGTATTTGTAATTTAGACAGCAAGGCAGCCATTATTCCCAGTATTAATTTTTTTTTTTTCAGGGACAGAGAGAGGAACAGACAGACAGGTACGGAGAGAGGTGAAAGCATCAATCATTAGTTTTTCGTTGCCATCCAACACCTTAGTTGTTCATTGATTGCTTTCTCATATGTGCCTTGACTGCAGGCCTTCAGCAGATGGAGCAATCCCTTGCTAGAGCCAGCAACCTTGGGTCCAAGCTGAAGAGCTTTTGCTCAAGTCAGATGGTCCCGCACTCAAGCACTCAAGCTGGTGAGCTCGGGGTCTTGAACCTGGGTCTTCTGCATCCCAGTCCTATGCTCTATCCACTGTGCCACTGCATGGTCAGGCCCCAATATTGATTTTAAGATTAAAATTACTACTGCTTTTTTTCTCATTGTTCAAAACCTTGATCTTAGTAAAAATACATAACTGTTCATCTATTGATTTCATTCTCCTCTTCATGTCTCCTACATGAGCATATGTACTTCATTTTGTTATCTGCCTTAGATTGTAAGCCTCCAATACATCTATATTATCATAACAGTGATAAATACAACTTTAATTATAAACTGTTACTCTAAGTAACTGATTTATTTTGCTCTTAATTTTCCTCTTCATTACTTTGATGCATTTACATTTATTTATGTGCTATGATTTGTCTGTTGCTTCATCTGTTCACCTAAATAAAAAAAGCAAAAATCAGTCTTTGTTACTGGTGAATTAATTTTGTCCTATAATTCTAGACTCCTGTTTCACAGGAAAAAAATATTCATCTTAATATTGTAATTAGTGGCTTGTAAACCATTTTAATGACTCACTAGGTCAACTTAGTAGGCTATGAGCTTCTACATCTGCCACGTAACTGATTGCCTGGACTTATTCCTTTAATTTTGCTAGATAGATAGGCATTCTTTTCATTCTCTAGCACTCTGTGGGCTGTGTTCTCCATCAGGGATGTGTTCTTAGAAGAAGAAAAAAAAAGGAATCACTTTACAGCAAAGGCTTAAGAATAACTGTATTCCTTGGAAAGATCTTTCATATTACCATATACATATTCTACTAACAATAGTGATCTTGTAGATGTTGGTAGTTCATGTTTGATGCCTATATCACTTATTTCAACCCTATTTTCAAGATTGGAATATAACTCACACACCATGAAATTTACCCTTTTAAAGTATACAATTTTTTTAAGTATATTCACAATGTTGTGCAACTAACCCCACTATCTCATCAAAATTTGTTATCCAAAAAGAGAATCCCTGTACTTGTTATCAGTCATACTCCGTTCATTCCACTCCTAATTCCTTAGCAATGACAGATTTCATGGAAACTGCACATAGGAAGTCAGTTTCTTTAAATGATTTTGATTAAATTATTGGCACTTTTTAAAACCTCAAATTCTTTTATGGCACTTAGTTTACTCTTTTGTTATATCATTGATTTTTGTGATGGCATTCATTTATTTATTAAAATATAAATTAAGACAGTCAATATATTAGTATAAAATAAGTTTAAAGAAAAAAAAAAAGGCTTCTGGAACAATTATTAACTCCTACATCTTCCCACAAATGTTGATTTCTCAAGAAAGTCTTCCTGTCTCCCAGACTACTTCAGAAGCCCTCATAACACAACACTACCGCGGTTACTTTTAGGAAATGAATTACAACTTGTAATTATATATTTATTTGTATGTCTCTGATTAAGACCTGTCTCTATCTCTGGACTTAAATATCTATTAAAGTTTCCAGGTCATAAGGCTTAAGAATAACTGCAGAATAACTATAAGAATTTCTTTTTTGCATACCATGTGTACTTCTGTAGCCTAATGGAATCTGTTTATACAATAAGCTTCTAATAAATATACATATAGTGAAAATAAAAAAAACAATAAAATATATTAATATCTTGTTATTGGCTAAATTCACAAAATATAAAACTAATGGGTTTTTCAAACTCTTTGTTTAGGGTAACATAGCAGAATGCCACAGAAAACCCAAAGATTTGGAATCAGAAAGGAGAAGGTTTAATTTCCAGCTTCACTATTTATTTATTGACTGAGTAGCCTTGGAAGAGAGGAAAATCGAACTGGGATAGGAAATGTCTGTTAGATCTGATATATGAGGTGGGTGTAAGTAAAATGAATTAAGAAATTCTTCTGACCTACTCCAGAATCATCTGGAGGCAATCTAATGAGGCTTCCATAAAGGTCTTAGAAAGATGAACTAAACTCACAAATCTTAGGAAGGAATACAAAGGGTAACAAAAGGGCAGGAGAAACTTTCCTGTTGCTTCTGCCAGGTTCTTCTCTTGAGAGAGTTAGAGATGCCTTATACCACCCTACTCAGGGGATTGCCACGAGGAGCTCATGACTTTATTTTCCTGTCTTCTTTATTTATTCTAAGGATAAAGAGCAGAGCATCCATCCCAAAGCAAAAGGAACCTACAACTTCAATCTGGCTGTTTTCTCATGGGGTGGAGTCCCTGTGCTTGGCTGTGATGGTCAGTGTAGATGTGGTCGTCTAGTATTTTGAACTCTATTCTTTACAAGTTCAGGGGAAAATAAGAACCAGCATTATTAATAAAAAGAAGGGGAGACTGGCCCATCTTCTACTTTTCCATATAATTCAGGGGTTCTTTTTACTGTTTCATCAATTTTAGATGGGGAAAATTGTCTATATTTTTACTAGACTCTAACTGAATTTTTTCCTAACTGGAATTTAGCAAATTTGTCACTGTTAGAAATCACAGATATTTTTATATTAATTTTGCATATTATATATTCATAACTGATGTAGATACCTCAAAATATTACTTATGCTCATCACTACTAAAAACTACAGTAGTTATTAGATCTGCTGCTATACCTTTTAATTAAGGTATTAATTAAAAAGCAATAATATTATAACATCAAAAATGTGTTTTTTATTATAAATATTTTAAGTACTTTGTAATTGGTTTATCTTTCAAGCTTATGTGCTTTATTTTATTTTATACTTAAGATAGTTCTAAAGTCCTTTGGGTTCAAAAAAATACACACAAAAACAAAACAAAAGGAATGCATGTTCTAATTAGATTCATCTACTCTTTTTCTTAAGGGAGCTTGGTTTAGAGAATGTTGCTTTGACCTAAGAAGATCAGAAAAATATTAGTTTTATTGGAAGAGTCTTTCCTGTTCTTTTTTCTCTTTTCCTAAGAAGACAGACAATTTCTTTCCTTAATCAGAAAGGTTCTATACCTCAGGTTTGGAACCTGAAGAGAAACACCCAGAATAGGATTGTCTTAATCTTGGATCTATTTTGAAACAAAGTCTAAATGTGGTTTAGATTCACTCACCAACTCTCCCATGTGCTTCAATGTAACTCACTAAAATTCTGCTTGGGGATTTGGAACCAAATTCCCAGTAGCACAGACAGCTCTAAATTTTCTTCTATGCGTATATCCGTTAGAATATTTGGACTAGTGGGCTCAGAGGTTGAAGTGTAAGTGTAAAGTGAAAATTTTCTGTGTTTAGTAAAGGGAAGGAAGTACCTCCTCCCTTAGGCAGTCTCCCTGAAGACATAACGGACCGACCTTTTCATTTTACAGTGCATGCTTGCCTGGCCTTCTGAGAACCTTTGGAAATATAAACACACACTTCTGAAATTAGGGTTCATAAGAAAATATACTCACAAGGTATCCAAGATAGCAGGTACATCAATTGGTCTCTCAAGGAGATAACGCTATCTATTCTTTTTGTTGTTATGTATATTTGCGTGAGGTTCTGTCTAGTCTTTGTAGTATGTTTCATGAACAGCTTACAATGTGTGTTGTATTCCAGATATGCTTATACAGTAATAAAATTGCTTTCTTTCTCTTTAAGGTTTTTTGAAATGATCTTTGTTAGTAGGATTTTTGTTCCCTTAATGAAAGTAAAGAGTTGGCTATTTTTAGATCTCCTGTGCCAATATTATTCTGAAATACAATATGAGTCATATTATGACTTCGAATAGTTACTGTTATGTATATTATTTTCTTCATTTCTAAGGAAAGGATCACTATGTCAATTCAGCTTTCTGTAGAAATAAACAATTTTCTATTTTTCTGCTAAACCTGGCAACACATTAGGAAGGCATGATTGAAATCGAACTTAAAAAATAGACTGTATAGTAGTAGAGAGTGGGAACCTCTTAGCACAGTGGAAGGCCATGTGACTACACATCTGGGGATACAGTGTAGTGATGGAGATGCCAAAGGCAAGGGAAATAAATATGGTTTAAGTATGAGCTCCAAGTCAGTGGTCACAAGAAAATATTCTGGGAATTTTGGCCAATGATTTGCAATCAGTTTGCTTTTTACATGGGAAGTTCTACCTAGGGTGCTCCAGAATTTACAGCAGCAGGGATTTATTTATAACAATGTTAATGATTCTCTAGTCTAGCAGGCAAGAGGCCAATTGGAGTGATAATGTGAAATTTACCTTTTCTTAATTCTTCACTTAACCTGGAGGAAGATTTCAGATATAAGTGGAGGACCCTAAATCTTACAACTTATTCTTGGTGCCATGTGTCCATTCATGAAACATCTAACCATCCTAAATATGCCAGGCATTCTTAGGTTCCAGAGATATAAAAAGGTTAATATAAGGTCTTTTGAAGACTTAACCAGCCTTTCTATAAGAAAATATTTGAGAAAGAGCATGGACTCCAAAACAAGACTGTTAGGCAAGTGTGACTTAGAATAAGTGACTGAGCCTTTTTCTCTTTCCTCATCTATAACATGAGAATATTAGTATTCCCTAAGTTATGGAGTCATGGTGAGAGATCAAATGATAAGGGCACAAAACTTCAAATCTGGCTCAATATAGGTAAGCTCTTATTCCTCATTATTCTTCCTCTCTGTTCACTTGCCCTATTGAGCTACTTTAATTTTTATCCTAAATCCCCTGTCATTCCTGTTCCTATGCGTTCACATATGCTGAACCACAGAGGTGAAACATACTCTCCTCATGCCTTGTAACTCGCCTGGTTCTTTCTTCTTTATAATTGTAAGATTCAGATCATGCATCACTTTTATAAGGAAGGCTTTCTTGATCTCTCTTTGTAACTAGGTCAGATGCACCTCCATGCTGGGCTCACAGTACTTTGTATTTATTTCTAGCAATGGACCTTATCTGTCTGTATCTCATCAGATTGTAATTCTCTACAGGGAGGGAGCATATTGAATTTATGTTTTTATCTTTAGTAGTTAGTACAGAATCAGGCTGATAAATGGTACCTATGAATGCCTAATAGAAAAAAAAATGAATGATATTACTTCTTTAGAATAATTGGCAAGCTAGCAATTATTTAGCAGTCCAAATATGTTTATTCTTAAGATTTGTTTTAATTTTAATGGAGTGACATTGATAAACAGGGTACATATGTTCAGAGAAAACATCTCCAGGTTATTTTGACATTTCATTATGTTGCGTACCCATCACCCAAAGTCAAATTGTCTTCCGTCACCTTCTATCTGGTTTTCTTTGTACCCCTCCCCTCCACACACCCTCTCCCTTTTATTATTATAATTAACAACTGGATGCTCACTGTATTCTATAGCAATAGAAAAGATCAAGTTTGTTGCATTGGTCCAGTTATAAACCCTACCGCGCTTATAGTCGAAAGTTAGTAGGGTGTAAATATTAGAAGTCTTATCACAAGAAAAACAATTTTTGTAACTCTGTCAGGTAATGGATGTTAACCAGATTTACTGTGGTGATCATTTCTCAATATATACAAGTATCAAATTATTATTTTGTATACATGAAGAAACTATGATGTTATATATAAATTTTACTTCTTCAAAAAAAGAATATTGATTGGTATTGTGGCCAATACTCTCAAATTTAGTAATTTATCTTTCAAAGTTCTAAGCCCTAAAATAACTAAGGCTTTTACATCAGAGATATCTTTACCCATTGTATATTGTTTTAATTTTAGATATATATATGATTCTGTCCTGGGAGCTTTAGAGAGCAAGGTGGGGAGGGTAAATGGGAGTGTTTTTTTCTGCGAGGAAGAAAAGGGATCATATGTCTGAAGAAAGTCAGACAGCCAGTCAATGGAGAGCTGGAGAAACAGCATCCAGGCAGAAATGTCAGCAAGTGCCAAGGCCTTAATGCAGAGAAGTGTGCAGTGCTTTGAAGAACACAAAGGAGGCCAATGTGGGCCCACTGTGTAGTAGAGAGGGAGAACAGTAGAGAGGTCAGGCTGTCTATAGGCAGATTAAGTAAAGTATGATAAGATCTTTGGCATTTATTCAGACTTTAGAACCCACAGGTGGATATTGAGTAAATATATGGTGTAATCTGTCCTACTGAGATTACTTAGTTGTATTTAGAAGAGACTAGAGAAATAGGAAATAGAAGAAATTAGTTGGAAGGGAGAATAAGAGGTAAGAGATGGCTGGTGCTCTATATTGGGGTAGAGATGTGTTTATATAAATAAATGCAATGATTGGATTAAATAAATGAAATAATAAATATTAAGGGAAATAACATGGAAGTAGTCACTATTTGTGTTTTATTACCTTTATCTAATATTGAGTCAGGTTATGGATAAGAATGGTATAATGCAGTGGTTCTTAATCTGGGTTCTATCGAACTCTAGGGGTTTGATGAGTCGGTCTCAGGGGTTAGGAGAAGCCTCTGCCGCAGAGGCCAGAATAAAGTAATACCATAATTTGTTGTGAGTTCATGCACTTGGTTGGTTTTGTTCTTTGAGAAAGGTGATGTTTGTGCACGGCTCATTTTGTGCACCAGTAAAAAAAATATACCTATGTCTTGAATTTGAAAAAAAAATCATATTTTATTTATCACTAAAGAAGTGTTCGGTGAATGTGCATATGAAACTGGTGGGTTCATTACCTCAAAAAAGGTTAAGAACCACTGGTATAATGTAATTATGCTTAAACAGATACTTTTCAAAATACATATGAAAAGTAAGGGAAGAAATTGTGTTCTAAACACATTTTTCTTTTTAAGTCACAAAGTGAGTTGCAGATACAGAGATCTTGTTCTGCTATCATTTAATGTATGTGACATTTTTATGAGATAATCCACAGGGTTTCTCATCACTGAGCAGGATTTACCACAGGATGCTATCATTTTGGATCTATTTCTGACAAACATAATCTTCCGGTGTCCAACATAAGATCTTTAAAATATTTTCCTCATATTTAAAATGTACATTTAATCTTAAACAATGATAAATCTATATTCTAAAATAGATAAGTGGCACACATTCTTACGGTCCAGTTATAGCGGAGAAAATATTTACTTAGAGCCTTCTTGTATAAATTAATGCAGTACATGCTAAAAGGGTAAGATTTCATGATTTATGGTCTTCTTGGTAGACTAAGGCAACATTATAAGAAAAGGTAAAATGTGCATGGTTGCATTTAAAGAGTATGCAGAGTATGGTCATGTTTATTTTCATATAAAATAATAAAAACCTTATTTCCATATTTTGGCACTTAGGATTCATAGTCCAATAGCTACCTTTCTACTTATGTACTCTAAAGAAACGTCAGTCAAACTTTCCAAAATGCTTAGCATGAAAAGCAGCAGAAACTAGCCACCTAACACCCAAGCACTGATGAAATTAGAAATAGAAGCATGAGCAAATTAACACATTGCAAAGGCAATCACTAAAATAACCAAAATAATTTGATTCTGAAACACTTTAGGAGACAGGCTGTGGGTGTGACATATCTCTTTACCTCTTATATGAGGGAATCAACAGATAGTGTCTCGAGCTGGTGAATCAAGAAACAGAGCTTCATATACAGGGTCACAGAGAGGGCCATTAGAGCAACTAGAAATAGAGATTATTAGAAGATCCGCTGAGGATTAGGATAATTGAGGGGGGTGGGGAAGATGACCATTGCTTTAAATGGTAAACTATTCTGTATTATTTTTCATTATCACGTACATACACACTTATATTACTTTGGTAAAAAACAAAAAAGTTACGTTAATTAAAAATAATTTATCCTTGGCCCAGGCCAGATAGCTTAGTTGGCTAGATCATTGTCCTGACTTGCCGAGGTTGTGTTGGAACCCTGGTCAAGGCATATACAAGACACAACCAATGTGGCATAAATAAGTGGGAGGGGAAATTGATATTTCATTCTCTTTCTCTTCCTCTCTTTTTTTCTCTCCCCCTTTCTCTTTCCCTTTCTCTGTCTCTCTTCCATTCTTGCATTTTAAAAATCAATTATGGTAAAAATAGTAATTTAACTATATGAACAACAAAAACCTCTTGCTTTAATTCATTTGCTTTACACAGTAATTTTAACATTTAAAGTATTAAATTAATAAATTGGACAGTCAGCCAGTCCTGTGTATTTTAGATTTCTATACAAGCCCAATGAAGGAAAACAGATAGATACAAGTTAGCCTGATGTAAATAACTAAAATGCATTAATCTATCCTTACTGGGTGACAGTGGCAGACACAGGACCAAATGTTTTAAATAAGTTAATGAATATAATTCTAACAACCTTACAAATTACACAGTATTATTTCATGCTTAGATATACAAAATAAATAAATTAAACAAGACCCAGGCTTTTTTTCTTGCTTTTAAATCACTCTTTAGAGTTAAATATATCTCATTTTACAACATGTGAATTTGCCTGACCAGGCAGTGGCCCAGTGAATAGAGCGTCGGACTGAGATGGGGGGGACCCAGATTCAAAACCCAGACGTTGCCGATATCCAGCTTGAGTATGGGCTCACTAGCTTGAGCGAGGGGTAAGTGGCTTGAGCAAAGAGTCACTCCCTCTGCTGTAGCCCTCCAGTCAAGGAATTTGAGAAGGCAATCACTGAAAAACTAAGGAGCTACATTGAAGAATTGATGCTTTGCCTCTCTCTCCCTTCCTGTCTGTCTGTCCCTATCTGTCCCTCTCACTGGTTCTCTCCATCTCTGTCAAAAAAATAATTAAAATAAAAATACATAAAACATGAGAATTTTCCCCCTTCCAATAGGCTAGAAATGAACAGTTGTGATTATATTTTGAACATAAATGTGTATTAATTTTTTCTAATAGTTTCAAACATGTATTGAAAAAACTTTATTTGATTTCTCTAATACCTTGGTATTATGGTTATAAGTCAAATGACATCCAAATTAATTGATAGCAAAATATGTTTCTCTCATAAAAATTTAAAAATACTGAGCTCCTTTGCTATTTTCAAGAAGCAGTGAATGCGTAGCTATATAATGACATTAATAAATTAAATTTAATTACCATTAAAATGACAAAAATATACTAGTTTAACTAAAATGTAACATGGAATGCATATTTTCTATGCTTCTTGTTGAAAATTTTTACTGGATCTTCTGTAAATGCTCTGTTAATTGAGTGTTCAAAGTAACTATTTCTTTTTTTTTAGCAAGAGAAACAGAGTAAAAGAGAGAGAGAGAGAGAGAGAGAGAGAGAAGAAGAAGGAGGAGAAGGAGGAGGAGGAGGAGGAGGAGGAGGAGGAGGAGGAGGAGGAGAAATGAGAAACATCAACTTGTAGTTGCGGCACATTAATTGTTCAACTGCTTTCTCATATGTGCCTTGACCAGGAGGATCCAGCCAAGCCAGTGATCCCTTGTTGAAGCCAGTAACCTTGGGCTCAAGCCAATGACCATGGCGTCATATCTATTATCCCATGTTCAGGCTGGTGAGCCTGCACTCAGGCTGGTGACCTCGGGGTTTCAAACTTGGGTCCTCAGAGTTCCAGGTTGACATTCTATTCATTGCACCACCACCTAGTCAGGTCCCAATAACTTATTAAAATAAAACTACAGTACTAACCTGTTTTAGAGATTTAAAAATCAAGGCTCAGTTCACCTCAGTCCATAACTACAGTGAGAGGATCTGAACTCAGGTCTGTTCTTCCAACCACACTGACTGTAGATATTACTTTTCAACCAACATAAAATAATATGTACTGCTCAAAAAATTAAAGGATATTTCAAAATGAATATGAAGTGATAAAATATTCCCTAAATTTTGTGAGCAGTATACTTAATTGGGCTATAATTGATTCCATAAAATATTTTTAGATTAGAAGGGTTTATTTGTATGTATTATGGCATATCCTATACTGAAATTGGCATTGCTATGACCTAGACAAAAAAAAAATATTATAAAGAAATAGGATTATTTTAGGCATGTAATCTTATTAAATACATGCTATACTCTGGTACCCTTGGTTTTCTTCCTACTTAAGTCAATAAAATTCCTCTATTTAATTAGTTATCCCTGTGTTTAACACTTATTCTATTGATTTATAAATTTCTATTTCCTTTGAGTTTTCTGCATCAGAATTTTTAGTTAGTTATTGTCCCCAAATTTCTCCTTGGTTTCTTAATGATGAGTGATAGTAAATTTTAAAAAGTGCTTTTGTATGTTTTTCTGTCTATAAATGATGTCCTTTTTGTACAGCTCTAAATTCTACAATATACTCACTATTTTTCTTAAATTTATTAACTTTTCTTTTTTATTTTTCTCTTTGGAAGAATTAAATCCAAAGTTACTAATTATCTTTTTATTCTCTTTATCTTCTTATAGATGAAAACATCAAATCAACTCAAAAACTCACCAGTTGGTTTATATTTTTTGTTATTTATTTATTTATCTTTTCTTTGAGAGAGGTAGGGAGAAGGAGACAGGAACATTGAGCTGCTCCTGTATGTGCCCTGGCCCAGGAAAAACACTGGCAACCAACCTTCTGGGATAATGCACTGAGCTATCTAGCAAGGGCTTCTAGCTATCCTAATATTAACAGAATGACCATTTAGTAGATATATACATTTTCTTTATTATTTATAACAGCATTTGAAGTAAAGAATTTCAATTTTTCATTTTAAGGAAGAGAGATTAAATAACTTGTTTTTAAGTCAGAAATCATACACATATAATTTCTAATATTATACAACTAGGAAAAAATATCATGTATATCAGACACCAAGAATCCATACTTTTAACCATCAGATCCGGGTTGTTGTTTTTTTTTCCACTCAAATTCATAATAAAAAAATACACTGTATTATCAGTTCAAACATAAGCACCTGTGTGTGCATGAACACGCACGGGCACACACACACACACACACACACAAATATGTGTATATCTATTGCATTTTCTTTATATCTGTATGTAATCAAAAAAAGTTCAACAAATAATATTTATCCTTACTGTGATCTTTAAATTACAATGTTTTTCTCCTCTTTTAACTTATTTTTATTTTATTTTATTAAATTTTATTTCAATTATAAAAATGCTAGTCACGACCCATGGATTGATTTTATGACTCACTGGTGGTGACCCAGAGTTTGGAAAGTTTGCCCTAAATGATATCATCTCCATGTCAGTTTTGTACATTACATTAGGATCATTCACCTGACTAGAGACTCTGGGATAACTTTTCACAGTGATATCATTGTTTCTCTCTCCTTACAGTTTTATTTTTTTCACTGTAGTTCTACCCTTATAAACATATACTGCTCACAAAAATTAGGGGATATTTTAAAGTGAATATGAAGCGATAAAAAAGGAAGCATTTGATTCTTTTTATTAAACAAGAACATCAGAAAAGCAAATAACGTCAAAGAAAGTTGTTCAATTAGCAAATGACATGCAAACCCAACTTTTATTTTATTGGTGAAAATGCACTCTACAAAAGGCTGAAAGTACTGGAGTATCTGCACGTTCCCTGATTTCCTATTTTTTTGTGTGCAGCGGTTATAGACAACCATATAATTTTTAAATATGCAGTATCTTTGTTTCTAATTATTGATTTTTAGAGAGACAGAGAGAGAAATGAAGAAATGCAGGTAGGGGAAGAGAAACATTTGTTTTTCCACTCAGTTGTGCATTTTTTGGTCACTTCTCATGCGTGCCTTGATGGGGATGAACCTGCAACTTTGTTGTTTCGGGACAACGCTCTTAACCGACTAAGCTGACTGGCCAGGGCCTATCACCAATTCTTGATAATATTTAAGTTATTAAATTTGTCTATTTCCATTGAAACATCAGTTTCAATGTGTTTGTTCCTCATTTACTCAGTCAGTACTTTCTGAGGACCTAACTATTTCAGGCAATCAATCCTCTAAGTCCTGAACACAAATGAAGAGAACAAGAGCAATTGCTGCTCTTATTTAGCTTGCCTACTATAATACACACATGCCTCTAGAGACACCTGAGAAAATAAACACTTTCCAAAAACATGTCTTTATTTAATTCAGTTTAAAATCCTTGCCTGACCTGTGGTGGCACAACGGATAAATCATTGACCCGGAATGATGAGGTTGCCAGTTTGAAACCCTGGGCTTGCCTGGTCAAGGCACATACAAAAAGCAACTACTGAAAGCTGATGCTTCCTGCTCTTTACAACCCCCTCTCCCATTCTCTCTTTCTCTCCTCTGTCTAAAATCAAAACATAAAATCGTAAAAAAAAATTCTTGATGAATATCTCTGCATTGTTCTACCACATTTCTAGCTTCTATGCTAAATTTGTAGGTTGTTTTTTTAGAAGCACAGAAATGACTTTAAACATTTTGTGAATCTAATAATAAAAATTCTGTGAAAAATAACATGTTTCTTACCATGACAACTTGGCAAGGCTCTATTCCATCCAGGTCTTCCATCATCGCCCATGATACAGGTGAGTGTTGAATAACCTTGAAGAACATAACCAGCATCACAGTAATAGGTGACTGTTGAGCCTAATTTATAATCCATTCCAAGTCTGGTGCCATTCATTATATTGCCTGGATCAAAGCAGGACTCTCGAAGTTTTGCTGTAAAACAATATAAAACATTGTTATACTTACTGACAACAATAAATTGTTTTAAAACACTGTTTTCTATGCAACCCTTAAGATTTGTTTATTAGTACCACTAAATAAAAGGAAAAGCACCAGCACCACAAAGCAGCCCTTAACCATATCTGATATCTTGCTAATTCATATTGATTAGTAAGATAATAAAATTCTGGATTGGTTTTTGCATTAAAATTAGTATCAGATATATATATCATCAAACATAGGGTTTTAGAGTTTATTATAAAAAGAAGCAGGACTTATTTTCTTATTTCGTATTTATTATTGTGCATCCATTCCATTATATCACTGCCTATATGGACTTTAGTTTATTTAATCACTAAGAGGAAAGTGAAAGACATTTCTACTTTTCTTCTGCCCTGAAAATACTTCCCTTAATCTATCTGCTTTTCAATAAATACTTAAGAACCCACTAATTAGCCAACTTTGGAAATACAATAGTGGACAATCAGAAAATATTTTAGCTCTCAAAGCATTTACAGCATAGTAAGAATTATATTGAATAAATACTACAATAGTAATGAGATTTGCAAAAGTGGAAGCACACCTGAAGAAACAATATACAAACTGAACATTAAGAGATAATGAGCTGACAAGGTCAAAGAGAGATGAGGAACATGAAGTGGAGAAAATGTACTGGCATGTGCAAGTTTAATTAACAGACCCAGTTCCTGAGTTTCAATTCAAAGCTAAAAACCTTGATCTCCCAAGGGTTTATGTGCCTGTGCTCACACACACATAGTTTGCACCCCATGGCTGGAATGGTTCAAACAATTTAGTCTTGGGCACTGAGGATGGATCCTCACCTCAGGTGCTGAAATAGCTCAGTTGCCGAGCAACAGAGTGGCACCCCAGATAGGCAGAGCATTGCCCACTAGGGGGTTTGCTGAATGAGTCTTAGTCCGGGCATGTGCAGGAGTATGTCTCTGCCTCCCTGCCTCCTGCTTTTCACTTAATTGAAAAAAAAAAGGAACAGCAGTGCAAATAGTAAATTTGGTCACTAAGAGTGGGGCTTTAGTGTTGCAGAGATTATTTATTTTTGAGAATAAAACCTCACATTGAGTCTTTTCTTAAACAAGCAGAAAAACACAGGTAATTTTTAGGCAGAATACAAATCTACATGCATAGCCAGCTTTCAGGAAATTGAGTGAAATACTCTGGGGGTAATAGGAGGGCTTGAAATCATTGTTTAAAAGAATAAATCTCTTTGACAAGTCTATCCATCTAGTATAGGTCTTTTGAAAAGTTTGCTTTTTCTTTTTTAAAGTTTTCTCAATAGTTTTAGTAACATATCAGTGAATCTATGAATCAAACATTCTACTTTTTTTTTGGCCTGGGAGAGGCAGGGGGAGAGAGACAGGGATGTTGAGCTGCTCCTATCTGTGCCCTGACGGGGAGTCAAACTGGCAACCTCTGTGCTCTGAAAGGATGTTTCAACCAACAGAGCTAACTTTATAGGGCTTAATCTTGTCTCTTTTTTTTTATTTGATTGATTGATTTCTAGAGAGACAGAGAGAGGAAGGGAGACAGAGGGAGGGGTAAGAGAAGTATTCATTTGTTGTTCCACTCAGTGGTGATTTCATGGGTTGCTTCCTGTGTGTATCCTCACCTGGGATAGAACCTGCAACCTTGTCATTTGGAAGGATGCTCTTAACTGACTAAGCTAAACAGCCAGGGCCAAATATCCTACTGTCTGAGAAAAGATAAATATGGTCAAGAAATAAAAAATACTGCCTATACAACAGTTTTATATTGTTAGTCTCATTTTGAGAGGATTCATTTGTCTTATTGTTATTTTTACATAACCATACTGACTTTATAAAACAAAGTAAATGAGAAAGAGAACCATTGATTTGTGTTCCACCTATTTATGCATTCATGGGTTGATTCTGGTATGTCCCTTGACCAGCGATGGAACCTTTAATGTTGTCATATCAGGATAATGCTCTAAGGCACTGAGCTACTTGGCCAAAGCTACAGACTACTTTAAATCCTTGATGAGTAGCTTTCTATGAATAATGCTACACTTGCTGTTTTTCATGCATGTCACAACAAGTACATCTGAGAGTTTTAAAAACACTTGGAGAATTTTCATATAAAGTACTAGATAGTAGAAGAAAAGGTGATTTTATATTTTTAAATTAATTATAATTAAATGTTGATTAAAATTTATTGAATTGCTTCAAAGTAATACTTAAGCAAAAAATACATTTAGAATGAATTTAGAATTGAGTGATAATAAATCTCTACATATTAAACTTTTGCAAAGTAGTTACAATGGCACCTAAAAATTTATAGTCATTAAAACTCATATTAGAAAGAAAAAATCTGAAAATTATTCAGCTAAGTATTTATTTTAATAAATTAAAGTAAATCTAGAGAAAATAGAAAGAACTAAGTAATATAGATAGCATCAATAAAAAAAATACCAGACAATGTTAGTGAAAAACATACAACAACAAATAAAGAGGACATTGTGAATATTTTTATGTTATTATATTTGAAAAATTGAATGAAAATAACTAATTCTTAGAAAGCGGTCTTAAAATAATCTAAGCTGAAGCGGGAAACTTGAATAGATTTACAACTGGAATTCTACTACATTAAATCCTGAAGTTCACAGTTCTACAGAGAAGTTCTAGTAATCCTTTAAGAAATAGTTGGTCACTCTTTTAGAAATTATTCTACAGAATATAAAAGTGAAAATGCTCCCAAAATTAAGCAGTTGTATATAATGAAGATCAAAACTAGACAAGGATAGCCTGACCAGGTGGTGACACAATGGATAGAGCTTCAAATTGGGATGTGGAGGACCCAGGTTCAAAACCTCAAGGTTGCAGGCTTGAGTGTGGGATCATAGAACATGACCCCATAGTCACTGGCTCGAGCCAAAGTCACTGGCTTTACCCAAGGTTGCTGGCTTGAGCAAGGGGTCGCTAACTCTGCTGTAGCCCCCATTAAGGTGCCTATGAGAATGCAATCAATGAATAACTAAGGAGACCAAGGAGCCACAACGAAGAATTGATGCTTTTCATCTCTCTCCTTTCCTGCATGTCTGTCCCTAACTGTTCCTCTCTCTGTCTCTCTGTATGTCTCTATCACAAAACAAACAAACAAAAACCCACTAGGCAAGGACAATATAAACTAGAAAAATTATACACTAATCTCATGGTAACAGATCAATAATGATACATTTTTAGTACATAGTATAATAACCTTATGACATTATATACCATAATTATAAATATTTACCATAATAGTACAAAGAAATCAGCAAAGTATATTAAAAACAACAAATAATAAACAAACCAAGTCAAATGTTCATGTTTACCTTTATATTCTAAATGAAATCCAGTGTAACTAACAGATCCATCACTCCGAAAAGCCAAATGCATAGTATTGGAGCTGCTTTCTATTCTCTCAGGTAACTTGCTATCTTGAAAACTTCCAATTAGTGGGCTATTACTGTCTGGCCCATCGTATATATAGAGGAAGTCATAATTTGGTTCTATGCTAAAACTAAACAGAGAGAGAAAGACAGAAGGAAGTGGAATGGTTATTAGGAAGATAGTAAGCTTAAGTCATATAATCATATAATAATTCAGTCGGTATCTTTAAAAATAACAATAGACCCTGTCAAAATAAGTTAAAATTGCCTGGCAAAAACACAGTGACTACCAATATCAAATCAGCAATGAAAAACAGAGAAGACATCTTGATATTTTCAAATATTTCCAAGTTGGCATTGTGTCTACAGGGAATACAAATGATTTTTAAGGGAACAGTTTAGCTGATGAAGGGGTATAGGATTTGGAACTTACAGAGATGCAGGTTCAATCAAGCCTTGCTTGTGTCCTTGTTAAGCTATATATAAGTTACTTTATATCAGTAAAATGTAGAGGAAAATTTCTATTTTTTTATTGTTTTCATTAAGATATTAGAAAATACAAATGCTTTTTTCTTTAGCATTGCTACAACTTGCCCTGAATTTCAATATTTAGAAGCAGTGTTGCTGTTTTAAAAGTCAACGCTACATAACAGATTCAAACAAAACTTTAAGATACAAATTTGCATTTAAGTTATGCAAATGAAGTACTGTACATACACTTTTTCTTGAAAATACATATATTTTCCTCTTGTAGACCTTAATGTAAGAGAATTCAAACCAATACACTACTTGTCAAAATTAAATAATATATAAAGACATTTAGCATGTAAGTTATTCAAATTAAAATGATCAAATTGCAAATTAAATTTGCCTAAGAAACCTTCAAAAGTACGAGACCTGTCCTATAATGATTATAGAACCTACATATTTAGAAGGCTGAAGGTGTACAATTATTTGTCTCTCTATTATGCAGCTCATATGTGGCAGAGAGAAAAGAATAAACTTAATTGGGTTATTAAGAAAAGCCAAGAGGTTCATGATAAAATTAGTAAAGCTTACTATTATTGAGCATCCATCAGAGAAGAAAGTATGCTTATAAGTTTTATCATCCCTGCATCTAAATTTATAAACTTGTTAGTTATATTTCTAAATCTCCTGGATTTACAGAGGTTAAATTTCCACAACAGTTTTAACTCTTGATGTATGTAATACGTAAGGGAGAGAAATCCAGCTAGCTTCCTTGTTGCATAAATAGTGATGCAGAAATACTGGGATAATGCGGAGATTCTATCTATAAGGGACCCTGTAACATGAGAAGTTTAGGTGACTACCACATTGCTATATTTTGTTTTTATTTATTTCGTAGCTTTCTAAGTCTAATTCCAATAATTGTTCTTAAAACCTTTCAGTGGATATGAAATCTACATTTAGGCAACTTTTACTGTAATATAGCAGAAATTGAAAAATTTATTATTTTATTATATTCTACCCTTATTCTGGGTAAAATACAACCTTTCTGAACTTCAATTCCTTCAACACTAAGATTTTATGAGAATTACATCTTCCTTATCTATCTCACTGTTGAAAGAATTACTAGAATCAAGTGCTTTGTAAATGATATATTGTAAGTGTTTGTATTATCCTTGAAGGCCAAAAACCCACTTAACAATAGAGTGCAGTTCATTTCTTTTTAATTTCTGGTTTGGAGTTAAATAAAAACTTCAAAATGCTGATTTGTAACTTCTCTGAAAAATAATAATCAAACAAGAACAATCTTTTTATAGGAAATCTTTGAATCTTAACTATAATGATTATTTTTTCTAAAAAATTGTCAAGACAGTACATTCTAATAGTACATTGTATCTTACAAGGCACTATCACAAATATTAAAAATTCTGTAGTATCTTAACAATAACTTTGTGGTATAGGGAAGGAGGATTATCATTTTCCTTTTTCCAGTGAGTATACTAAAAACATCAGTTGTCTCCTTATGGTCATAATACATAATACATGACACACGCTAAATGTGACCTAAATCAAATTTAGGTCATGTACTTCATGTGAGACAGCTTTCTACCACTCATTTACTAACTAGAATAATTTTAAACGTAAACTGACCTCAGCATCATACACTTTATCATCTTTAATGTCAATACTGCCATCTCTTCAACTGTAAAAATGGTAGTAATAATAATAATACTTATTTCAGCAAGCTGTCTTGTAGTTGAGTTCTGGCATATAACTAATGTTGTCATTGTTGTTTTGCTATTACCAGTTATTAATGTATCACTACAAATTATAGAAATAAACATTTTATACATTTAAATGTTTTTTCAAATATCTATGAATTCAAAGTATCTTTCATTTTTTTTTAAACATAGCTCCCATATATTAGAAAGGAATGCATATTTAAGCTTGATATTTTACATAAATACCAAGCAGTTTTAACATACTAGCAGAAGGAGGGGTTTTGTTACTAAAGACTATGGATATCGCTCTTGGACGCAGAATATTAGTGACATCTTTACTTAGGAAGTTTTTGATTTGCTGATACCTAATACTCCCATTGAAATATTAAGAGAAGCAGTAGGCCAGGTTTTGTCATCATAACTATTGGCTCCACGTGGAAAACAGAGGTTTATTCTAACAACTTACCCAAGGTAACTCACATGCCAGTGACAGAGGCAGGGCTCACACTCAGCTGCCTCCTTTCTCACATCAGAAGCTACATTCTCCACTACTTCAACCCTAAACTAACCCTGCAACTAATCACAGGGGTAAGCAATATATGTGCATTTAAAAACACTCCCGGGTAAAGTCTATCATGAGACGCTTCTGCTGAAACATATGGAGAAGATTCCATAAAATTCTTTGTCAGCTTAATTTAATGAGACCACCAGGAAGGGTAGGCACACCACGTGTCCTCCCAAAGCCAATGTCACACATATGGATATTAAGATGCTTCAAGAGATTTTGGGTGATACACATATGGGGAAAAAAATCATTGAAGTCATAACCTTTCATTTTGAAGTTTAGGAAAAACTGAATTCTTTGAAGTATTTACGGTAAGAACAGGGTGGGAGAAAAAGTTATAAAGACACCATGTTTTATTAGCATCAATAAACCACTTGACCTTTAATGTGTTTCCTCTACATTGGATGAGGTGACAATGCTCACCCATGAGCCTTCTGAACTGCCCTGGCATCTCTGCTATTCTACAGGGCTTTGGAAACTGCTGATTGCAAAGCATGAGTGTTATAATTTGTAATGATAATAAAAAAATGTCATGTATAGAAAGAAAAATTTGCCTAAGCAAATGCTAAAGCAAATGACAGTAAGATTTTTGAAACAGAAGTGTACAGGCACTCACCTGATAAACGCCAAGGAGATAACATAGTCTGTGTTCACTGTGACCGTCCAATCACAGTCCCTGCTGTGCGGATACGGATGAGGGAAATTTGGCGAAAGGATAAAGCCTGAAGATCCTGTTAGATTGCCTCCACAGGGTGCTTTAAATAAACAAACAAAACCCCTTAAGTGATTAATAATATGTATTATCTATCAATATTTGTGAAAAGTTTATAAAAATGAGTTAGGAGGTTTTATATAGACCTGGCTTTTTTTTTAATACCCAATGCTTGGATATTGAATTGTGCTTTAAGGCAAACCACAAAAATATTAAATAAATACATACATGGCTAGATTAACTTTAGCTCCTTTTACTGGCTTCAGAAGACACAATTACATATATATGTCTGTCCCTTTCTATTTTTTTTCATACACCAGTAAAACATTGAGAAGAGAGGTAAAGATGGTTTCTTATGGTTACTATAAAAAAGTAAAATTCTGAAGACTACTAAGAAAGTTAGAAACAAAACAAAACAAAACCTCTAATAATAAATGGAATAATAGCATATAAGATATTTGGTTCCTTTTTACATCCTCTTAGTACCTTTTTATTTATTATGGAGGAAGAGCCTTTGATATAGTTAATGAGTGAGAATAGATAATTATCTGAGAACTTACAGCACTTTAAAATAAGATACTCTTATATTGAGTATTTGGATATTTTTAAATTTAGTTGCCTAACTTGTTAATGAAAATGCAGAAGTTACTACAATTATTAATGCAGTCGCCAAGAAAGTTTTCTGTAACACTTCAATGGAGAGGTTAAAAAAATTCTTAGTGAAATTTAGAGAATAGATTCTGTAGGGCATTAGTTTTGTTATAAACACAGCTTACAATCAATGTGTGTATGTGTGTGTGTGTATTTTACACAGACTGGGACGTGGAGGACCCAGGTTCGAAACCCTGAGGTCGCCAGCTTGAGTGTGGGCTCATTTGGTTTGAGCAAGGCTCACCAGCTTGAGCACAAGGTCGCTGGCTTGACCTTGCTCTGCTGTAGCTCTATGAGAAGGCAATCAATGAACAACTAAGTTGCCACAATGAAGAATTGATGCTTCTCATCTCTCTCCCTTTCTGTCTGTCTGTCCTTATCTGTCCCTCTCTCTGCCTCTCTCTGTCACACACACACACACACAAAAAAAAAAAAAAAAAAAGGAAGAAAGAAAGAAATAAAAAAAATACATAAAACAGATTTTAGAAGAAAGAAAATTCTCTTTCTGGTATCATTGCAGATCTCTCTTCTTTGCCTGAGTCTCGATATGCAAAGTCTTCAATACAATGTGGTCATTTTTGCCATCTAAATGACAGATGTCCACTATTTCCTTTCTCCATGTCGCAGGTTACCTTTGCCTCAGTGCCTCAGTCACAGTAGATGACCTCAATTACTATTCTATAGGAATAAACACTTAATTATCACCCATGTATTTTTCTGGTATCTAATCAAATGTGTAGACAGTATAGAATATTACAACTTCCTGTTGTCCTCCATTTTCAAATTTCAATGCCTGCTGAATATTTCTCTTTACAAGCAGAGGATAAAGAATGTTTTCTAATTAAGCAGGATAAAATCCTCAACCAGGTTTCATAATCCCCTTTCCTCTCCAGAAACTTTGTACATATCTCCCCTGTACTCTCCAACTTCTGCCTCTTGTCCGCAGACATGCACAAGTCTCTTTAAGAATAAGAAAAAGGTCTCTATGAGTAATTTCCTTGCATATTTCTTATTTTCAATTAAAAAATGTTGAATTTTACCTAGGTTAAGAAATCCCCTCACCATTTAATGTTGGGTTAAATGAGTTTACTGTAAAGAACCACCTTTGCCCAGAGGTCTTAACATGTCTCAGATAAGATCTCTTAAATAACCCACCTCCTCATTATCCTATGACAAGACCAGATGTATACCCTGCAAAATCGCATTATTTGATTCAAATGCTTAAATGAATTGCTTGTTCTCATTGATCAATTAGAATTAAATGCTTGTAACCAAACTTGGCTAAATTTCTCTCCTTCCTCCATGTCCCTGAACTTTGGCCCAGCACATCACACCTATGTAGGGCAAGCTGCACTCAGTAAAACATTCGTTGATCTCCTGCCTCATCTGGCTGTCCTCTCATCCCACTTCCCCAGCCTTCGTCTTTCTAGACCATGATAGGTGATCTTTTGAGCTTGCTGTGTCAAAATTTGCCAAAAAACCGAGCATAACTCGGGTGGTGTGTCACTTCGAGAAAAATGGCCTAACCGGAAGTCCCAGAACTAGACGCTCTGTGCCGAAGTTCTGTTGTTTTGGCCTGCAGACCTCCAGCACAGAGTGTCTACACTACAGCAAATGTTTTATCCTGGGCTACTGCACCTGGCCGTGCAGGAGCCGAGGATGAAACGTCCTTCTAGGCATGTGGCCCCATACTTCTCTGGTATGCGGCCACATGCAGCGGTGTGTCATTGAAAATGGCTATGCGTGTCAGTGTTGGCACATGTGTCATAGGTTCGCCATCACTGTTCTAGACTGTGTCCTCCCCTGTGTAAGAGAAAAACACCGTTTGTCTAACTTGAGATGCTTATAGATCTCATGGTCACATAGGTCTCCCTATCACAGTAGTGCCTGCACCCTCTCGCTGCCACACCCTGCAATAATTCTCTTTTAATAAAAGTCTCTCTTTGCTCATTTTAAATTCATTATTTTATTAAACGGGATCCTTTGAAAAGAAGGTCTAATCTCATTGTGTCTTTCATATTTATGTGCTGTATTTTTACCTGAAGGCTGACTCACATGATTAATTACCAAAGCAGATCACCAATGAAAAGAAATACAATAGTTTCTTATGTTATATTGCAAAGAAAAGCATGAAAGTATTCATTCTGAGAAAACTTATTTTTATCTTAAATTATATTTAGAGGGACATAAACTTTTTTGTTTTTAAGGGTCTAGATGTCTTTATTTGGCCCTTTTTACCTCTCATTCCCTCTCCAGCCAGTGCTAGCTGCCTCTGCCTCCTTACCACCATAACAAAAGCATGTTAGCTCACTCTGAAATGACTTTTGTGTTGACTAAGATAATGGAGACTTTTCTGCCTTTATCTTTTTCTTCACATCTGTAATCATTCTTAATTCTTGATGTTCATCTTAAATTCATTCCCCTATCTTTGAAACTCCTAAATTTCTTGTAGTGTCTTTGTATTGTCCTGTTTTAGTGCCAAGCACATTTTCTTTGGTCTCATCTTATAGTTTGGTATTAGCTCTAAGTTCCTTAATTAGTTATCTCTAATTTTAACTCTATTACACTCTTCCTTGTTGACCATATTGACCATATCCTGTTATTTTTTGTGTTTTTTCTTTATCTTTGATTTTTACGCTGAGGACTCCTTTTTCCTATCTTCACCATAAGATTCTTCTGCTTAATTCTAAACCATATGACCAAATACTTACTAGTTATCTTTACCTGATAGCCTATAGGCACACGAACACAGAATGGCCAACTCATACAAACCTCAACTCAAATTTATTTCTTCTTTTGTATTTCTAAACTGTTTGATTAGCACTAACATCCAGCTATATTCCCCAGCTAGAGATGTAAAAGTCTTCCCAGTTCTTCACTGGTTACTTCAACCTATCAAGAAGCACTGCAAGATTTCACCTCATAGATTTGCATAAATACTTTTCATCCCACCTCTTCTTTCTTTACATACTACCATATTTCCAGGTCTCACATTTTGTTATCTGCTTCCAGTATTAATGCAATAGCTTCTTGTTTCCCTGCCTCTAGTTTCCCCCAGTTTAACATTTCCCTAGTGAACTCATCTAATCATACTAATGCCCATGCATAAAATTCTGCAGTTATTTCACATCTCCTAAAAGAGTATGCCTCAGCTCTGGTACAGTTTTCATAACCTAACCCCCTGCAGCCTCTCCAATTGATTCAACAGCCACTCTAGACACACAATTTACACTCAAATGCCACCAAACTGCTTCTAGTTGCTGTCACTTCCATGCCTTTGCCCACACTATTTGTTTTTCTTGAAATGTCTTTGTCCCTTCTATATTTATATAGCCCTTACTTACATTTCAAGATGCATCTGTCTCTAGAAAGTTTTTCTAAAAATTTTCAACCAGGGCTCTGCTTAAACTGTCTCCAACATACTTTGGTATCCATAACAACCCTGCCTATCTTCGTTACTTCCCTTGCCATATTTTACTTGAATATTCCTTTCAGATGTACGAATTCACCGCTAATCTATAAGATGGTGTCTTATATGCTACTTTATACCTGGGATTCAGTACATACTACCCATTCCAAACCTGTCTGTGGGATTGCTAGTGGCTCTTCGCAGTGATTATGCAGTTAGTTAAGAAGACTACAGATGAATGTGCAAATCGAATTTGAAGCTATGTGTTTCGATTAAATTAATACCAAATTTTGCCTTTGGAACTTGCAAAATCTATGTGAATTAAAAAAAATAGAAAACTATAATTCATAGTAGCAAATACATGCATCAAAGAAATGACAGCAAAATGTTCTTCGTGCTTCTTTTCTGTGGTAAAGTTGTGGGATACTGTGTAATTCTGGGGAACATGGTCTAGCATTGCTTGCTTCAATTTTCCTTATTGTTCACAGGTATCACTGGCCTTTTATTGTTATAAATGTTAGACACATACACACATATATACTTATGTATGTGCATCTTTTCTCATAAAATAAATAGAAAAATCTACTACATATATTTTTAACTATCTTACTGGATATATTCCATAATTATATTATTATTTGGGTATTAGATACTCTATAAAAATATTTTTAATTCTACTATTTATTTATCAAATTTTACATCATATACTTTATTGCTGTAATTAATTTTGAAAATCTCAAAAGCCATTGAGACCATCAAAGTCATTAGCAGACATTTGTATATCCCAAATACTCAGTGAGTAAAAAAAAATTCTCTTTGTCTTTAATGTTCTAAATTTTTATGTCATTTGAAAAAATGCATATTTATTTTTCTGCATCTAATCATCAACCACTCAGAATAAGATTCTTAAATCAAATAGACTTATGAATTAAGTTTTCAGTTAGGTTCCATGAAATTCTGAAATTAATCATTTGTTCTGAGTATAGTTGATTGTGAGGCAGTTACACAGGCAACTATTGATAACTATTTTACAGTCTTCTTAATTGTTTCATCCCAATTCAACTTTATTTGTGTTTGCTGTCTTCTTCGGCAGCCTACTCACACTGATGTCTTTGTTATTTACCTTGATACTGAGTGCTGCTACTTTCCCTCTGGCAATGTCAAAGTAATCTTCACACTGTCAATTCTGCTGGAATGAATTCTATTAACTCTCTTAAAGATGCCATCCTTCCATTTGGTACTTGTTATAAGGCTGACTACTTCCACATGCAAGTAAAATGCTTCACGCTCTAGGGTCTGAAACATAGACTTATGGAGTTTATAGAAAGTTCAGGGTTTAATCTTTGGTATAGTGTTTCCAATTGCGGAGTTCTTATCAGATTCGGAGGTCAAGCTTTCTGCAGCTTTAGCAATTTTTCAGTCACTTTATTTTTAGGTTATTTTCTTGCTCAGAGACACACTAATGTATATATTCTCCTCAAGCTATCTTCTTACCAAATAATACATAGCCTCATACTCCATATAGAAACTTTCCACAATCTGCTTAATTTAAGTATGATTTAGTGTGTTCAACTTTTTTTTTTCTCTAGAATTAGGACTTGCTAGCTAAAGCCTTGTTTCCAAATGAAACTTTATAACAGTGTACCACAAAGCTCTTTCTTTGTTTTGTATTTTAGTACTTAACTAAAATTTCAGTAAAAAGCTTTTCAGTATTTTAAGATTCTAATTGTAAGAATATATAATTGAGTCCTGGTAATTCTAATAAGCAACAAACACCCTTTAACCAAGTCTAAGAATCACAATGAAACAAGTTTTACAGAGAGTCTGTGGTACTTTGTCATTTCTTCTTTTCACAAAGATCCTTCCTATGAGATACTCAGCTAATTCTAATTAATTGGCATGTGGCATTTGAATTTACCATAACTGGACTTTTTTAGGTTAATTAGCAGTAAACTAACAAATAAAAACTTCATTATTTCAGTCTCTTTTTCTTTAAAAATATTTCTTAACATTTTCCTTACTTTTATGAATTTGAGTTATGGTAAGTATAACGTAATTGACATTTGATGATTTGGAATCTTGCAGTTGTACATGAAAAGGAATAAAAGAAATAACCAAGTGAGGAGGGTAATAGAGCTAAATCTAAACTGGTTCAAACTGTTGCCCTTATTTTGTGCTTTTTAAAAACGTCTCTTTAATATTATTTTTCTTTATCATGGGCCTCATTTTCCACAGAAGTCTAGAACTATCTACCTACTCGCTAGCTGGTTTGAACTATTAAATGGATTTTGTTTTGTGCATTAAGTTGTTTTATTTTATTTTTAATTTTTGTGGTTTTAAATCCAGGTTACAACTGTAGTGAAAATACATTAAAACCCTCACCATCTCACGGTAGTAGAAATGTAAAATGCCAAAATTCTAATTAATACTTGTACTCCCTTCTCCATATTTTTGTGTTTCTGTAAACAGAATATATCTTATAATTAGTGGTAAAAGAAACTTGCCAAAGTAACAGGCATAGGGGTTAACTGTGACCAGTTGTTATACCTGGGAGGCATATATGTGACCGTGGCCAAGCATAACTCATTCAACTTTTTAATATGCTAACATATAAAATATAAAAAATGTGATATAAAAATTTTGAGTTTAAATTTTATTTCACTAGAAAGTAGATTCACAAGAACAAGGAACTTTTCTGTTATGTTTTACAACTAAAATGCTCAAAGTTAAAGACAGTACTTAGAACACAATAAATGACTAATAAATGTTGTGTTTGTAACTCTTCTATAAAAAGTTAAAGTTGGACTCAGGTGCTGAGGATAGCTTTGTTGATTGGGGCACTGGCCCTAGACACGGGTTGCTGGGTGAATCCCAGTAAGGGCATGTCGGGCAGAAAATATATATTTGCTCACTTTGTTAAAGATGGTGCTGCCCACGTAGATGGGCATCACCTAGGTGATAATATTAATTGCTTTCTTGCTTGAGAAGGGGTGTGGTTATGCTAATATGTGCTGAGGGTGGGCTTTCACACCAAAAGGTTTTAAAAGGTGGAGCTAGGAGGCCATTTGGGGAGAGTGGCTAGTTCTTGTAAGGAGGAGGAGCCCAGGCTAGAGCAAGGCAGGGAAGACACATGGAAGAGGCAGCTAAAATGGCAGAATTGGGAAGGAGAATTGGGAAGGAAATATCTCCTCCATATCTTGGAGGAGAAGGAGATGGGGAACAGAGGTGAATAAGACTGGTGAGGTAGAAACCTTTGATTCTAGGAAAACTCGGACAAGTCAGTAGCTTTGTGTGTGCTGAATGAGAGGGTTTTGGAGCCCAGTATGTAATTTTACTTGCTTCCCAAGTGCTAGTCTAGAGTAAAGGAAAATGGACCACCAGTTTTTGGCTCTTGATTTCTTACTGTCTGTCTGAATCAAACTTGAACCTGCACGGGCCAGGCAGCTTTGATGGTGCCTGCAGTTACTGGCTATACAGAGCACAAGGAGTCTGTCTTAGTATCTTCCACTACTCCTCTCACTTAAAAAAAAAATTAAGTCTTTGAATTTGTTCACTTCTTATTGAAGCACTAAATGCTCTTTTCCTATAAACATGTGAGTTAAAAAATCACTGCAAAATGATTACTTAAAATGTTTATGAATTACATATAAGTAAATAAAATAAGCCTTCCTCTCCTAATGTGCCAAATTTGTGCTGAAAATGATAAAACATATATTGATGAACAGGCTGGGAATCTTCTCTCAAGTTTTTATCAATTTAGTAAGAAAGAGAGTATGTAAAGATACAAGATTTTGAGTAGAGAGAACAGTCTTTGGTCAAAGTGTACTATAAATTCAAGATGACACCATTTCTAAAATATTTAAGTTAAAAGACTGTTATTAAATTGTGTACTATAAGAAAGTTAACAGTGAGATTTTTGAAACAAAGATTATATAGCAGTTTTTCTTAGGATTTTATTCCAAAGGTGGTACTTTCTTCTAACTTTCCTCAGACCAAGCAGAAAAATAATATGTGTGTTAATTTTCTAGAGACTAACTCAGGGATTCAAGAACAGCACATGGAAACTGAAGGCATATGGTTAGAAGTAGGAACAAAGTAGCTACAAGTCCTTAGATCATCAATTCAAAACTAAAGTTCTTTTAGAAAACATGAATTTAATGAAAAGTCAAAACTTTGAAACTCAAGCATAAGTTTCAACAGAATTTTCCTTCTCAGAAGAAATAACCATTGTATAGGGAAGATAAATATGGCCCATTTAAAATATAGAGTCTAAATTACTCTTTAAATATTAAAAGCAGCAGATAACCACATTTATACAGTAGATAAGGAAAGATCAGAATTTTTCAGGATCTTCAATTCTTAACTATTTAGAGGTCTTAAAACCATTTAGAATCTAATAAAATTATGAACCTTCTACTCTGGGCACAAATAATGACCATTTAACTAAGGATCATTGTAGATCTCTGAAATGTTAGACTCTCATAAAGAACCTATTCTAGAATATTGTTCTTAATAATACCAGTGCCCATTCATAACCATTTGTACACTTGTGTAGAATATTAATTGTTCTTTAATTCATACCTATACAGACTGGTGGGCTGGGCTGCCAGAAGTATCGATTTTCTACCTGAATGCAGGTTATTCTTTCCTCTCCTTGAAGCTCATATCCTGGGTCACACTGAAAAACAACTGTGTCCCCAGGTTCTCGTCCATCCCCATTTCGAGTTCCATTCATGGGGACACCAGGATCACGACACGCAGTGGCAACAGAACCTATTAAATGATAGAAACAAACCTTTAATTCTGATGGTCCCAAAATCAATTTTGATATCCCAGACATTACAGTTTAGAACTTCTACGTGTCTGTGTGCATTTAGAAAATTAACTTTAAAAGTGCTTCAACCAATTTGTTAATGCCTGAACAGTAAATACTTTAAAATATTATTTGTTAAGTAATATGTGGGCTAAATTATTTCCAGAAGGAGTATGGCACTTCACTGTCTAAATAATAGATTTAATCAGAATTATTGGATGTGCTGTGAAAGACACTGTGAAGAAGATGAAAAGATGCAGGCTGGGAGAACACATGCAGAGAAGATATTCTACAGAGGACTTGTATCTACAATATATAAAGAACTCTTAAAACTCAGCTATGAAAAATATAAAAAAGCAGAAGAAAAAGAAAAACAATTTAATTACAAAATAAACAAAAAAACATTTCAATAAAGAAGGTTCCAGGTGGCACATGAAAACGTGTTTAACATCATTAGCCATTAGGGAAATGCAAATTAAAACCACAACGAGGTATCACTACATACCTATCAGATTGGTTAAAATAAAAGATAGATAATTTCAAATGCAGGAACAATTCTGGAAAAAAACTAAATGACTTATACATTGATGGTGGGAATATAAAATAGTACAGCCACTCTAAAAAGAAGTGTGGCAACTTCTTTAAAAACTATGTGTTCTTACTATACAATCCAATAATTGTACTCTTGCACATTTACCCCAGAGAAAAACTATGCTCACATATAAACATGAACACAGATGTTCACAGCAGCTTTATTTGTAGTAGTTTAAAACTAGAAACAACACAAATGCTTTTCAAGACATGAACAATTAAACTAGCTGTGGCAAATTCATATCACGGACTAGTACTCAGTAATGAGAAAAAATGATAGATACGGCAACTTGGATGGATTTGAAGGGAATTATGCTAAGTGAAAAAATACATTACCAGAAAGGTTATGTACTATTTGACTAAATCTATGTAACATTCTTGATGGGGCAAAATGATGAGGTTGGGAAACAGATTAGTAGCCATCAGCTGTAAGGGTAGAAAATGGAAGGAAGTGACTGTGTCTATAAAAGAGTAACATGAGGGATTACTGTGATGTACTTGTATGGTAGCCTGATGTATTGGGAGTGGCCATACAAATCTGCATAGAGCTAAGTACACACAAATGAGTTTATGTAACTAGGAAAATTTAAATAAGATTGGTAGATTTTTTGTCACTTTGCTGATTGTGATATCATGCTATAATTATGCAAAAAGTTGTCATTGGGGTAAACTGGGTGAAGAATATATGTGATCTGTCTTTATTACCTTATAACAGCAGGTAAATCTAAAATTATCCAAAAATAAAAAGAAATATAAACATGTAGTAGCAAAGAGTGGATGAGACCATAGGAAAGGAGCCACTCTTCTATACGCAGTATATGGAACATTTAATCAGAGAGTTAACTCCAATTATGCAGGTTCAGGGAACAAAATATTATTTTGAATGATCACAAAGTAGATTTACCCTAAATTATATGCTAATTCAGCATCAAGACAAAGAAGCTATTCAAACTTTTCATTTAAGTTGTTACTAAATTATATTCACAAATGTAACATTCAACACTTGTACAAATTATTTTATAAATTACATATTCAAGTAATAAGACAAACTGCTGGATTACAGACACATAACTTATATTAACTCATTCATTCACTTACTAACCTAATATATTCTAGGCATCGTACTGGTGGTAGATATGCAAAGAGAAAATAAGCAAATGCAAAAGACTGAACAGACATCAAATTGTTTTGTATAGTGGTGGTACTGACTAACAGATTCTACTTTATACATTCCTAGTAGGTAGGTAGGTAGATCAGTGAACTAATCAATACGTTAATCCATTCATAAAATTTTTCTAATCTTTCTAATACACATAACAACAAAGAAATCAGAGAATCTATACCTAGTATTGTAATAGTTTGTTTGACTCTCAAAGTTGTGTGAAAATTAAGAAGAAGACCATATCAATAGGTAGAATGTTAGGCCTGACAGTGTATAAAAGCGGCAACAGAAACAAAAAGGGGTCATATATATCACATGATACATATATACACACAAACTTATATAGTTTGCTTATAACTGTTAAAGAATAAAGAAGTTTATTTTCTGAAAGGGTTTGTTTTAAAGGGTTACAATTTTTTAAAAGGATAACAAATGAAGACTGCAAATGTCATTTCACCAATCACTTAAAAGAAAGAAAATTTATAAATCAGAGTTTTTGTTTTCTTTTTTTAACAGGGACAGAGAGAGAGTCAGAGAGAGGGATAGATAGGGACAGACAGACAGGAACAGAGAGAGGTGAGAAGCATCAATCATTAGTTTTTGTTGCCGTTGCAACACCTTAGTTGTTTATTGATTGCCTTCTCACATGTGCCTTGACCGTGGCCTTCAGCAGACCGAGCCACCCCTTGCTGGAACCAGTGACCTTGGGTTCAAGCTGACAAGCTTTTGCTCAAGCCAGATAGGCCAGCGTTTAAGCTGGCGAGCTCGGGGTCTCAAACCTGGGTCTTCTGCATTCCAGTCCAACGGTTTATCCACTGCGCCACTGCCTGGTCAGGCTATAAATCAGAGTTTTAATAGTTTTGTTTCATTTTACTGATGAACCAGTAATTTCAAGCAATGCCTGGAGTAGAGACTTGACAAGCATAATTATTTTCATTATTTTAACAAGCCTATGAGTCAAGTGTCATTATTATTCTTATTTTAGAAGTGAGGAATCTAAGGTTTAGGAATATTAACCTTTCCGATATTACAACTAAGTGGTATAGAACCAAGATCTTAGAGTAAGTCTGCCTGATTTCAGAACTCAAATTCTTAAATATTACATTAAACTGTCCTGTCCCCTTCTACCTATAACTGTCCCAGAGATGCAATTTCTCTCCTGAGTTAAATAAAATAAAATAATAAACCCCATTAGTAAATCATGAAAAAAGTAGAGATTATATCTACAAACAGAAAAATTATAGGTGGCATAAATCTAAATCCATCTTAACATGGGGGTAGGGGAGGGATGTATTCGGTGGGACACTTAAATCTATGTAAACACAATAAATTAAACCCAATCAAAAATATATTTAAGTCTACCTTTATATGACTAATACATTTTGAGAGAAGTGTTTCTGATTGTTAATAAAATAGAAATTGAACTCATATTGGAGAATATCAAGGGTAGTGAATAAGGTCTTGATTCCAATTTCCACACGAATTTGTTCTGTAAACCATTGTGTTCCTTAGCAAAGTATCTATCATGCATCACAGTCTCAGTGATTATAACTTTTCATTATTGATAGTTTTTGTAAAATGTTTTTGTGACAAACTAAGTCGTTATATTTTTCTTGAAGTCTTCTGGGATGGTTTCCACCAAAACTAAAACTGATCTATAAATTGGCTTTGCAGTATGTCAGTAGAAACACAAGATTTACATTTAAGATGTTTTTTATTGGAAAAAAAGTGACACAAAAGTGTAATGTGTTATAGCTTTTAAACTGAAAAGTAGGAATAATATAAAAATATGAGAAAAGTTATTTTCTTTTTGAGACTTCCCATGTGCTGGACTCTGTGTCTTCAGGAAGATTAAATTTTAAGATAACACTCTCAAAAGTAAAAATATACATATAACAAGGTCACAAAGATGTATTGAAATTAAAGCAGTCAGTATAATCATGGCCTAGCTGAAGTGAAGGGGAAAATGTTTTTGCTCTATTGTCAGATTTGCTGTGCTTAAATATGTAAAGTGGAACCAAGTAGCTTTAATAAACTGATGTATAACATGTGAAACAGCAGCTAATGTAAGTGACCATACATATTTGTTTTTGGATCCAGTTGATTTGAAGAAAAAGAGGTGGTAAATCTCTGTTGTTCCTTTTTCTCATAATTAATAAACATATCAGTAAAAAAATTTTTAGGCACAATAGAGATGATGGGTTATACTGAAATATCAAAGAAATTCTCTACTCTTGCAATTATTTGAGTTTTAAAAGCAATTAGTTAAATATACACAGAAACAATTTTTTGGTGTAAATACTATCTTCTTATTTTCTATTTTTATTAAAAGTTTGATCACCATAATGATTATATGTTTTGTGGGTAGACAGATTATAATAATTTTAGTGTCAATCATTCTTGTTATCTGTATCAAATAGAAACCATAGTTAATGAAAAAAATAACCATTTAAGGAGCCATGCTATAATTTCTTGAAAATTAGAAGTAAAATAATCTCATGATTATATGAATAATTTAAAAAGTAAATTTATAATGTAAACACTCATAAAGTATTAGTTACATGTATAAAATATAATAATTTTATTTGATAATTGTTTTTTAACTGTTTGGAAAGTACAATTCTCAAAATATATAATTCTTATTTTCATTGTCTTCTTGCTATATACACTTTTAAGTAGATGTTTGATCACTTTCATTTTGTCCTGTTCTGAAATAAGCTGTAGGGCATTTCTATAGAATGAAGACTTTTTTGGTAATTAAACCTTTCAATTTGTCAACTATTTTTAACATGCAGTAATGACTGTATGTCAGAAAATAATATATTCATCATCAGCATAAAATTATTATTATTTATTTTTTAAAGTTTCTTCAGTTCAAATTGCTTCAAATTTAATTCATAAAATAAATATCTGTATTTGTTCTATTAGGTTTAAGCCTACCTTACTATTCATTTCTAATATTTTCTAACATAAATATGTAAAGTAAGCAGAAATTCCAATAAAGAGAAAGGGTCTTAACAAATTTGTTGTTTCAACTATAATAATATCATAAATAGAAAAATCTGGAAAATTCATATAATAGGATTATATGATATGACATCCAAATATAGCTTAAATTTGACTTCCAAAACTTTATAAAATTGAAAAGATGACTTTGTTTCCCTTCACAGCATTACATAGTTATTAACATTATAGCCTTATTCACAGGACTACATTGGGGTATATTGTGTCAGACTCAATCAAATCTGTGTATCTAAGGAAGAGATACGGTTATTCAACATGAATGGCAGTTAATATAAAATAGATATCAATAAAACAATTATAACAATGATTTCTCTGTTGAGAACAAAAGTCTTCTTTAGAGGCTAAGTTTATACTATTAAGCTAAAAGGCAAAATCTTTATGAAGTATTATTATTATCCTCATTTTTAAATGGATAAAATTGAAACTCTAATAAATGCTTGCTCTTAGCAGAATGGGGATTTGAACTCAAGGAACATTTAAACTCTTATGTGGGATATAAAACTGAAGCTCATAGACACGGACAATATTATGGTAGTTACCAGAAGGAAGGGGGTTGGTGAGAGGTAAAGGGGGCCAAATACATGGTGATGGAATATGGTTTGATTTTGGATGGTGGGCACACAATGCAGTATACAGATCATGTATTATAGAAATGTACACTTGAAGCTTATATAATTCTATTAATCAATGTCACCCTAATAAATTTAATAAAAATCCATGTAAGTGAAAAAAAAAAACTACAGGACTCTTAATCACTTCAGTCTCATTACAAAATTATTTTATTCGCAGATAAAACAAAAGTATGTGCTACTGAGACTTTAACAGCTCTTTGTTGATGAAAATATTAGCCCAAAAAATAAAAATAAAGTAGTCCTAGTTTGAAATGAAAAGACTAGACATATTGAGTTTATAACTCATCATTACACATAAAAAGATATTGCTGTTGATATGTCACAATAAAGGGAACCAAAAAAATGACTAAAGCTTATTTTTGTAGGTATTATTAGAACTAATTTAAAAAATTAGATCTAAAGAGGCCAAACTTCAGTCAGATAAACCTTTTAAAGTAATTAGAATAGTAAGGATGGCCCACTCTAATTGTTTTTTTTTTTTTTACAGGAACAGAAAAAGAGTCAGAGAGAGGGACAGACAGACAGAAATGGTGAGAGATGAGAATCATCAATCATGCGGAAGACCCATGTTGGAGACCCCGAGGTCACCAGCTTGAGTGCGGGCCCATCTGGCTTGAGCAAAAGCTAGCCAGCTTTGACCCAAGGTCACTGGCTCCAGCAAGGGGTTGCTTGGTCTGCTGAAGGCCCGCGTTCAAGACACATGTGAGAAAGCAATCAATGAACAATAAAGGTGTCACAACAGCAAAGAAAAACTGATGATTCATGATTCTCATCTCCTTGAAAAAAGTTTTCTGGCCAGGGGGCAAAAACTGTTAGCCATGACTGCACTAGGGGGCAATGCTCTGCCCATCTGGGCCATTGCTCTGATGTGACCAAATCCATTCTAGCGCCTGAGGCCGAGGCTATGGAGTTATCCTCAGTGCCCGGGCCAACTTTGCTCCAATGGAGCTTTGGCTGTGGGAAGAGAAGAGAGAGAAAGAAAAGAGAGAGGGGGAAGGGTGGAGAAACAAATAAGTGCTTCTCCTGCCCTCGCTGGGAATCGAACCCGGGACTTCCACACACTGTGGCAACACTCTACCACTGAGCCAACAGACTAGTGACTAGGCCATACTATTTTTAATTAAGAAAGGCTTTAATAAAATACTATTCAGCCATAAGAAATGATGACATCGTGACATTTACGACAACATGGATAGACCTTGAGAACAGTATACTGAATAAAATAAATAAATCAGAAAAAGCTAAGATCTGTATGATTTCACACATAGGTGGCATATAAAATTGAGACTCATGGACATAGATAAAAGTGAAGTGGCTACCATGGAGAAGAAAGATGTAGGGTAAAGGGAAGAAGAAAGGAGGTTGAAAGAAGGATGTAAAGAGGAACAAATATAAGGTGATGAAAAATAATTTGACTTTGGGTGATGGGTATACAACATAATCAACAGTTCAAATGTTATAGAAATGCTTACCTGAAAACTATGTACTCTTATTGATCAGTCACCATGTTAAATTTAATTTTCTAAAAAAGAAAAAAGGTTTTTCTACAAAGGTGCTGAATTATCTGCTAATTTTAGAACTAATTTTTTTAAATGCTGGAAAGTTTTACTAAATTTTCTTTCTTTTTTGTTTTTATGTGATCATTTTGTCCTTATTTATTTATTTATTTTTTTATCATGACCCCTTTTCTGAATCTAACCAATCTTTGAGATTTTATTAATATTATTTAATTGAATTTACTGCACTGACATTGGCTAATCAAATTACATAGGTTTTGGGTTTACTGTTCCATAATTCATTATCAGAACACTGTACCATGTTCATGATTCATTAACTAGATATTTTTCCCCAACAGCAATGTGTATGTACTTCAGCTTAAATATTTTCAGACAATGGTTGTTCACATTTCAGAATATCTTTGACAAATTTTTATTTTGTGACAATGACTTTACTATTCACAGTGAAAATAGCTCCAGTCAGAATTCCATATTTACATAGTAGCCTTCAATATAAGAGTAAAAGCACCTGGCAAACATTTTCATTTGTATTATTAATGGCTTAAATTAAAAGAGCGCCTTTCTGTCAAAGAGTTAATTAATCCTTACATGAACTGTTTTTGTTTTAATTTGTATCACACAGCCTTTATTTTTTAAATTTTTTTTTATTTATACTTGGCTTTCAATATTATTTTATATTAGTTTCAGTTGTACAGCATAATGATAAACTATGTAATTGACAAAGTGATTACCCAATAAGTCTAGTACCCACCTGGAACCCTACATAGTTATTACAATATTATTCACTATATTTCCCATTCTGTACTTCATATATCCTTGTGACTGTTTTGTAACTTCCAACTGGTACTTCTTAATTCTTTTACCTTTTCACCCAGTCCTGTATTCTTTATACATTTATTTTGTTCTTTAGATTCCATATATAAATGAAATCATGTGGGACTTATTTTGCTCTGTCTGACCTATTTCACTTAGCCTAATATCCTCTAGGTTCATCCAGTTAGTTACAAATGGTAAGATTACATTCTTATTTATAGCTGAGCAATATTCTACTTTATATTTGTGCCACATTTTTTATCCAATCATCTATTGATGGGCATTTGGGTTGCTGCCACACCTTGACTGGTTTAAATAATACTGCAATAAAACATAGGGATGCAGGTTGGACACAAGATGGCAGCAGAGTAGGCACACACACAGACTCCCAGCTCACACTAGCAAACTGGATTACAAATTAATTTAGGAACATCCAGCACTAAAAAACCAACTCTGGACTACAAGAACTGCTCTCAAAATCCAAGGAGCAAAGAAGAAGCCACACCGAACCTTGTGGGGAGCGCTGAGGAGCAGTAAGCCTCCCCTTCTTACAGGAACAAAGGGGTGGGGGTGAGGCTGAGAACCCAGAAAGGCTCTCAATTTAAGGAAAACAGTAGAAAATATCCCTCACAGACACTTGCCTGGGGACCTGGGAATGAGGTGTGTTGAAAGAGCTGGCTTGTTTTCCAAAAAGAAAGGGGGAGAGAGAGACAGCCTGTGACAAACAGTGGAATGCATGGGAGGGCCTGAGCACGGGGACTAATCCAGTGCGGGAAGCAGCCATACCTGGGGGAGGTGCTGGAGGTGGCCATTGCAAGGGGAGGGATTGATCCTTCCACAGAACACAAGGCTAAGTGGTTCTGGGTCACCCTTCTCAAGATATCTCTCCAGCTCCAATCAGCACAAAAAAGACACAGCTGAAAACAAGAAGTGGGGAGGAGGGGCAGTAACTCCGGTCTCCATGGAGATTTGAGATACACCTCCCCCTACTGAAGTGGAGAAAGCACTCCGCCCCCAGAGAGAGTAACTGGCAGATCAGGACTTCAGAGTCTCAGGTTACACCCACCACATTCCTGAATACAGTTTAAAATAAGCCCCCCTGCTGAGATCAGTAAACAAGACTACCACCAAGTTAAGAACACTGAAAAGAAAACAAACAAATCAAACTTCAAAGGGGCTCTATTAGAAAAGCCAAATTCCACAGTGGATTACAAACAACAGCTGAAGCCACCCAAGAAGATCTAGAAATAACACAACTGAAAATTGGAGGCAGACAATACCAAGCCTAGACTCAACCAGATCTAAAAACAGCACACCCAAACACACAGACATAATGAGAAGACAGAAAAGTGCAATCCAAATGAAACCACAAGAGTATCCTTTAGGAAAGAAACTGAACAATATGGAAATAACCAAACTACCAGATGCAGACTTTAGAATAATGATTGGATTGTTAGGATGCTTAGGGATCTTAGAACAACAATGGATGGTCATTATGAACACCTAAATAAAGAGATAGCAAGTATAAAAAAGGACATTGAAATATTAAAAGAATCAGTCAGAGATGACAAATAGAATATCAGAAATGAAGACCACAATGGAAGGAATTAAAAGCAGGATGGATGAAGCTGAGGATCGAATCAGCGAGTTGGAAGACAAGATGAACAAATGCATGGAAGCAGAGCAGAAAAAAGAAAAGAGACTGAAAAAGACTGAGGAAACTCTAAGAGAGCTCTGTGACAACATGAAGATAAATAACATTGGCATAATAGGGGTTCCTGAAGAAGAAGAGAAAAAACAAGGAATAGAAACTTTATTCAATCAAATCATAGCTAAAAACTTCCCTAAATTGATGCAAGGAAGAGTCTCACAAATTCAAGAAACAGAGAGATCTCCATTAAAGAGAAACACAAAGAAACCTACACCAAGACACATCATAATTAAAATCCCAAAGCTAAGTGATAAAGAGAAAATTTTAAAAACTGCTAGAGACAAAAAAGGCTATCACCTACAAAGAAGCACCCATAAGGATGACATCTGACTTCTCAACAAAAACACTTGAGGCTAGAAGGGAATGGCAAGAAATATTCAAAGTAATGCAGAACAAGAGCCTACAACCAAGACTACTTTATTCAGCAAGGCTATCATTCAAAATGAAAGGAAAAATAAAAAGCTTCTCAGACAAAAAAATAAAAAACTCAAGGAATTCATTACAACCAAACCAATGTTGCAGGAAATGTTAAGGGGCCTGTTGTAAAAAGATCAAAGTGGGAAAAGAATATAGCAAAAGAGAAATACACCTTTAAAATATAAAATGGCAATAAACAACTATATATCAATAATAACCATAAATGTAAATGGATTAAATAATCCAATCTAAAGACATAGGGTATCTGCATGGATAAGAAAACAGGACCTGTACATTGGCTGCCTACAAGAGACAAACCTTAAAACAAAAGATTCACATAGACTGAACGTAAAAGGATGAAAAAAAAATTTCATGCAAATGGAAATGAAAAAAAGCTGGGGTAGCAATATTTCTATCAGATAAAATTGACTTTAAATCCAAGGCTACAGTAAGAGATAAAGAAGGTCACTACATAATGATAAAGGGAGCAATCCAACATGAAGATATAACCATCATAAATATCTACACACCTAATATAGGAGGTCCTAAATATATAAAGCAGACTTTGATGGATTTAAAGTGCAAGATCAACAGCAATACTATAATAGTAGAAGATTTCAATACCCTACTTACATCACTAGATAGATCCTCAAAAAAAAAAAATTAACAAAGAAATAGCAGACAGACATAAAGGACATACTAGATCAACAGGATTTAATAGATATCTTCAGAACCTTTTACTCTAAAGCAGCAAAATATACATCTTTTCACGTGCTCATGATACATTCTCTAGGATAGATCACATGTTAGGACACAAAAGCAATCTCAACAAATTTAAGAACATTGAAATCATATCAAGCATTTTCTCTGATCACAATGGCATAAAACTAGAAATCAATCACAACAGAAAAACTGAAAAATACTCAAACACATGGAAACTAAATAGCATGTTATTAAATAATGAATGGGTTAACAATGACATCAAAGAAGAAATAAAATTCCTAGAAACGAATGAAAATGAACATACAACAACTCAAAATTTATGGGACACAGCTAAAGCAGTCCTGAGAGGGAAGTCCATAGCACTACAGGCATTCCTTAAGAAGCTTGAAAAAGCTCAAATAAACAACCTAACCCTTCATCTAAAAGAACTTGAAAAAGAACAGCAAGAAAGGCCCAGAAGTAGTAGAAGGAAGGAAATAATAAATATCAAAGCAGAAATAAATGACATAGAGGCTAAAGAAACAATACAGAGGATTAATAAAACCAAGAGCTGGTTCTTTGAAAAGGTAAACAAAATCAATGAACCTTTAATGAGACTCACCAAAAAAAGAAGAGAGAGGACTCAAATAAATAAAATTAGAAATGAGAGTGGAGAAATAATGACCAACACAACAGAAATACAAAATATTGTAAGAAAATACTATGAAGAACTGTATGCCAAAAAATTAAATAACCTAGGTGAAATGGACAAATTCCTTGAAACATACAATCTTCCAAAAGTCAACCTGGAAGAATCAGAAAACCTAAAAAGACCGATTACAACAAAAGAGATTGAAAGAGTTATCAAAACCTCTCAAAAAACAAAACCCTGGACCCGATGGATTCACTGGTGAATTCTACCAAATATTCAAAGTACTAACTTGTAGCCTTCTCAAGCTATTTCAAAAAATTCAAGAGGAAGGAACACTACCAAGTTCCTTTTATGAGGCGAGCATAATTATGATTCCAAAACCAGGCAAAGACAACACAAAGGAAGAAAATTATAGGTCAATATCCCTGATGAATTTAGATGCTAAAATCCTCAACAAAATATTAGCAAACTGAACCCAGCACTACATAAAAAAAATCATACATCATGATCAAGTGGGATTTATTCTGGGGAGGCAACAATGGTACAATATTCATAAATCAATCAATATGATTCACCACATAAACAAAAGGAAGGAGAAAAACCACATGATAATCTCAATAGAAGCAGAAAAAGCATTTGATAAAATCCAGGATCCATTTATGATCAAAACTCTTAGCAAAGTGGGAATACAGGGAACATATCTCAACATGATAAAGGCCATTTATAACAAAACTAAAGCCAACACCATAATCAATGGACAAAAATTAAAAGCAATTTCTCTAAAATCTGGAGCCAGGCAGGGGTGTCCTCTTTCACCACTCTTATTCAACATAGTCCTGGAAGTCCTAGCTACAGCAATCAGACAAGAAGAAGAAATAAAAGGCATCCAAATTGGAAAAGAAGAAGTAAAACTATCATTATTTGCAGATGATATGATACTGTATATAGAAAACCCTAAAGGCTCAGTCAAAAAACTACTGGACCTAATAAATGAATTCAGCAAGGTGACAAGATATAAAATTAACATACAGAAATCACAGGCATTTCTATACACGAACAATGAAATGTCAGAAAGAGAAATTAAGAAACAATCCCCTTCACTATTGTAACAAAAAAATAAAGTACCTAGGAGTAAATTTAACCAAAGAGGTTAAAGACTTGTACTCAGAAAATTATAAAACATTGATAAAAGAAATCAAGGAAGATAAACACAAGTGGAAGCATATACCGTGCTCATGGTTAGGAAGAATAAACATTATTAAAATGTCGATATTACCCAAAGCAATTTATAAATTCAATGCAATACCAATTAAAATACTAATGACATACTTCAAAGATATAGAACACATATTTCAAAAATTTATATGGAACCAAAAAAGAACACGAATAGCCTCAGCAATCTTGAAAAAGAAGAATAAAGTGGGAAACACTTCCTGATATCAAGTTATATTACAAGGCCATTGTACTCAAAACAGCTTGGTAGTGGCATAAGAACAGGCACATAGATCAATGGAACAGAACAGAGAACCCAGAAATAAACCCACATCTTTATGGACAATTGATATTTGACAAAGGAGATAAGAGCATACAGTGGAGACAGTCTCTTTAACAAATGGTGTTGTGAAAACTGGACAACTATCAGCAAAAAAATGAAACTAGACCACCAACTTACACCATGCACAAAAATAAACTCAAAATGGATAAAGAACTTAAATGGAAGCCGTGAAACCATAAGCATTCTAGAAGAAAACATAGGCAGTAAGCTCTCCAACATCTATCGAAGTAATATATTTGCTGATTTATCTCCACAGGCAGATGAAATAAAAGACAGGATAAACAAATGGGACTATATCTAACCAAAAAACTTTTGCACAGCTAAAGACAATAAGAACAAAATAAAAAGACAAACCACACAATGGGAGAACATACTTGAGAACAAGTCTGATAAGGGGTTAATAACCAAAATTTATAAAGAACTTGTAAAACTCAACACCAGGGAGACAAACAATCCAATCAAAAAATGTGTACAAGAAATGAATAGACACTTCTCCAAAGAGGACATACAGATGACCAATAGGCATATGAAAAAATGCTCAACATCACTAATTATTAGAGAAATCCAAATTAAAATCCCAATGAGATACCACCTCACACCAGTCAGAATGGCACTCATTAACAAAACAGCACATTATAGGCGCTGGCGAGGATGTGGAGAAAGGGGAACCCTCCTGCACTGCTGGTGGGAATGCAGACTGGTGCAGCCACTGTGGAAAACAGTATGGAGATTCCTCAAAAAATTAGAAATGGACCTGCCCTTTGACCCAGCTATCCCACTTATAGGAATATGTCCCAAGGACACCATATCACCCACTGAAAAAAAGAAATGTACCCCCATGTTTATGGCAGCATTGATCACAATAGCGAAGAGCTGGAAACAGCCCAAATGTCCATTAGTGGATGAGTGGATTAAAAAGCAGTGGTACATATATACAATGGAATACTATGGGGCCATGAAAAAGAAGAAAATATTACCTTTTGCAACAGTCTGGAGGGGCCTGGAAACTATTATGTTGATTGAAATAAGTCAGGCAGAAAAAGAAAAATATTATATGACCTCATTCATTTGAGGAATCCAAGGAACATTGAGAACTGAGGAAAGGAATTGAGACAGAGGAGGGATCAAAGGGACCAGAGGAATAGAGGATGGAGGGAAAGGGGATGATAGGAGGGATAAACCTGAAGGGAAGGGGGGAGGGAGCTATATGGTCGGGGGTAAGGGAAATGTGCAGTGGAATATAGGGGAGGGGGGATGCAGTCGGGGTCACCCTACAATCTATGTAAACACAATTAATTAAATAAATTTTAAAAAATAACAACAAAAAACACATAGAGGTGCACATATTCTTTCAAATTAGTGTTTTAAATATCTTCAGATATATGTATATCCGGAAGTGGAATTGCTAGCTCACAGAGTAGTTTTTGTTGTTGTTGTTGTTGTTTTTTACAGGGACAGAGAGAGAGTCAGAGAAAGGGATAGATAGGGACAGACAGACAGGAATGGAGAGAGATGAGAAGCATCAATCATTAGTTTTTCGTTGCCCTTGTGACACCATAGTTGTTCATTGATTGCTTTCTCACATGTGCCTTGACCGCGGGCCTTCTGCAGACCGAGCAACCCCTTGCTGGAGCCAGCGCCCTTGGGTCCAGGCTGGCGAGCTTTTGCTCAAGCCAGATGGGCCCGCGCTGAAGCTGGCGAACTCGGGGTCTGGAACCTGGGTCTTCCACATCCCTGTCCGACGCTCTATCTACTGCACCACTGCCTGGTCAGGCATCACAGGGTAGTTGTTTTATGCTTAATTTTTTTGATGACCCTCCATACTGTTTTCCATAATACTGGACAAATTTGTGTTCCCATTATTAGTGCCCAAGGGTTCCCTTTTCTCCACATCACCAACACTTGTTTGTTGATTTATTGATGATAACTATTCTGACAGGTGTGTGGTGATACTGTGGTTTGCAGTTTTAATTTGCATTCACTAAGGAAGATGGCATATTTACACATTTTATAAATATGCAGGAAGTAATTTAGAATATAAAGTAATAAAATTTAGAATATATAAATAAAAACTCATGCTTTTTAAACATTTTGTCTTCTAGTTTTTACATGGTCAATGACATCAGTATAGTAATGTTATATATCTGTGCACAAAGATATATGGACATATCATGTTTTCTTTTATTTTAAATGAGATGTTATTTTCTTTGATGATTAGTTTACAGATATTATGAGCAATTCATACATAATCTTTATAATGTAATTATTAAAAGTATAAAAACAATGTAGTTTATATAAACAGCTATTTCAAATGTCATTTTATATTAATATAAATATAATATAATATAAATATAATATATTAATATAAACATTAATATATTGTTAGATTTAAACTCCCAACATCTCGTTTTATTTTTATTTTTTAAAATATTTTTATTTTTTGTAAGTGAGAAATGGGGAGGCAGAAAGACAGACTCCTGCATAAGCCCCAAATGGAATTTACCCAGCAAGCACCCTACTAAATGATGCTCTTCTTATCTGGGGTGTTGCTCGGCAAATAAGCTATTTTAGCACCTGGGTTGAAGCCATGGAGCCATCCTCAGTGCCCTGGGGCCAATTTGCTCCAACTGAGCCAATGCTGTGGGAGGGGAAGAGAGAAACACACACACACACACACACACACACACACACACACACACACACACACAGAGAGAAGAGAGGGGGGAGGGGTGGAGAAGGAGATGGTTGCTTCTCCTGTGTGCCCTGACCTGGAGTCTAATCTGGACATCCATATGCCAGGCTGACACTCTACCACTGACCCAACTGGCCAGGGCCCATCTCAGGTTTTAATATCATGCACACAACATTCTCTATTAAAATATTCCATTTTTCATATAAGGTTAAATAATTATTAGAAAAAATAGGCTTACTTCTATAAATGATATTATAATGTCTGGGATAAATTCAATATGTACTAGAAAGTACTTATATTTTCACTAAAAAGAATATGAGTATAGTAGATAGCTACTTTAAAATAATCAAGACTTATTTAATACATCAGGCACTTTAAAATAATGAAGATGAAATCAATACATTATCATGGCTTCAAATCTTAATTAGATTTCATATTTTAACATATAAAATTGCTCCATTCATAGTCTATAGAATGTTGAAATAATATACAAGACAATAAAGTCCATGTAATTCAGTCTTAGAGTAACTTTCTGGTTGTACAGAAAAATAAACAATCCATACAACTGCATCTCTAAACACTTTTTACCACTTTTTTCAATATGTTTGTTTTTGAAATGCAATCATCTGGTACTCCTTGCTTTTTAAAAAAATGTGTTTCTGGCCTGACCTGTGGTGGCGCAGTGGATAAAGCGTCGACCTGGGAACACTGAGGTCGCCAGTTCAAAACCCTGCACTGGTCTGGTCAAGGCACATATGGGAGTTGATGCTTCCAGCTCCTCCCCACTTTCTCTCTTTCTCTCTGTCTCCTCTCTCTCACTCTGTGTCTCCTCTCTAAAATGAATAAAATTAAAAAAAAATAAAAAAAAATGTGTTTCTGGATGTACTAAAATACTATGATTTACAATTAGTAATGAAAAATAGTTATTCTAGGTTCTAAACCTGCTATATTTTTGGGTTTAGTTTCAATTTTTGGCAAGATAAGTATTTCTGATGTCTGTGTTGATCTCTGCTTAGCATCTTCTTGACAGATCCTTCTGATGAGCTGACCTTCCTTTGGACATCTTGGTGGAATCAGCTTTCTTAAGAAATAAATATTGAGTATATACTTTTCCAATGAACTTGTGCTTTAAAAAAATTCACTGCTGCCTTAAATATCTGTTTTAAAATAATATTTAAAATATTTCTACTATCAAATCAATAGCTGTGGTTTTATCCCATAAAATAAATAACAAATACCCTTACACCAAGAGCATTCAGACTATATTTTACAGCAGCGATTTTCAACCAGCATGCCACAGGAGAAAAACTGGTGCACTAAGAGAAGTTTTAAAACATACAATACCTAACTATTCAGTCAAAGGCACTGACCTCCTTTCCCAAGATTGATAAATTAAAAAATGACAATAACCAACACAGCAATAGCTGTGTAGTGTGAATGAATCAAAACTAGACCTGTTTAGGCAGATCAGCAAACAATGTATTTCTTGATGTGCTGTGGAATTTTAGTAATTAGTTTGCATGCCGTGGGATGAAAAAGGTTTAAAACCACTGTTCTGTAGCCCCTTGCACATCCACTGAGACTCTATTTCTGTGCATAACTCCCACTAATTCTGCCAATTCACAGCATGACAGCTTTATGTAGCTTTCAAACAACAGCAGATTACAAAATAAACTGCTCTTATACTAAATGGCTGGCAGGGCAAGAGCATCAAATGCTTCTCCCACTACCATCCAAGATCAGAATGGGTTAGACGCTCAAATTTGAGATTTCTTTTTATCTACAAGTGCCTTGTATGCTCTCCTCAAAAGGGAAGTGAGAATAGCCTTGCGTCTGGAAAATATTGGGCAACAGAGATAAGTTATCCGTTTTTGTCTTTCACGTCTAACCATATATTATAATTACTCTGAGCACTGGAACAAGCTCTCACACACTAGTAGATGAGATCAAATACAAAGCAAAGAAGCTAATAAATACACTTTGGCTATTTTGACAGAACCTTTAAGAATGATATATTTCTTTTTAATAAATAAAAAATACAGGCCAAGTGCTAAACCAATCAGGATGCCAGGACAACAGGCATAAATAAGCCAGGACTGTGCAGAGCAAATTGGGACATATGGTCACTCTATAATAATATGCTCTCAATGCCAGAACAGAACAGATAAAGAAGTGACTAATTAGGGGTTCATCAGTAGTAGAACTATCATTTGACCTGGGCCTTGGAAATGACTAAGAATTTATGGAATTTTGAATGTGGACCTAAGTGTTCCAGGAATATGAAAGGTGTTTGCAAAAGGGACAGAAATGCAAAAGAATGCTGTGCTGGTGCTACTAATGGGACGTATGCAAATGAGCAGTAAGAGTGAAACTGGCTGGTAGTCATGATGCAAATTGTGAGGGCTTTAAATGCAATCCCCAAATTTTGAACTTATGATTGTGCGGCTATTAAAGGATTTTCAACAGAGAAGTGATGACTAAATTGTATTCTTAAAACGTCAGGCAGGTGGAAATGTGGAAAAAAGTCTTATGGGAGCGATAATGAAGCAAGTGGCTAGTCAATTTCTATAGCAATGCGGACAGTGGTAATGAGGATGGGGATACAGGCAAGAATCCAATGCTGTCCTTTGAGGCTGGATGACATCAACCTCTCAGGGATAAGGGATCCGATTTTTTTTTTTTTTTTTAGAATTTTAAACAGCTTAAGCTTTGGATTTTGGTATTTTGAATTACCCAGCAGGGGCAGATTCTTAACAGAGAGGTCAAAGACTAAAGAACATAGAAAATGCTCTGTCAAAATCAACTATTCTGTGGGCAAATGACAGCATGATACTCAAGATGGCCTCCCTGCAAAACTGAAGCGAGACAAGCAGACTACAGTTTAAGCAGGGGATATAGAGGCTGACTGCTGAGAACCAAGGACAGTGCATAGGACAGCATGAGGTGCAATGTCGGACTTAAGTAGCTTTGATTAAGCAAAAGAGCTTCGCAGACTATGACACCAAGAAACTCTGCAAAGAATGAATAAAGCATGGAATAGAAGGCATGAGGCTGCTGATAGTGGCTTGATGATGATTATGAAATTGGTATGTGACCTACATTTCAGGTCAATTCATTTTACACTAAGTTCAGTGAAATATCTTTCATTGGTTGCATTTTGTTGTTTGAGACTGATCTGCTACTATTGCCTGGCTCTTACCTTTTTTTAAAAGTTATTATGTGACACTCAATAAACCACAGCTATTTCCTCAAAACAGGAACACACATTGTGATAGTGGGGAGCGTGGGGATAGAATAGAACTGTGACAACAAAAATGTCACATCCTGATTTGGCCACAACTATCCTGCTTTATGCCTATTGTCTAGCTTAATGTTTAATAGTTTCTACTTTTACTCTCAACATTATCTAAGACTAGTCAAGTAAACTATATGATCATCCCAAAAGTAATTTTTATAAACATTTAGGAAACCAAAGGAACTCAGAAAAAATCACAGCTGGTGCTTGGGCATGGGCTGAAAGGAATATGTTTAATAAAGAGAGATCATAAAATGTTTTATAAGGAGGGGTTTTGGTGCTGAGTCTGTAAGAATGAGCAAGACTGAAACATAAAGGAGAAGAAAAACATGTAAGGTGAAAAAAGGTTTAGAAACAGAAGGCACTAGAACATATGTGGGGGGTGTGTGTGTATGCACGTGCATGTATGTTTATGAAACTAAGATTGCCTCGTGAAAGGAAAGGTGCAATTGAGAAATTATTGGTGATAAATACATTTAATATCTGATCCTTAACAGACTCACCTCAAATGAACAAATGAATTAATGTGTAACATGAGATACATTTAAGTAGTGAAGAGGACATAAAAAAGGGACTAAAGTGGCCCTGGCTGGTTGGCTCAGTGATAGAGTATCAGCCAGGAATGTGTATGTCCCAGATTGGATTCCGGTCAGGGCACACAGGAGAAGCAACCATCTGCTTCTCCACCCCTCCCCAACCCCTTCTCTCACTATCTCTATTTCTCTTTTCTCCTCCCATAGCCATTGCTCAGTTTGAGCAAGTTGGCCCCAGGCGCTGAGGATGGCTCCTTTCCTTGCCTCAGGCACTAAAATAGCTTGGTTGCCATTGAAGAAATGGTACCAGATGGGCAGAGCCTGGTGGATCCCAGTTGGGCACATGAGAGAATCTGTCTTTCTGCCTCCCCACTTCTCACTTAGGAAAAAAAAAGGGGGGGGGGACTAAAGGGACAAACTGACTTGGAAGTCAAATTTGACCTAAAGTAGTGGTTTATTGGCCTATGTGGTCTGCTAACATTCCCTTATAGTTATTTTCTTTGAAAATTAGATGATTTTACATAAAAATACTTATTTCAAGTTCCACTTCAAAATCAGCCTGCCTACTTACAGGACAAAATGACTATAGCCAGAGAGGGCAACTGTCCCTTTTAAATGAGCATGTATACACTCCAGCTTACCTTCATTCCTCCTCAGGGCTTCACTTGCCTGAATCACATGGATTTCAAAGTGTGACCTGAGACCTTGTACTTGGTAGCATAATCAGGAACAAAACTAATTAAATTGTAGAACTTCATTGTAACTAAAAATATATAACTAAAATCTTCCTATTTCCTCTGGCATATTAATACATGCATCTCAATAATAATGGCAGCATAATAATTATAATTACCAAGCATTTACTATGCCCCAGATATAGTGTAGAGCTCTTTACAATTTTATGTAGATTTCAGTCACAGCTCCATGCGCTGCTAGCAGCATAACCTTGAACAAATTAACTCACTTTCTAAACCACAGAATACTTATTTGAGAAATGGGGGTGACATCCATATTTCAGATGGCTTTTGTGAGGATTGAATGAATGAGATCATGTATAGAAAACATTTGACATGGTTCTTGACTTACAAATAAGAGCTCGCTTATTAAAGTAATATTTTTCTAATTTGAAACCTGGGCACTTGAAAAACTGTGTAAACATGTTTGATCTCCAACCAAGAGACTAATTTTCATTAATGATGCTATTTACAATAATCTTAACCATTAAAGCAATTTTCTTTTTTATGGCTAAGTTTTTAGTCTTTCAGATGGGCGGTACAAATTTTTATGCATCTTAAAAGAATATTATGAAGGCAGATTTAGTGAAGATCTGGTATTCTACATATTGTTTCAATAACTTTAATATTCCTAATAAATACAATAGTTATAAAAATGCATTGCTAATTTCAAACAAAAATATGCATTAAAATTCCCAGAAACTTATGAAATAGCCTGTTTCTCTTAAGCACATGCACTTGGCATTTACACATGAACTTGGCATTCACAAACACTAGGCTGGGGCACTAATTAATGAGTTTTTTTTTTATTTTTTGGAAATTTAATCACAATAACCATGTAAATGTAAAATGTTATATATTGCTAACTTAAGGTAAAGAAAAAAATGTTAGTTTCCAAACTATAATTAGAATAAACTGAAATTGAATGGCAGTCTGACAAATTGTTTCTAACTTCAGAAAAGAGAGATACACAGTTGAAAATAGAAGAGACAAAAATGAAAAATATTTTCTTGGTGTGCCAGAATAGAAAGTAGTTATATTCACCATTTGCACAATAATTTTCTTATTTTTATACTGTTTTTTGAAAAGATATAAGTATTTAAAGTGCAAAGTTATAGATACTGACCCTTCTACCTTGACTTATATCTCTCACACAACCTTGGTTTACATAACACAAAACAATTCATTTCTGTTAGTTAATTATGTCAAACTATTATACTCTATGAACAAAATGTCTGCCAATTTTTAACTGTATTAAATAGTTGTTTTTCTAAAACAATCTATTTTATGGAGAGTCAAATTTCAAATGTCCTTTATGTTTCCCATTTTTTTCAAAGGATTTAAATTTTACATTTATTCATATAATGATAATAGTTCACTGGGTACCAACAATTTACACAATACCGAGTATTGTACACATGTGACCACGTTACATCTTAGTAACTTATTTATGAGATGAGCATTATTATTCCTATGTGAATTAGAAAAGTCAGCCTACGTGATGATGAAGCTAGGTGCTCAAAGTTCACAATGAGTAAGGAGTTAGGACTTGAATTCAGACCCATTTGAAAAGTACTGGCTTGCACTCTTTTTATAGATGATGTAGAAAATTTTGAAAAGTCTCTTTTAATAATTTTTAAACACAATACAATTAAAAAATCCATTAGATAATTTTATTAAAGTGACAATGCATGTTGGCAATAAAAGTAAAATATAGAAATTATAATTTTTTTTTTTTTTTACAGAGACAGAGAGAGAGTCAAAGAGAGGGATAGATAGGGACAGACAGGAATGGAGAGAGATCAGAAGTATCAATCATCAGTTTTTTGTTGCGACACCTTAGTTATTCATTGATTGCTTTCTCATATGAGCCTTGACCGTGGGGCTTCAGCAGACCGAGTAACCCCTTGCTCTAGCCAGAGACCTTGGGTCCAAGCTGGTGAGCTTTTGCTCAAACCAGATAAGCCCATGCTGAAGCTGGCGACCTCGGGGTCTCGAACCTGGGTTCTCTATATCCCAGTCTGATGCTCTATCCATTGCGCCACTGCCTGGTCAGGCAGCAATTATAATATTTAAGATTTCATTTGATTTTCTCCAACCACAAAAACAAAATTTCTTTTAGAGAACAACATATATTAGTTGCATATTAGTGTCCTGGGGAAAAAAAAGTGGTGAACAGTGGTAATTACTACTAATGTATGGCATGTCATGGTCATAGGCAACCTTTAATTTAAAAGTAAATCTAAAATACTTTGTCAAAGTAAGATTTTTAACAGAAGAAAAATAAAATTAATAAAAATGTAGAGTTGCATTTTTTTTTAATGGTGAGTATTTATTTTCTTCTGTACCTACAAAGATTTCACATTTTGGAATATACAGCTTTATGGTAAATCCAGAATGCAAACTTTCTAATGTAATTATTTCATTTGCTGAACCATAACACCAAGTATTTTGTTTTAGAAAATTGATTTGACAATTGGAGAGACAGTCTCAATGATTAATTTATTAATTCAAAGTTAAGTAGATAACTTTTTTTGCAAATATATTTTACCTTACCTGCAGATTAATAGCAATATTAGATACAAATATTGAAAATCATTAAAGTTTTGAGCAGTAAAATTAACAGAACTATTTGACTAGCATTACTATTTTGCAGTTAAGAAATAAAATAGTAACTCACTTGAAAACTGAATTGCAAATCCAGATTTGCTGATATAAAAATCTGTGTCAAACTGGATGGTTACTATGTTGAGGGTGCTATGAATTCCTTCAGGAATAAGAGATCCACTAATTTCCTTTAAAAGCATCTCATTTTCTGGTGGACCATCCCAAACTCGGAGTATATCATGTGATGCTTCTGTATCGAAAGCAAGAAACTGTAGGCTGTGGGAGAAACATATATCTGTCTGATTACTTTAAGCAAAAATTCAGTTTTAAATAAAGAATATAACAGATATGCATCTTTGCTATTATTTGTTATGTTTTATTCTATCAGATAAAAATGTAAGCAGGATATATTACCTTAACAAATTTTTCTTGAACAGTATAATTTACTTCTTTAGAATATGATTAAATGTACTACTATATCGTCTTTGCAAATTACCCAAATTTCAAAAATACACTCTTTACGATGTTTAATTTCTACTTTGGCAATAAAAGGTGACAGTTATAGAGGATCTGGTACATGCCAGGCAGTGTGCAAAATGCATTACAACGTTTTTTTTCTGTGTACTTGGTATAATAACCCTCTGAAGGTAGGAATAACATTTATCTGGATTTTATATATGTTCCCCAAAGGGTGGCAGAGTCATTAATTGAACTAAAGTTTTCTGACTGTCAAGTACATAGTTACCAATGTTTAACATTAGTGTGTGTAGGGAAAATGAGTTTGTAAAATCTGTGTTTTCTAAGTTGTCTCACTTTCTTTGTTAAAAATGGCCGCTGCCCAGGTGAAAGGAGCTGCCAGGTAAAACCGCTATTTACCTTCCTACTTGGGAAGGGCCATTGTTACACTAATGTGTCCTGGAGGAGAGTTTCACACCAAAAAGTTTTAAGAAGAAAGAGAAGGAGAAGAAACCAAGATGGCAGGGAAGGAGAGAGAAGGTAGTTTTGCAGTGTAAGAAGCCATGTTGGCAGATGGGGAACTAGAGGTGACTTAAACTGGTGGTGGCGGGGGCTTTGATTCTAGGAAAACCTGGATGTGTCAGTAGCTTGTGAGCTCTGAATGAGTGGGTTTTGGAGCTCAGTGTGTGTTTTCACTCACCGGGTAGGTGCGAGGCTAAAATAAAATAATGGCGCACCAGTTCTTGGCTCTGTAGTTTCTTTACTATTTGCCTGAATTCAGTGAGAACCTGTACATGCCTGGAGGTGATGGCTGTGACTACTGGCCATACAGTGTGTTTGTTTTATTAGAATAAAATGAAATTTATGCTAGGAATGCAAGAAAAATTTACATTCAGAAACCAGTCAATGTTATCACAATGATATACATAAGAAAAAAATCACATGAACATCTCAATATACAGAATTTTCTTTTTTAAAATTCAACATTATAATTACACCCAGCAATCTAGGACTAAAAGGGAACTTCTTTAATGTGAAAAAATATTGTTCATCCACCCTCCAATAAGTGGATAAAAATCAAAATTTTATATTAAATGCATTCTGCTTTATATCTTATCTAGACAGAATTAGTAACTGATACTTATTGTGGCTAGTCTCAAAAATTATAAATCTAATTCTACCAACACTTCAACTCTTTCTACATATATATCATATTTATGTTTGATATGTGAATTGTCACAACTTTAAATGAGTTGCAATTTAATATCAATAGTGTTTTTTAATTTTTTAAAAAATTTAGAATTTTATTGAAATAAATATCTTCAGGTTTTCTAATTCTAATATTTAAACAAAACAATGCAAAAAATATATCTCTACTAAATAAAAATAGGGTGAGGGATGATCTAGGGTCGTCTATTTTGAGTTCCGCAAACTTTCTTGCAAATATAATATACCAGTTCATATCAAACAACATACCAGTTTACATCCAAGAATGAATTCACTATACCTTTCAGCCTGTTTTCTGAATGGCAATACTTCATTTCTATAACCACGCAGAAGCCTGTCTGGAATTCTGTTTATATGAAGAATCAATTCTTAAGGTTAAAGTCATTGTTTTGTGAGCAATGACACATTAGCTCATATGTCAAGGATGATTCGGTCATTTATTAATCCATTCCCAGCCATAACCCTCATATTTAACCTAAGACTGAGAGCATGTGCTAGCGTGAAGATCTGATTGTTGTTGATTTAGGAGGCAATGGTTTTGCTCCCATCTAAAGGGCAGTGATGTGAAGAATTGTTAGCCACCTAACTATAGACAGCAGGAAAGGGAAATCAAACCTGGGTAAAGGGCAAAGAACAGATGCTCCAGAATTACACCAGAAAGATGCCTAAAGCCATGGAAGGCATGGAGTAGTTACTGAGTCTTCCCTCTAGTCTTTTTTTTTTTTTCCTAAATATTTGTGAGGCTAAATATCTGATAGTTACCTAGACAACTTCACAAACATATCAAAATGATGGACTCAGCATCTCGAGTCATCGAGAATTAAATGAGTGCCCAAGAAACAGTAGAATTTCTCACCCTCTTATAAATATGAAAAGCTTTTCTCTAAGGGTTTATATGAGCTACGACTGTGATCCAAAAACCCACAAATCATGCTTATTAACACTTTTTTACATATGTTTAATAGATGAAAAACAAGTTTTTCCTTACCAAGATTAAAAATATTGAAAAAATTTTAAGGTCAATTGATATTGTCCTTAGGGGCTCATCAGGAAATCCAGATCCCTTACTAATTTTGAGAAAATGAAATCTATTTACCTGACAATGTTTCCAGGATCCACCTCAATCATCCACATGCAGCGCAGATTATTATCATATGGGAAGGGGTAACCAGGAGATAAGATTCTTCCTGATGATTCTCCTTTAAAACGACCTCCACATTCAGCTAATAAAAGAAATGAAAACTTAACTCACAATTTAATGTCAATCTTTGCAAAAACAATCTACAAACTTCACAAGCAGATAGATAGGATAGTGTGTGTGTGTGTGTGTGTGTGTGTGTGTGTGTGTGTGTATATATATATATATATATATATATATATATATATATATATATATACACACACACACCAGAAGGAAAATAATAATTGATGCCCCTCTTCTCGAATGTATATATTTGTATATATTTTCTCAGATCAAAGTATTAATTGAAGAACATATTGCACAATAAAACAAGAGTGTCAAATTACATGATATAAAAGATAATAAAATGAATGCAATTAGGGAAATTTATAAAAGACACTCAGAAACTCTGAGTTTAGGCTTCCAAACATTTTAAAATGTGTTGTTAAATAATGATAGTTTAAAAAGGGGAAACAGATGGCAGGTTGCTCACTGCTAGTTGGTTGCAGGCTGAATAATTCATCATCCTGCTACCCCACCTCTAAGAAAAACTAATCTTTACTGCATCCCTCAGGCCTTCTAGATTTCATTGTCCTTTTATTCCCCTTTAAATCACCCTAAACACTTTCCCTTTTACCTCCCAAAAGTTAAAACGCCGTTTTTATTAGGTTTCTTACTTCAGTGAAATCTAGTTTGGTTTTGATTTAATGTGGTCTATAATTTTTACAATATTCATCAAATTACAATGTAAGTTTTATCATATAATTAAATTTTTATCTTTTGTGGGACACCCTCTCCATTTTAATACAATATAATATAGTGAGATGTCTGGTATGATCTTACTTAAGTAGATAACTTTAAAAAAACTCTGTATTCAAGAAGAGAGAAACTAAATATTTTAGTTAGTATTTTGCTCAAAGAAACAAGAAAAACACTGTTTCACATACTGTACATTTGAAAATTCTCCAGATTATTTCCTACCAAAAAGTAACCAAAACAAAGCTTACTGTTTCCTTAAATATTTGGAGATACTCTGATAGTTTTCTTGTTCTCTGCATTGTTTTTTATCTTACTCAAATTCAGTGACTGAATTAATCTTCTTGGAATATGCTTTCATTTTGATTTTATTATTATAGTAAAGGTCAAAGATGAAGAAGTTTTAGCATTTGGGAGTGGCCGAATAACAGAATCTAATGGTTCAAAATTGCAGGCTTTATTCATATAGGTAAATTTATTTCAAAGATTTTAGATATTATATTTCATTGTACTGTGCTGGTTAGTTTTATGGGGCAACTTGGATAGGCTATAGGCCTCAGTTATTTAATCAAACAATAGCCTAGGTGTTGTTGTGAAGTTCTTTTATTCATGTGGTTATCATTAATCAGTTAACTATAAGTAATGGAAATTACCTTTGATAATGTGGTTGGCACTCATTCAATCAATTGGAAGCCCTCATGAGCAAAACTGAATTTTCTAGAAAAGAAAAAATTCTCCCTCAAGTTGCAGTATAAACTGCTACCTGAGCTTCTACCCTTTTGGCCTTTCCCATAGATTTTGATTTGTCAGCCACCAGACCTGCTTGAGTCAATTCCCTAAAATAAACAAATTTCTTTAGAAAGATAGATTATAGGAAGGTAGGTAGATGATAGATAGATAGATAGATAGATAGATAGATAGATAGATAGATAGATAGATTATAAATAGATAGATAGATAATAGATAGATCTAGATCGGGTATTCTATTTATTCTATTTTTCTGGAGATCCCTGACTCCCACACTTACAGAGGACTAAGCAATTTTATTTTGTATTGCAATACCAAAGCAATTTAATCTATAATAATTTATTTTTAAGTAAATAAGATACCAATATTAAAGGTATTATTACTTGCAGTTTTTCTCATTTGTTTAACAAAAACTTTGTTGAATAACTAGAATTGTGTAAATACATTAATTCATTTTTATCATTTCTTATAATTTATCACTATTACTGGCATATATTTATTATGCAAACAAATTTGATACTTCATTTCTCCAGATTTTTTTTTTTTCTGTGACAGAAACAGATACAGAGAGAGGGACAGGTAGGGACAGACAGACAGGAAGGGAGAAAGATGAGAAGCATCAGTCGTTCATTGTGGCATACTAGTTTTTCATTGATTGCTTTCTCATATGTGCCTTCACTGGGGGGCTACAGCAGAGTGAGTGACCCCTTGCTCAAGCCAGTGACCTTGGGCTCAAGCTGGTGAGCCTTGCTCAAACCAGATGAGCCCGCACTCAAGTTGACGACCTCGGGCTTTTGAACCTGGGTCTTCCGTGTCCCAGCCTGATGCCATCATCTGACCAGGCTCCAGATTAATTTTTAATCTATTGTAGGCCAAACTGGAGTTATGTGCATTATGTGATATCTTGAATTTACACATAGCCTTTGTTTCTCCATATTTCTTTGCTAGAAATATCGGTTGGCATCTTGATTTAAAATGGGCCAGGGTGGCACACCATAGCACTAGAGTTCACTTCTGCAAGACATATTTGCAGAAAAAAAATGAAATAGTATTTAAAGAAGTTATATTGGTTAAATCCCTCCAGCTTTGGTGCTTGAAAATTAATTTGTATTTAATCAATATATAGACTTCAGAAACATAATTATTTAGAAATAATCCAAATATTTGAGAAAACATTTTTTATTTGACAGAGGCAAAAACATAGCCACAGAAATATTTAAGGTTAATAAGCACAGAATTTTGAATCTTCAGCCAGGTGGTAAAGCGATTAATTATTTCCAGTAGAGACCACCATGTGAAATAGAATTTCATCTTCTGTTATCATGGAAATCATCAGCATGACACACCATGTGTCCAACTGCTTTTTAGCTATTATTCCTGATCATCCAATATTGGAGGAAAATAAACCAAAACAAGAAAACAAACTACCCTTTCCATGAAATCTTGAGCAATTTCAAACCACTAAGCTTGTGTTGAGATACATGTAAATGTAAGGTGCACTGATTCATTGCAAACATAATTAAAATTTTCTTCTGATCCCAGACCAAATGTCTTTCCATTTACATAAAATATTCTCAAAAAATAAAAAATGTCTTGGTTCACCACATAGAAAAAATATATAATTTTTACCAGATTTGTTTAGTGATTTTAATTTTAGGGACAACAGGCAAGTCACTGGACAAGTTTATAGGTCTGTGTTTATAGGGTTGTGTTACTGTAACCCTTAATAATTTTCTAAATATATTTCCTATATACATCAATGAATATAACCTCAGAGAGAATTAATCAATGAAATAATTTTCTCATATTCAATGCCAGTGTGCTAATTATTGGTCACATTCCACAATCCCAAACTTTATCAATTAAGATACTATTTTATATATATTTATATCTCTTATTTAGATACTATCAAAATTAGATACTGTCTGAAAAGAAAGGACAAAGATTATATTTCGGTTAGATCAAAATATGTTTGCTTTTTGCATGACTCTATGCTTTAATAATCCAACAGAGGTATTATGGCTTCAAAAGCACTGTGTAATCAGTCACAAGTTTTCTAATATCAAAAGTTCCATTTATTAAAAGTTTGTATTCTAGCAAGTATTGCCAAGATTCCTTTGTTGACTACACCAACCTACAAGATTAAACTTTATCTCAAAAGGTTAGAATTTCAAAATTCTTTCATTGTGTACTTTAAATATGTGCAGTTTTTCAGTATTAATTATAACTTAATACCAGTATTAAAACAATTTAGGTCAATTTAATCCATTATGGGCCTGATACAGAACGGATTTGTTTCTCCATAAACACCATTATGAAATAAGAATGACTAAGGAATCACTGAATGCTTGTTCCCTTCTAAGGAGTTAGTGTTTTGTTGAAATATTAGGGCTTCTCTTTGTTGCCCTAGTATTTCAACTTGGGGCCTATTTGATTTTGAGGGGAAAAAGAAAATAAAGAAAACAGGTCTTTACAACACTTTTCTATCCTCCCCCCTCCCACACACATAGTATTCATTAATTGATCTATCACATGGTAGTAAATGATCATTCTCTAGCTTTATGTAAGCTCTATATCTGATGACACTGTCATAGGAATCTTATGAAAATTGGTTAATTATGGTATATTGCATGCACATTAAAAAAGGCATATGCACTTAGATTTTTGAAAATCTGAGTATATAAAGAAAGCTTTTTTAAGTTATTGGGAATAGTTTACTATTTTATATCTACCTGACTAGTAGGATAGGCAATAATTTTATATGAAAACAAATTTGTTCAATGTGATTTAATAAATGTATATAATTTAAATCTTAACGTCTTTTTGTAGTGAGTTAAATTTTATATCAAGATAGGAGAAATAAAATGACTGTATTGTACCAAAAAAGTACTCATCAATAAAATTACTGAAAGGACCCCTTCACCTTTCATTGATTTCCTTCTGAAAAATTTGAGTTCATTAACTTTTCTGTTTTTAAAGGTTTTGAAAATGGTGTATTTCATGCTCAGTTGGCTAGAGCATTGTCCAGAAGCAGAGGTTGCCGGGTTGATCCCCAGTCAGGGCACCTACAGTAACAGATCAATGTTCCTGCCCCTCTCTTTCTCCATTCCTTTCTCTAAAACCAATAAATTAAACATTAAAAAATAGTATATTTCTTAGTAATATATTTTTAATTATTAATTTTATTGAGATAACATTGGCTAGTTATCTTATGTAAATTTCAGGTGTACAACTTTATAGTATAGCTGTATACTCTGCAATACCATGGATGGACTTTATGAAATAAGTCAGACAAAAAAGAACAAAAACTTATGCTTTCCTTCATTTGTGAGATATAAAACTAAAAGAAACCAATGAGCAAGCAAAACAAAGAAACAACAAAACACCAAACTCACAGATACAGACAAAAGAATGGTGGTTATCAGAGAAAAAAAAAAGGATGAAGGGAAGATAAAGAGGCTAAAAGTGGGTCAAATACATGGTGACTGAGAGTCTAGACCTAGGCAGTGGTGAGATTCAAATAATTTAACAACCGGTTCTCTGCCATAATGACCGTTTTAAGAATAAAAAAGATATACTAAAAGGTAGTTTATTATTTCATGCATTTAATACTTAAATAAGAATAAAAGAGGTACACAAAACTAGATTATGTTATAAAAAACATTTAAAATAGTAATGAAAAGATATTAAATAATACCTGACAAAAATCAATAAAACTGTTATTTAAGAAATTTCCATATTTCTTTTTTTTTTTTATTCACTGAGAGGAAGGAAGGCAGAGATACAGACTACTGTATGCTCCCCTACCAGAATCTACCCAGTTAGCCCCTAGGGGGCAATGCTCTGCACATCTGGAACAGTACTCCACTGCTCAGCAACCAAGCTCTTTTAAGCACCTGAGGCAGAATTCAAGGAGCCATCCTCAGTGCCCAGGGTCATCCCACCCCAATTGAGCCATGGCTGAAGTAGGGGAAAATGGGTGGGGGAGAGGTGGAGAAGCAGATGGAGCTTCTCCTGGGTTCCCTGACTGGAAATTGAACCCAGGACTTCCACATTCTGGGCAGGTTCCATACTGTTGAACCAACCAGCCAGGGTCCATATTGCTTTTGATTGGCATCATCACTTTCAATATTTTTCACCTATGGAGGGAATGAACATTACTACAGGTGCTTAAAATACGCCGTTGTACAGATGAATGTTAAAAAAAAAAAGAAAGAAATATAACTTTGTGATTTCCACATTGGGCAGCTGCTCAGGTGCCCACCTTAGAGAGAACACTCATTACAAGGACCATTTTAACAACCAGTTCACTGAATAAAAAAAATTAGGTATCAGTTCTTCCGAACCTGTGTGAACTGCCTGAATTCCACTCCTGGACCTAGAGTGAGCACATCTGAAGTTCTTGATTTAAGGTATGAGTCTTGTGTAGATAGAATCATTTGAAAAGGCACAAGGGTATTTTGGTAACATTTCTACGGAAATATTTCATGAAAATTTAAGAATCCCCTACCAATACAGGAAGGCAGAGGGTAGTCCCATGCCCTTCTCTCCCCTGTCATGCACTTGAGAAGGCTACTTCCATGGAGAGTGTAGCCTGGATTGCATCCATAAATGATAGTGCTACCAGCAAAGTGGCCTTGGTCACTGATCTTGTATCCAAACTGTGGAATGCCAGGATCTTCACAATGTGAAAGCTCAAAACCTGTGAGAAGAATATAAATTTATTAAAGGTAAAATTTAATACAAAAAAATTACACTCTAGAAATCATTTCTTCCTATTACTTTAGCACAGTTGCAAAACTCTTCTCTAGTTAATAGTATTTTTTTAGTTGTAGTTCTGTTGCCACAGTTAATTTTGACAATACACAGCAACCATAGAGAGCTTTCTTTCCTACTTGAAGATGATATATATTTTTGCATTTTCAACTGATATCCTATGGTCTATATGACTATATCTTGGCTTGTTTAAGTAATAAGCTTCTTTCCTGTGTCTAGTGACTTACATCTAACAATAGCTTCTGACCATTATAACTTCTGAAATTATATCATCAAAAAATTTAAAATCTGAACAAAATATGTAAAATCATAACTGTCCAAGTAACAAAAATGTCTACTGCAAATATAATTTATAGTGCTTTATTTCTATAGTATTAGAAGAACATGAAATATTTTCATATGTAAAATATACTTTATTAGGAAGTAATTAGCTTGAAGAATTGGGTTGTCATATTCTGCCTTGTCCACTAATTTACAGCTCTAAAAAATTCTTACAGGCAAAAAGGAATAACACATATTGTTCTCTTACATGTCACTTTGGACTATAAAGAAAATATTTTTTCTTGTCTCTGCAGAGTTGGGACTTTCTGCATTAATTTTGCTGGAAGCTTGGGACCTTGGAGCCAGAGCAACCTTTGATAAATTATTTTCACAACTATAACAGTAGTGAGAGAATTCCAGAGAGATTTACCTACCTTTGGAAGAGGTTTACGCTTACATTTCTAGGGAATATGAGGCCCAAGACTTTACAGACATCTCCAGATTACAAAAAGAACTGGAGGCACAGGAGGTTAATCTGCCCTTGGAGAGATGTATTTACATTCTAAAAGTTAGACTAAAAACCCAGGATCCTTTTTATCCCGTATCAACAGAGCAAAGGTTTTTCTCTCTTCTTTCCAGAGAAGAGGAGGAGATAGCGACTTTAAACAGAACAAGTCTATTTTAATTGTCATCCCTTGTCCCTGTCATTTGTTTAGATTTTCCTATTTGATTTTCATCTTGTTACTAAAGAGTTAAGGGCTGGGTCAAAGGGGGCTGATAGGATAATCATTGTTTTTAATTACACTACCTTAATAATAATTTGATCTCCCTAGATCCAAAAGACCTTGTGTGCACATTCAGAATCAAATTAATAAAGATGTATATTAAAAACCTAAGAATCACAGCACAATGAACTGTTAAGATTTGGAAAGAACTAGAAAACAATACTTTAAAACTTAAATCTAACATGACACTAGTAATCAAAAGCTAAAGTGCCTGGCCATGCAGTTCTTCTAGCTTTAATGTTTTACAAAAAAAGATAATTAGGTGCAAAAGTATGTCAATTATGACTTCTGAGACTAGAGGGTGATAAAGAATATTCTAGGTAGCACTATGTGAGGGAAAACTGTGATTTTAATATAAATAATGTTGAAGAAAAAGAAAATTCTTATGTCTTACATTACATGATAATCAAAAAGGGATTTACATCTCTTTTATAAACCCACTTCGTTTACCAAATCAGTCCTGATTGAACTAGAAAGCAGAAAAGCACGAATTAGTTCAGTAATGTCAAATCACTAATTTACGTTATTGGCTTGTAAGAGTATCAAAACATACATGAAATCACCAAAACTTGTTAGCTGCAAGTAATGAGTTTGTAACATAATTTTTGTATATTGAGGGATACATTAGCTCTTAAAAAACAAAAGGCTTCTTTCCCAGTCTCTTTTAGGGAATTGAAACTTTCCCTACTCTGTTAATCCATAGATTTACTGTGCACATTTTGATTTATTTACAATCATTAGCTTCTTCTGTTTGTTTCCCTACAAACTGGGATGGTTTCATTTTTTAAAGCTTTTGCACATTGCCTATCCAACACAAATCCTGGCACCCAACAGATGTTCAATAATGTGTAATAATGAATTTGGGTTTCAAGAAGCAATTATCTCTAGGAGACAACTAAAAAAGCAACTAAAATAATTCTGATGAGAAAGTGAAATTTATGAGACAACTAAAAAAAATACTTTTCCAGAAACTTCCCTTATGGATCAGTTTGTGAGAGCACAGTTTAGGTAAAAATATGTTAAAGTGAGGCAAATGCAAATAGTTTATTTGCATCTAACAAAAGGTTAGAAATTGTTAACTTAAATGGTGGAATATATACAAAGTTGTAACTTTAAAATTTCAGGACATATTACTTTGCATGGATCTGCGTGCTTGATACTAGTTTTAGAGAGTCCCTGTTTAACAACTGCAAGATGGTATTCCTTCTTCCAGACATAATATTCAGTTTATCATCCAAGATGCAGCCACTTTTGAGTTTTACCGTTTATCATTAATCAAAACAATAATGTAAATCAAGCTTTCTTTCCAAGGTTTATTACCAAATTCATCCCTCCTTAATTTGAATGTTCTGTAAATGTGGTTGGCAATTGCTGGTGATGAGGTAAAATAGAGATATTTTTTGTACTTTAAGATAATTTGTATTACTTTGAATTGTAGATGAAAATGCACATAGACAATAGTCTATAAACTACAAAGCACAACATAATTTAGTCCAATTTGGTGGGATTATTGTTGCTTATTCATAAATATTCAGAACTGTCTTATCTTTATGAAAACACTCAGCTGCCACTTTTTTCTCTGAAAAGCTCTACTACTTGAAACTTAACAATTAAAGAATTTTATGAAAAATCACATATGCTACAAATATTCTTCACTCCTGGTGAAATTTGCTAGTCTGATGAAACAAAAATTTCTAGAGCACCAAAGTAACTAAAAAGCCCATTACCTGAATGTTTTTGACTTGTTGAATAACTTTAAGATCAAATTCCTTTCCTGCCACTGAGTAGTCTATTTTTTTAAGTATTTCAAATTTAGGTTTAAGTTAAAATTTGAAACCTATGGAAGGGTGTCATCTTACTTTATCACATTCTGGAATCATCGTTACTTCAGGTTAATACTAATTTTAATTTAGATTTGTTTTTAGATTAATACTCATAGTAATTGATTAATATTCACACTAACATTACTATTCAAGAAAATTATTGCAAAACAAGTTAAAGTTCCCATTTGATTCCCTCCTTAATCCCTCTCTGGCTTTTTCCTATCAAGAGCTAGCAAATATTCTGAATTAGTTAGCATTATCACATATATTTTACATATTTTTACCACATGTCTATATGTCTATGAAAAATATGTACTATGTTTTGCAAATATTTGTACATTTTATTAATTATAAAATTACTTAAAAATTCTTCTGAACCATAATTTATTGCCCAGAATTGTCTTTTTTATTATTATTATTATTTGTATTTTTCTGAAGTGAGAAGTGGGGGGTGGCAAACAGACTCCCACATGTGCCCAACCAGGATCCACCAGGCATGCCCACCAGGGGGCGATGCTTTGCCCATCTTGGGTGTTGCTACACTGCAATTGGAGCCATTCTAGCACCTGAGGTGGAGGCCTTGGAGCCATCCTCAGTGCCCAGGCCAACTTTACTTCAATGAAGCCTTAGCTGCAGGAGGGGAAGAGAGAGAGAGTGAGAAAGGAGAGGGAGAAGGGTGGAGAAGAAGATGGTCACTTCTCCTGTATGCCTTGGCCAGGAATCGAACACAGGTCTTCCACATGCCAGGCAGATGCTCTACCACTGAGCCAACTGAACAGGGCTTCAGAATTGTCTTTTTACCTTTATATTTATTTACACATACAACACATATCCATTTCCTTCATTTCAACTCTTCGGTGGTATTCCACTAGAGGTTTACTCCGAAACTGATTTATTTATTCTCCAGCTGATGAGCTCTTATAACTTTTCCAATTACTCATTGCTGTAAAAAGACTGTACTTGTGTGTCCCCTTTCATATGTGTGGCGAGTTTTTCTACAGGGAACGCACTATGTCAGGATCCAAAGTTCATTTTGTCCTTTAGAGTCAATAAAAATCTGCTGAGCTGCTATTCAACTTCTCTCTTGATCCACCAAAGGATAAAGTTAAGAATTTAAACCATAAACAATTGTGGAAATTACTGCTATGCATTCCAGTTGGAGAAACAGAAGGCAAGATAAACCCATCTGTTTTCTACTCTGGCCAGGTAGCTCAGTCGATTAGAGCATTTTCCCAATACACCAAGGTTATGGATTGAATCCCCAGTGAGGGTATATACAGGAATTGAGCAATAAATGCATGAATAAGTGGAAATGACAAATTGATGTGTCTTTGTCATTCTCTCTATTCTCTCTCTCTCTTAATGACTGGGGCTTGGTCAGGCAAGCAGAAGCTACTTAGATATTCTGAGTTGCTAAGATTCAATGTAAAAACATTAGAGGGAACAATACAAGATATGAGGAGAGAGTGAGAGTCAGAAGAGCACTGCTGGCTTTCAGGAAATCCAGTTTTGAATGCTGCTACCACATACAACATGCTCCTATCTGAAGATGCTGGTGGAAAACGATGGGTTCCCCACCAATCTCACCTTTCAGTTCTCACAGGATTTCCTTTAAAATTTATTTTATTTTATTCATTTTAGAGAGGAGACACAGACTGAGAGAGAGAGAGAGAAAGAGAGAGAAAGGGGGAGGAGCTGGAAGCTCAACTCCCATTTGTGCCTTGACCAGACCAGTGCAGGGTTTTGAACTGGCGACCTCAGTGTTCCCAGGTCGACGCTTTATCCACTGCACCACCACAGGTCAGGCCAGGATTTCCTTTAATTGGAAGAGTTGAAGCAGAGATATTCACTAGAAATAATATGGGACCTGTAGTTGCCATGTTTTTAATCTCTACACTTGAGGATGTGCTTAGAAGGGCTGGAAAGTTACTATGGACAGCTATTTCCTTGTTAGCCTATTTTGTTTATCAAATCTTTCTCCACCTTAAAGGCATAGCTATTCTATGTGACATTAATTTCTAAACATTTTGAAGTCTTGATACTTATATTTGTCTTCAATCTGCCAGAAATTAAATTTTATGTAAAGAGTAAATTTGGAGCATTTTAGATATTTAAGTTTAAAATTTACAGAGCTTTTGGGATGGGAAAGCTATAAAAATGGTAATGACTTTTTTATTATTCTGGTAAAAAGAAATTATATCCAATATTGTCTACATAAATAGATAATCAAAAATATTTCTTTAATATTTTAGTTAGAATATCTTATACTACATAATGCAACACTAATTAATACTTTCTTTATTATTTGGTTAATTCCAAGATTTAAAGAATAAAGGAAATGCCCAAAATATGTTTTAAATGGTTTGTAGGATTTAAGAATATATGGAGTAACTTTGTTGCTCCCTTGTAATTTAATTATGTTCTACTTGCTTTTGCATTAAATAAATTATATATTATGCATACAGTTAAGAGTTACTAGATCATCTGATTATTTTTTATGGTAAGCATTGCCAACAACCGAGACTAGCAACTAAATTAAAGAGTTTAAATAGGATAGTTTCTTACTGGTACATGAGAAAAGGCATCACACATTAACTAATGCCCATATTCAATTTGAATATAAAATTTAAAATGGACTTGTTCTCTGTGGATTATTGAATCATTTCAAGCAAAAGAAAAAAAAAAAGAATGGAAGGCTAGGAGAATCCAAATATATCTGAATTTTCACTTGTGATAACATATTGCATTTATACACTCGTCTCAAAATCTTTAGCTTTCCATATTTTAAACACGTTCTATAATTAGCAACTACTATAGTTTAAAAGAAATGGATGACTTTAAATATTTTCCTTTTATGGTTTCTATTTTATATTTTTACATTTAATAGCTAACGCCTTTGACAATAAATCAATGATTTTCCTCATTCCAGACACCTGAGCAACCCTTACAATTTAAACATCCAGTTTTGACATCTCAATTAATTTTTTTTTTTTTTAGAGAGGAGACATAGAGTGAGAGAGAGAGAGAGAGAGAGAGAAAGAAAGAGAGAGAGAGGGGGGAGGAGCTGGAAGCTCAACTCCCATATGTGCCTTGACCAAACCAGTGCAGGGTTTTGAACTGGCAACCTCAGTGTTCCCAGGTTGATGCTTTATCCACTGCACCACCACAGGTCAGGTGACACCTCAATAAATTTTTTAAAATTCAAGCATTTCATTTAGTGCCCAGTATCTTTGTATCAATAATCTCAAATTGCGTAGTTTAAGTATCAGAAAACAAAATCTATATTTTTTCTATGAAACCCTTGAAATATTTTAGACATGGAGAAGTTAAAAATATGCAGAACAAAGAAAGGCCACTATGTAAACACTGAGCTATGACTTGAAAAATGTAAGCAGCCATGTTTAGGAAACAGAGAATGGAGAAGAGGAAAGCAGATTTAATAATATTTGCCCTTCTAAGAAGATCACATCAATTATATTTGAGTAATAATTTCTCATACCATTATTTTTAGTCATTCTCAAGTAATATTTGCAACATGACCTGCTTGTATTTTCATTCTTTTTTGGAAAGACTTCATAAGAAATCAGATTGTACACAACAATTGGCAGGATTTAAAAATAGGTGTTTAACATTCATTTTGTTAATTTGTTTTCTTAATGTTAATGACATAACAATTAAATAACAAGTAGAAAAAGCCTTGAACTAATCAGGAGCAAGAATAATCTCTCAGTATTATGCATCAGGATATTTTAATATACTGAGTCATTATACTCTCGTGTCTACTACTCCCCATATCATTCAGAAAGACTATTTTCACAAATGATAATTTGATTCAGATTTCCTTTAGGATTCTGTGTGAATACCTTTAACGCTGTAACTTTTTAAATTTTCCAGTTTCTGTAATAGTATCATTTATCTGACTTGTTGAGAAAATTTAGGTGTCATTAGATTTTTTTTTGGTGTCATTAAATTTTTTAAAACTATTTTAATACTAAAGATTAATGAATATTGCTACCTAATTTATTTAGTGATACCAAATGAGGATTTGAAACATCTAAGAACTGATTTGATCTGATAGATGGTAAATTTATTAAACATATGTAACCACTTCAATTTTATATGTGTTTCACTTTTTAGTATAGTGTCTTACACAAAATATAAACTCAACAAATAAATTATTTGAATATAATTCTTGTTCACTGATGTTATCAGTCTGTTTCTTATATTTTGGCACTGATAAAATAAATTTACATCACAATTGACATAACCCACCTATCTGTGGTTCTAAGTCTTTGAACTGTGACTTATTTAATTGTCAGATAGTTGACTTGAGTATAATAGAATAGGTTGTTTTAAAGTTATTTTTAATAAGATAATGCAACACTAAACAAAAACTTAGCTACACTTTACTGTAAAATCACCTAACACCATCATTTATCAGCAATGACTGTCACACTACAACTACTGTATATGCTTTGCAGTAATGGGTGGGAGAAGAAACATTGTATTTCTATCCAGTAAAAAGTTTTATTTCTTAAATATTTGATGGAGAGAATAGTGCCATTTTTAAAATAAATAAGCTTAAAGTCAGATTATTTAAGCTTTCTGAACCTTAGTTGTTTCACATGTAAAATAGCAACAGGTAGAGTACCTGCAATTTACGGAGTTATTGTTAGGGTCCACTAAAATTATACATGTAGAAGGGAGTTGCAAACTGCAAATTAATGATCAAATGTTGGATTTCACTTCACCTCATATACTTCATTCATTTAATAGATACTCAGTATTAGAGGTTGACAACTTCATTCTTCCAAAATACTTACTGGTATAGACAAGTTGAAAGCCTTCTTCTGTTCCTTCAGAATCAGAATTAAATTCAAGCCAGAGCTGATTTGAAGTACTACTAAGTGTCAGTCCTCGCATAGATGCACCAGTAAAGGCACCTAATAGATGAGTCGTTTTATCTTTTCCATCATAAATCTGCAAAATATATTTATAATTAAAATGTAAATGTGCCAATAATAATTAATTCAGATGATGTATCTATATCTATGCAAAAGAGAAAATTATTATATTCTTCCTAAATCAGTTTACCGTATGTTTCCAAAGGACAATTACACATGCATATTAATTCCTAAAAATATCAGAATAAGAGATAAAATTCACAGGGATAATTTTTAAATCCTAAATTTAGTAGAATCTAATTAATACTCAAACTCATGTTATATAACTTTTGCTCTTATTATAAATGCAATGTTATTTTTATTTTATTTTATTTTTTTACAGGGACAGAGAGAGAGTCGGAGAGCGGAATAGATAAGGACAGACAAACAGGAATGAAGAGAGGTGAGAAGCATCGATCATTACTTTTTCGTTGCCGTCACAACACCTTAGTTGTTCATTGATTGCTTTCTCACATGTGCCTTGATCGTGGGCCTTCAGCAGACCGAGCAACCCCTTGCTGGAGCTAGAGACCTTGGGTCCAAGCTGGCGAGCTCTTTGCTCAAGCCAGATAGGCTCATGCTCAAACTGGCGAGCTCAGGGTCTCGAACCTGGGACTTCCGCATCCCAGTTCGATGCTCTATCCACTCACCACCTCCTGGTCAGACAATGCAATTTTATTTTTTGACAGACAACTTAAAATTGAGAATATTTTTAGAGAGATAGGTTTCCAAGGTTGGTTGGTTCGTTGGTTCTTTTTCTGCAACTTGCTCAAGGGGACCAAACACCTGCTTTTCTAATAACATAAATAATACAAAATACAGATGCTTCTTTTGCAATTTCTATAATCTACCCATGTCCTTTAACTTCTCATCTTCTACATTAAGATAGAAGAGTACTAAATGCTTTCAGAACCTAATTTAATAAATCAAAAATGTACAAAAACAAAATCAACAGGTTCCCAAGCATTCCTCCATCTTTCTCATTCTCATTGCACTCTGACTTGCTTTTTCTTTTATCAATGCATTCTAAACATCTCTTCAAATCATTAGACATAGAATCTTCAATTTGATCGTTGTGTAACATTTCATACAGTGACATTACCACAACTTGCTGTATTATTCCAAAATTAACTCAACTTTTTTGCAACTATAAATAATGCTGAAATAAGAACCTTTTACATACCAACTTTCATTTTCAATTAGACATTTTTCAAAATATGGGATTTCTGGGCTAAAATAATCATGTATTGCCAGATTATTTTCCACAATGTGTATAGTAACTGAACTGAAGGTTTATCAGCAATGCCTGTTACTATTGCTTTTTCTTTCAGGCATGCATTTTCAATGTAGTAGTTACTACCTCCAAATAGGTGAAATTAATTCTTGGAGGTCATAAAGTCTTAGTTAGATATAATGATTTGTCTTCCTTCAAAGATCAACTCTATCTTACAAATATTTTTCCATAGTACTTAATTTCATGGAGTTGGGACTGGGAACCTCTTAACTGAATGATAATTATTAGAAAAGGCCAAGAAATACCGTTCAAAGCTGTTTGTCTTTTGCTTGAAATTGTCTTATTTCAACTTGACATTAGAGTAAAAATTGGATCATTAAACCTCTACCCTATTGGTCTTGCCATAGCATCCATGTTTCCCAAAAGTGGTATTTATTACATTGATATAACCTAAGAGATTATTTCTAGGAGTTGCAAAATGGAACTTATTATTATTATTATATTAATCTGCATGATATATTTTTCTTGTGCTAAATTGTTGGGTGTAATTTAAAAACTTATTTAGAATGCTGTCTATAATTTATAGTATAATAAAATCTCATGTATATTTCTTTCTTTCTTTCATATTATCTTTATCAGGTTTTAATGTTAAATTTAAGTTAATACAATGAGCTGGAAGATTTTCAGCATATTTCTCAGTGGGATTATCCAAACAAAGTATTAAACCTATTCTTTCTGCAGATTTAAGAATTTCTTCAACTCAAGAAAATGTCCTTAAGTTATTGTTTATTTAATTATTAATTGGTTTTTCTTATCCTTTTAATTTCAACCTGGAATCTCTACTTTTTACATATTCAGTCTCCAAAACTATATTGCAATTTTTTAATATTTTTTTATGAAATCTATCCACTTTTCCTCTGTATTCTAAACCATCTTTCAATGGATCTTCTACACTAACAACTAGATTTTCAGCAGAGACTAATCTCTTTAGTTCTAACAAAATCCTAAATTTTTATATTGTTGGGAAATTGTAGAAAATCTTTCTTTATACTTTAATTGTGTTATCTTAAAACTTCTCTTTTAATATTTTCGTATTTCTAATTTGATGCATATCACCTGTTATTATGTATTTAACCTGGTATTTCTTCTGTCTGGTTACTTACTTAATTCCCTTAAGTATATGCTTATTTATATTTAGCTATTTATAGTTTTATATTTCCTTATTATTGAGACAAGTTTAAATGTTATAAAGACAACAACAATTTTATTTAACAAGCTACATAACTATAACTGCTGTTCAGTACTCTTCATATCTTCTTCTAACCGCATTGCCCATTCCCTATTCTGCATAAAAATTAAGTCTCCAGTGACCAGGCCTTTATAGTTTAGCAAACCCTATAAACCCAATGACATGGTCTTTCTGTCAGTTAAAACAATGTGTGTTGACTATTTAAAAATCATTGGAGTGATTGATAAAGGGCTGGTGGACAAATTTTCTAAAATTACATGAAAATACCTTGAACCCCCAGTGGAATCTGATGTATCGTACACATAAGTTTCTCTTTTAGATAATAGCAAGAATTTGTCTTCAACAACATGAACCAAATGTTGAGGTTTCTTAGCTCATAAATGTTTTTTTTTTTGATTATATAAAGTTCAACTATTTATTTAAGAATATTATTTATCCGTCTGACCTGTGGTGGTGCAGTGGATAAAGCGTAGACCTGGAAACACTGAGGTCGCCAATTCAAAACCCTGCACTGGTCTGGTCAAGGCACATATGGGAGTTGATGCTTCTAGCTCCTCCCCCCTTTCTCTCTCTCTCTCTCTCTCTCTCTCTCACTCTGTGTCTCCTCTCTAAAATAAATAAATAAAAAGAAATTAAAAAAAAGAATACTATTGATCAGGAGAAAGGTGTAAAGAAGGACAAATATAAGTTGACAGAAAATAATTTGACTTTGGGTGATAGGTACAACAATCAACAGTTCAAATGCTGTAGAAATACTTACTTAAAAAACCTATGTACTGTTATTGATCAATCTCACCCTGCTATATTTAATTTTCTAAATAAAATTAAAAGAACACTATTAATCAGGGATAATTCAGAAGCAAAGAAACATTACTTATAGGAAAACACATTTCCTATATATTTGTTTGTTCCTATATATTACAATGTAAAAAGTAACAAAATAATTCAACACATATTTCCATGCATCATGTTAGATACTGGGAATTAAATTTAAAAAATTAAAAAAGACATCCTTATTAACCTGAAGAAAATTTAAATAATTAATCCAGTCTTTTCTGTTATAGGAGAGACATATTTATATTGAGCCTTTCTATTTTTGTAAGATAGAAGCATATTTTTCTTTTTCAAAAATAGATTTAAAAAATAATTTTGAGGGTAATTACTGAAAAGAAGAGTCATGAAAAGGAAGCTAATATAAAAGGAGAACAAGAATTAGCTTATGCTCAACTGGGAGAACCTAATTCTACCCCCAAACTCACTAACTATTGTTTATTTAACAATGTAGAGTCAAAAGGCAGAAAATAAATACTAAAGAAGCACTACTAAAGTCAACAAAGTAAAATGAAATGTGATCATTCAACCATGAATTTTAAAAGCATGTATAAAATTATTAAATGTGATGAAAAGTGTCAATGAGAAAGACTCTAAAAAGAGGAAAGTTTTATAATGATAATCAAGTCAATGCTGTTTAATTTGAAAATCAAATTCTTCAAATGTAGTCAAATTCATATAGAAATATAAAGAAAACAGGGAAGGCCAACATAATGTAGCCAAAAAACAAATTACCTCTGGACAAGACAAGAATACAAGCATTAAAAAAAGAGAATAAAAGAACCAAAGGAAGCCTTGCATTTAAAAGTACATTTTCAGCACAGGTTGATTATTGGGTCTGATCAGAACCACATAGAACTTTTATTTGATATTGTTACTTTTTATATTTTTCACTTTATTATGATCAGGAGCTTTAAGGATATTCTTATCTATTTGTGGTTATTTTTTTAAAGTATATTATTATTATCATTATTATTTTCCACATATAATCAATATCCATTTATTTCCCAGAGACATTAGAAAGCTAAGAAAAAATAAATAAACTGTATAACAGCATAACTTTTAGTTGGAATGGAACAAATTTTTGTGCTCCCCACAGAAATATTGTTATAGTTAGCACCTAATTGAGATGATGAAGACTTACTTTTATGCCAAATAAAGAATGTCAAGTTAACTTAAGAATTAATATTATGAAAGGCACTGAGTACTTTTATAATGTTAATAAAACTCTTTGACAAGACTCTAATTTGTTAAAATGCTGTAATTAATCCAGTAGTCTAACACTAGAACAGATTAGAATTTAATAGTGCCATGTTTCAATTATCAAACCTTTTGTAATGGATCAGAGCTTGAAATTAGTTATGGTGTGCAGACCCTCTTAGGTCTGAAAAGTCAAATCCTATTATAATGAGTTGCTTATCAACACTCAAAACTGTTGTGAATTTTACAAAAATGTATGATTAGAAGGCATATTCTCATCGCTTCTCGGCCTTTTGGCTAAGATCAAGTGTAGAAGGCATATTCTCAGTCATTTCTCCAGTGAATTAGCAAGAAAGGTATTACTGAAACCCAAAAGAAGAGAATATATAAAAGTATATTCAAAGCAGATAAATTACACATGTACTTAATGTATACAAACCTTCAAATTATTCCTGCTTGTGGACACTAGAATTTTCATTTTCGGTCATTTGTTTAAAAGGTGGATTCAGAAACTTAAATACATACTTTCTAAAAGGGTAAGATGTCAAAGTGTAAATGAAAAAAAATAAAGAATGTGCCTGAGAAGGTGGTTGCTAAGTGGTTAGAGTATTGGACTAGGATACAGAGGACCCAGGTTCAAAACCCTGAGGTCCCCAACTTGAGTACCGGCTCACCAACTTGAGCATGGGGTCTCTAACTTGAACATGGGATCATAGACATGACTCCATGGTCACTGGCTTGAGCTCAAATGCCACTGATTTGAAGCCCAACATCGCTGGCGTGAGCCCAGGCCCACTGGCTTGAGCAAAGGGTCACTTGCTCTGCTGTAGTGCACCCCCCCATGCCCTTGGGTCAAGACACATATGAGAAGACAATCAATGAACAACTAAGGTGCCACAAAATAATTGATGCTTCTCATCTCTCTCTCTTCCTGTCTGTCTGTCCTTATCTATCCCTCTCTCTGTTTCTCTCTCTCTGACACACACACACACACACACACACACACACACACACACACACACACAAGAATGTTTTACAACTGTTAATCAAAAAGGACTATATTCTAAACCTTATTATGTTCTGTCCAAAAATAATACGAAACAACAGAGAACTTCTGTTTGTATTCAAATATTTATATATCTGAAATAGCTATATCATATGCCTGCAATTATAAAGTTACTATATTTTAGCGAGGGGATTGGGGGCACAGTGAAGGGTTGGCTTTTCACGAGCAGTAGCTTTGTGGTTAAGTGACAAAGTTGAAGTCCCAACTCTACCATTAAAGCTGTATAGCCTGTTAACAAATCAATTCGCTACTGTGGTTCTCAGTATGGGAGAGAGTGAAGGGTATTCTGAGGCCTAACTCAGAAGTTTATACTAACGGATATTTACAGTGTGCTTTTGAGAGGAGTGATAAAGGATTAACAGTGAACAAAAAGCAGGGTTGGTAGATATGTGAAGTAGACATATGAGCTCACTGATGTGCTGAATGATGTTTAACAATCAGCTCTCAAACAAGCAAAAGTGGGAAATGTATATATTCATACATGTGTTGTTGGGTTTTTCTTAATAACTTTTACTGACACAAAGAGAAGTTAAACTTTTTCTGAAAAGGCTGTTAGGGTCATAACATCTCTCTTGCAACTACTCAATCCTGCCACTGTGGCACAAAATTAGCTATAGACAATATGTAAATGAATAAACATGGTCCTCTCCCAATAAAATTTTACTTATAGAAATAGATCTTAAGACCAAGTTGTTCCTTAGACTGTTATTTATGAACCCCTGATTTAAGGGACACGTAGCATGCAATTTTCCAATAGTAATAAAATTATGATATTCATTATGGTAAATTCCATACAGCTAATTGATTATTACAAAATGTTCTAAGATTTTCTGCCAAATGTTTGTCTGCAACTTATAATTACAACTGACAAACAAGAGTAGTTCTTAAATAAATATGACTTGATTTTTCTTATGTTAAGTTGGATAAATGTGAAACATCAAAAAAAAGTTATATAAGGACTTCACTGGTTTGTAAATAATATGAGCAACATTTCTAAGCTGAATAATGTTTTCAAATGCTAAGAAAGATATTGTCTCAATTTTTTGTGCTATTCACAATTTAATGGCTGCAGATATGATACATTTTTATTTAAGTACAGATAATGAGCAAAACAATAAATCAAGTCAGAATTTGTGGTGTTTGCCAATTCTTTCAGTATAAATATTTCTACTGTGACCAAGATCACACTATCAATGTAACATTATTGAATGTAGAGTTGGGAAAAGATGCAACCTCTAACATAGCATTTCCACCATAAAGACACAATAATATAACTAAACTTAAAATCACAGAGAATTGTAAAAGTAGTAAAATAATTAGAAAATTAAAGTTGTATTTATTATCTTTGTTTTTAATATATTTAAATGCAAGTTAATTTAATTGTAATCTAATTTTTAATAATGGTTATGTATAAAAACCAGCTCATGAAATTACTGAAAATTTAACAATGGGCTTTTACAAGTAGCATTCCCAAAGACTCACAGATAGGTTAGAAAAAAAAAGCTTGAAAATAATACATTTTAGAAAATATAATAACAACACATTAATAACCTTCTTATCATATCCCTAAAAGATGTTATTAATCAAGTCCTTCACATATTGAATTTTTCATAAGTATAATATAACATCAATTCTCACAACCCTTTCTTTGGACTCTCAAAATCAATTTTGAGTTATTTTGCAGGCTCTTTTACATAATCATCTATTTAGTCAACATTCTACATAAGAAGTCTTTAAACTACACAATGCTGACTATGCTAAACCCAGAAACAACAAAAACAGTATTTATGATTGGTAGTCAGCTTCTGTCTTATTAGACAGAAAATAGTAATTATTCATTGACTGTCTTGATCTACATCTAATTTAAACAGCTTAGATAAATGTTAATTGAAAGACTTAATTATATTATGTATTTTGAGTGAGGGTTTGTAAAGTTCAATATTCTTTTCCATTGAAAGGAAAAGAACCAAAGAAGGAGATATTCATAATTCCCAAACCTACTCTTCATCAGTTAAACTGGAGAATTTTATAAAAATACATAATGCTAGGTGTAGACCAACTGAAATAATTTTTCCAGATTTAATGAGTCAGAAAATCTGGTAGGGGTGCAGGGAATAGACTGACTACCTAGAAGGGGTCATATGAACCTTTACACTTGATATAATTTTTTCTAGTATGGGCATAAATAACTAAAGTTGTTTATGAAGAGAAAGGGGAGGGAGAGAGAGAACGTGAATGAGTGGCAACCTAGATTGGGAGCTCTCAGAGTGAAAAAGTGTGTTTGCTTATATATAAATACATACACACATTTTCTGCTGTAGTTGGTGTTGTTTTTATCGGAACCCAATACACTAATGTTATGAAAACAAATAAACAAAAAAAAACAAAGAAACATCTTCCAAGCTCTATACTCATAAAGATTGCAGAATAATATTGCTAATTTTACCACATAAAGAAACAATGCTTTTACGTTCTCTCAGCCAAGGGGCATAGGATTCTTTAATGGGCTATAATTTTACTTATTTCTTCTTATTTCCTAGTCTGAATGTAGGAAGAGAACTGATTCTACTAGGTTTAATATTGGAAAGTCCTGGTGATTGGGATGGGTTTTTATGGACTAGTTTGCAGTTAGGCAATGGCCTTTCATTTTTAGAGGACAATTTCCATAATCTGAAAATTGTCCATGTCTTTTTCTTTGGAGGGTGCATCTAACTTCTTGTGCATGTCTATCTGTACTTGTCTCAGTTGGTAGCCTTGAACTAACAGTTGTCCATGAGATTAACGGGAGAAAAAAAGTAACATATAAGCATCTGATGTTTATTATGCTTTACAATTATTAGAAACAAAACATTTTATCTCAATAAAAATAAGACAAATATGGGAAATGTATAATTTAATCTATGAACGGTAGAATGAGCTTACGGTCGGTTACATATTCATACATATGTACTAATGTATACCTAATGACTAAAAACGATCAAAGTAATGTATTTCTGATTTACCTACCTTAAGAACATCTCCTTGGGCTAAATGAAATGTTCTGGCTGAAATATTGATTCCCTTTCCTGCTTGCACCTGAATACTATAAATGCATTCATGGTTGTTTTCATAGTTGAGTGGATAATTTGGAGAGAGCAAAATTCCTTCATTATTTGTTGCAGACGCACCACATTCCGCTGTGGGTAAAAGAAGAATATTGAAGTACAGTTTAATAGAAAGCATTATCATTTTCAAGAAATGTAATGTATGGAAGTGTAAATGTATTTGTTTTTTAAACTAGAGCCTAACAGGAAAATAAAATACACAATGATTGTTTGTTTTAGATGATTCGTTCCCTCTCAAATAATATATGGGAAGAACTACTACTCATGGACAGGATACTTGCACAAAAATGGAAATATACAATAGTTTCAGTACATCCCACCCACACCCGTGAAAGAATAAAATGGGAAAGGATGAGAGCAAAAGGTTTCCAGGATAGATTTTAAGTTACTCAATGTCTCATATAAAAATTTATTACTTTTAAACTTATGATCTTATTATTTCAAGTGTAAAAGAGTCAGCATTTTAATTTTGTTGTATACTGATTCCAATTAGATGCTTTTTATTTTTACTTTTTGATTTTGACCCATTCCCCCCCCCCAATAGTCAGCATTCCCCTGATCCAAGAACTTCAATTACAAAAAGATAAATAAATATTACATTGCCTCTGAAAACTGATATAACAAGTAAAACCCACTAACCAATAATTGTAACAAATAACTTAGAAATTGTATCATCTTTCCATTTAAAAGACCAAATAAATTAAGCCATTCTCATAATCAGTATATGGTACTGCTAATTCTCCAGGACTAATTTTGCAGAATTTGTGGACAGGTCTGTCCACTTAGAGAGAATTAGAAATGTCCCAATTTAAAAAAATAATAATAATTTCCACTTATTACTAAAAAAACTTGTAGCAATATTGTAACATCAAACTAGGCCTTATAATCCCTAAACATTTTCCTTAGTTCTCTGAAATTCAATGAATTCTTATTTTCTATCTTATCTAATAACTTTCTTCATATTATCATATCATAAATCAGGGAATAGTTTATTTTTTGAAAGGTTTAACTAATCAGAAAATAAATCAGGTCATTATTTTCTCAGAAATAAGATTTTTAAAAATAATGATTCATGGCAACAGTCATAGATAGTATATATACAAAAGGTAAGCAATTATGAATTGCTTTACCTTTTAAATGATTAAACATGAACAAAAATGAGGCAAAAGAAAAAAGCCCAATGAAGAGGTGAAGATGATCAAGACTGAGCAAATCAGTATACTGTCAATATAGTATAAAATAACAAAAACTAATAATGTGATGCTAAAAATCAAACAGCCACATGAAGAACTGTATAGTTCCTCAAGGTCACCTAACGTAAAAGGGGGGAAAAAAGCAAAATCTTACAGACTCCCAATACTGATTTAAATTATTTTAATGTTACTTAAATATGTTCAAACATAAAAAGTTATGTCCTTATGCTTTTAGCTGTATACAGTTATAATACCGAAACAAATTTACCAATACAGAAACGAAACTACAAAAATCAATAAAATTAAAAATAGCAACATGTAACCTGACCTGTGGTGGTGCAATAGATAAAATTCCACCCGGAATGTTGAGTTCTCTGGTTCAAAACCCTGGACTTGCCTCGGCAAGGCACATATGATAAGCAGTTACTAAGTTGATGCTTCTCACTCTTCACATCCCCCCTTCCTCTTTCTCTTTCAAGTCATGTTTTAAAAAATATAGCAACTTATATCTAATGTAGCATAAGATTTTGATTTCCTGAAATTAAATTGTCCTTGGCAATGTGGATAAAAAAACGGCTGCTAGCGTACCGCTTTTGGAGTTTGCTATGCCTTTAATTATATGATGCTGTGTAATGATTCAATTCTCCCTCATCTTAGTCCTCTCTGAGCAGCTGAGAAACTTTCATCTGTGTAACGTAATATGATACCATGTGCCCTTCACTTAGTGGGAAAGAATCATTTACATTTTGAATCTGCTTCATTTCCATCTCACTAGTTTATTAGAATCTATGTAAGCTGTGGGCACATGAAGACCATGTATTGAATCATGCAGATGACCCAGAATGCAAATATATATATTTTATTGTTTTCATTATTAGAAAAAGTAAAGAGTTTTAAATTATGTTATAGAATCAAGGGCTGTGATAATGTTTTTGATGCCAGTTTACAAAACATTGATATTTTGATTAAGACCTCAGAATCTAAAATTCAGAGATTTAGTTTTTTGTTTTGTTTTGTTTTTGAGGCAAGTTTGCCTTTTTTTTTGTTTTTTTTAATATTTTATTAATATTAATTCTAATGGGGTGACACCAATAAATCAGGGTACAAATGTACAATGAAAACATCTCCAGGTTATCTTATCATTCAATTGTGTTGCATACCCGTCACCCAAAGTCAAATTGTCCTCTGTCACCTTCTATCTGGTTTTCCCTGTGTCCCTCCCCTCCTCTCTATCCCACCCTTCCCTCCCTCCCCCCATCCCATAACCACCACTCTCTTTTCCATGTCTCATAGTCTCACGAATAGAAGATAGAATTTAATTTTTAAAATTTAGTTTTAAAAATTAAGTTCTATCTTCTATTTGTATATCTTGAACAAGTTATTTATTCTCTTTTAAGCCTCAATAGTGTTTTTTTTTACGATGAAAATAACAATACACTTCTCAGAGAAATATTTAGTTTGTGTATAAATGAGTGAGAAATATATACTGATAATACATTCAGGGCATTAGCAAAGTGCTGGCATTCAACAACAGCTTAATAAAAGAGAGCTATCATGAATATTTAAAATATAAATACTAATGTCGGCATCATATATATGTATACTGTATATACACGTAGAAAAGAAGTTTAGTATATTTATATTGTCCCTAATGTGACTACCCAGGAGTAGGCTTATTTCGTATGAAAAGGCAGAGCACTCATCCTCATTTTGGAGAATCACTTACCATGTTAAAATCGTTTTAACAACTATATTCCATTGTACATAATTATTAATGTTCAGAATGATTATCTTATTTGAAGGGAAAATCTTGAAACACAAGATTTGTATAAACCATTAACAGTACTTCAGCTACCCTTTAAAATATACAAGTAATTTATTGTTAAACTCTCAACATTTAAAATAGGTGGTAAGTACCTTTGACCATAAATAGTGTTAAATTTTACTGTATCATTTAAAGCAGGTTTGATTTTGCATGAAAACTAACCTGCTTTTGTTCCATTTCAATATTTCAGTTTGTTTAAAAGGAATATGAAAGACTTATTATTTGATGAAATAAAATCAGGATTTAAGCCAGAATGAAAGAAAATTTGAATTAAATTGGCCCCTTTCCCATTTAATCAGGTATGACTGAATAGTGAGACCCAGTGCTAAATAGAAGTGCACTGACCCTTGTTGAAATATATTCGGAATTTCAGGAAACAGACAGAGTATTAAACCAAGAATAGGGACCTGTCTCAGTATGGAGCCCTGGGTAACTACACATGTTTCACACAGATGAAGCCAACCCTGCATTTATTCCTCATAATAACTTTGCAGGAAAACCCTCTTTTCTCCAGTTTTATAGATGAAGACACTAAAGTGAGCTTTCTTGCTAAAATCAAACAAATAGAGAGTATAAGAGATGGAATTTACATCTGGCATTGCATGTCATGTTAATCTAAATACTTTTTTGCATGATAAGAGGCACTTTTAATAATCATCCCATGTAACTGGTGTCAATTAAGACTATAACACATAAACTGGTACACAAGGACACTTATTTTTTTTTCAACTTCTGCACAACCTCTTTAAAATAGTCTATTAACAGTCAAGGGGATTATTTTCTATGGGTTGAAGTATGTCCTGAAAGTCAGAGCACATTCATTCCACATATAATGTATAAAACTGTATTCCATTGTACATAATTATTAATGTTTAGAATGATTATCTTATTTGAAGGGAAAATCGTGAAACAAAAGAAAATAAAAATATATTTACATATATATGTAAGAAAATCAATTAATTTTTTCAACAAGATTTTTTAATAAAATAAGTTATCTACTAACAGCAGGTTAACCACAAAACTAAACTCAGGAGCTAGGAGATTAATAAAGAATTTATTTTCACATGAAATCTTATCTTTGATTTTATCTGCTAATTTAAAATACACCGAACGCTGGCTTCCTAGCACCCACTGCAGCGCTGACATTTGCCTTGTATAAGCTTTCTTTCTGCACCTCAGCTATAGCATTTTAGCTTACCAACTGGAATTGAACATAATCTAATGTCAAAATCAACAACAAATTTTGCAGTTTGACCATATGCCTCAGTTTAGCAATGAACATGTTTCTATCTCTGTTGTATAATAAGCTGACACGATGCTATTTTCTAAATGCAAAGCTGATCTCATACATACTTTCTGCTGAACCATACTCACCATGAGCAAGTCGAAGTCCACAGAATGTCATATAAGGCCATTTATAATGTGCTCACAGTCTAGCTTTCTAGCTACTACTGATGGGTCATTCTCTTCCCTGGACCTTGCAATTTAGTTATCCTAAACTATTGGCCCTTTCCATGATCTCCTGCTCTGGGCCTTTGTACATGCTGTTTTCTCTGCCTGTAAGCACCATCTCCATCCCCAGTGGATGTAATTTCAGGGCCCAAACAAACAAAAGAAAATCACTTGATATGGAATTATACTCCTATTGTTATTTTGAGCATCAGGTGGCTGTGATGGTGTATGAAATAATATCATATTGATGTATCACAGATAATTTTCACAAATAATAGTCATGGCTGCAATATTCATAAATTTCCAGGAAAAATACTATAAGTACAAATTTTCACATTATATAATATAAATATAACAGCAAGTTTCACAAAACATCTTAAGAAGATATGAATACTGGCAAACTGTGGTTGAATATTCTTAAGATATGTTAAAGTTAACTGAAAAAAAGAACTGTCAGCCGAACATCTGGCTCAAGAGAGAGGAACGATTTAGTTGATCTAAGGAAGATATGGTCACATTAAATGACATCATCTACATGGGAAAAGTGAGTTTGAGTAAAAAAAAGTCCTAGAAATCCAAGTGGCAAGTGTGTACTGAAAATTGTCATCATCTCCCAGCCATAGTGATATTTATGAACAGTACATAGCTGTAACCGGACAAACCTAAACACACACTTCATTAGGTCAGAGCCAGGGTTTTCAGGCAGGTGTGTAACAAATTGCACACATAAATTAACATGGACAGAAAACATCTGCCATCATAAAAGTAAAGCTATAAGGTCACTCTAATATAAACAGCTTATGTATGTGCTTAACAGGGTACCTTGATAAAAGAACATATACTAAGATATTTAAAATGGCTAGAGGGAGATAATAGTATGTTCCAAACTGAAAAGAAACAAACTCATTTATTTAATAAATATGGGGCATAGGAAGTACCGTGTTGACAACCATAAAACGTGCTTTCCAGCAGTGAAGACACATTTACTATAGAATTATTCAAATACGCATACATAGTGGCCCTCTCTCCCCACTGGTTCTGCATTCATAGAGTCAACCAACTCAAATGGAAAATGCTTGAAAAAATACTACACTGTTGGTGATGTGTGCTATGTGTACAGATGCTGGAATCTGTACCAAACACGTAGACATTTTTTTTGGTCATCATTCTCTAAACAATATAGTACAATGACTATTTGCACAGTATTTACATTGTATTAAGTGTTATAAGTATCTAGAGATCATTTAACCCTTTGAGTAGTGAGGTTTTTTTTCATGCTCGCTGACCCCCAGGAGTGATTTTTATTTTCAAAAAATAAAATTAGTTTCAGTTACAGTTTTATTAACTTAAAATTATGTTTGTTTGATAACCAATTTATGGAAACAAGAAGAACATACATTTGCCCCTTTTTTAATGTTGCCTTATACATTTTTAAAATAAAAAAATTTTGTTACTATCGTACTCTGGATGGTCAGTGGGCATGAGGATGTACATGAACATTCTTACCACTCAAAGTGTGTGGAGGGATGTGCAAAGGTTATATGCAAGACTATGTTAGCATCTGTGAATGTTTACATCCTCGAGGTCTGAGAACCAAACTCCCATGGACAAAAAGGACAGCTATAGTTTGTAAAAACATCTAACTTGGAGTGTTGACCTGTTTTGAGTGAAGTCAAGACTTTTCTGAGGTCTGAACTTAGTATATTAAAAGCGATGGGAGACTACAGCTTGCAGATAAAAAATTCCCAAATAGGAAGAATCTTGATGAAACATTATATTGGGGCAGGAGGTATGGAGTTGGTTGTGACACATTCTGAGAATAGAATAGACCCAACGTGGAAAATGTTTTATTTGTGCAAGGTTGAGCTAGAAGTAGGTCTCTCAGGATAAAACATTATTTTGTTATTTATCTGCTGTGGTAGGAAAAAAATTGTTTTTGGGGTGTGTATAGGAATGGAGGTGGCATTATGTATAAGCAAATTGCTGTTCTTGTAATGGTTAAATACTTTCAACATCAAGGCTTGGGAAGTTGGTTGCAGAAGACAAAAAATAGAGAAGATTGAATGAGTACATTACTACAGTTTTATTTGAGATTTTGGGTTAGAAAAGTATTACTTCAGGGTTCAAGGGTTGCAATGTTTTCTGGAAGTGATAAAAGTAAATTCTCCCTACCTTAACATAAGTTCAATATCTGTTGCCCTCATGCATTGATCTATCATCATGTTCTTGAAAACTGATCACTAACTTTTAAAGCCTTAAGTCTATTAATATAGGTTTTTTACAAAATCATTAATGTTAAAATATTAATAGGTGACACTGTTTCTTCTCTCTGATTTGAACTGGGAGGTTGTTATTTAATCCTAGAAAATAATAGTATGAAAATATCATATACTTTAGCAGAGTATTAGGGAAATATTTGTGGAGGATGGGTCTTCAGTACTTTTGACAGAATACAAATATTTTCTGTGCAATCTCCAGTTCACACACTGTTAGGGTGCCTTTATTTTGTGAAAAAAAACCTTTTTCATATAAATATTTTTATTTAAACAAACAGATTAAGAAATATAGATGAGTAACCAATATGAAACTCTTCGCTGAGTGGAAAATAATATGTTGATAAATGCGGCCTTATTGGATTGGAATGAGGAGATATGTGTACTGGAATCTAGTGATAAGAGTCACTGCTACGGTGAGAAATGCAAGAGCTGGTGTATCCACTGAATTTCAATTTTTTTCTTACATACTGAAAAACAGGCCAGCCCATGCATCATTAATCTCCATTACTGGGGTAAGAAAATCTGGTAGCATCTATTGTTTACACAGAGGTATATATTTTCAGATAAAGTGGTAAAACACTTTTGCGTAATTTGGCTGGAAAATATGAAAAATGTCTATGATCAGTGAAGTTTAAAGTGACTTTTAAGAATTTGCATTGCAACTGAATTCCTTCTTTTATGTTATTTTGATAGCACCACAGGTTATTTTAAATTTGTTTTATAAAAACAGTTATAACACACTTGACTTAGATTATTCAGAAAAATATATTGTTTTCAAGCCTAAGCATATGGTATGCTACGTCAAGTAAGGTGTAGCATTAAATAGAAATGTATTTTCTATATGTTTAGTTATTTTCAGTAAAAAAATAACAGTAATATATTATTGTATTCATATAGGAGGGTGTGTGTGAATTCCAACTGTCAAATCCAAATTAACCATTTATTTTTGTCATATATATAAATTTGCCTTTAAAATTTTTTTTCATCTAATTGAGCCCATTATGTTCTAAATTTGATGTCTATTGTATTTCATCTAATTAAGACCCCATTGATTGCAAGAGGCATCATTAATTTATGTATCTATAAGAAAGTGAAAATAAGGACAGTAATATATAATAGCAATCAGTTATAAGATACCAATTTCAGAGATATTAAAATGTTTTAAAAAGAACATCTGAAAATTTTTAAATATGATAAAGTATGTTAAGACTGAATATATTTAGGAGACCTTCCAATATGATTTATGACTTTGCAGTATTAATAATACACTTATTTTCTTTAGAAAGTTTTGTCAATTTTTTTTTTCTCTCAGTTAGGAACCTGAAAAATGCTTGGATCGTCAGAAGGGGATGGTAAGTAGAAGACATAGATAGAGATAGTAATTTCTTTATACAACTACTGAAAATATGATTATCCATGAGAATTACTTGTATAAAGTCTGGTTTTCCTTTTCTTTCCTGTTTTTAGATAAGAGTGATACATACTTGGCTTTCTCTTTTCATCCTCTCTAAATACAACTAGCAGTGCTTTATAAAGTTCTTAACAAATCAAGGGTTTCTTAAAATATTTTTTGCTGGAAGACTTTAATTTGGGATTTGTTTTCTCCTTAAAATTTATTTCAGTGAAAAAAAAATTATTTCAATGCATTTTCTACATTCACTCTATACCATAAACAATCATGTTAATCATTATTTTTATGTAGAACTTTCTTCTGTTAACTGCAGAATTGGAGAGCATTAAGTTCAAAACATTTTTAAATCAAATATAAAATTTTCTATCAAAAAGCATGAAAAATTTCCTATAACTTGACATTGTCCTGCCATACATTGTCCCTTCCATAAATAGCTCTTGAGAGTCTACTGTGCTAAGTTTACTTACTCATTACAAATAATATTAACAATAATAGCCAGGGGTACCTAGGTATGATGTTAGGGCTGAATGATAAGGTTTTTGTCCTCAGGTAATATGTATTCTAGAAGAAAGACAAACATGCAAACTGGTATGTGTACTAATCTGTAAGCTGTAGTGTGATACAACTTTGTGCAATGACCTGGATGACAAAATTGAAGAAATCCATTTTAAGGAGTAGTAAGATATTGGCAGGGAAGATTTTATGGGATAGGTTATACTTGAGCTAAGTCAAAGAATTAGTTCTAAAGCAATAGGAGATATGTAAGGGTTAGGAAATAGTTAAACTTTAAAAATTCAGTAAAAATGTAATCATTCTCATAATATTTTGTTTTCATTATTTCTTGATGATTGCATAGGGGCCAATATACTTACTGGTTGATAATAAGATTTTCAGTGCATATGTGTTACCTTTTGGCTACCTTTTACTACTGCGATTCTCTCTTAATGGTTTCCTGGTCTTTACTTTGAAATACAGTGAAAAGTTTAGTTTTGCAGGAATGTTGGGGAAAGCTTACACTGGCAAGAGATATGATATTAGGGGAGTTTAAATCACAATAGTTGTTTGTAAAAGCCTAGCCACAGGCTTCACTGTGAAAAGTTAAGGTCTATAAATTAATTAAAAACTTAATTCACCAATCTTAAATTTTTACTTTGCATCCTAAGAAAACAGGGAGTCTTTTCACAGATAATTCTCAGAGGCACCAGGTCTCAGCTGTTCCTTGGAGACACCTGACCTTGGGTGTCTTGAAGATTTACCAAGGACACCAGATAGGACCATATTGATTAGGCCTGTGCTACATTAGTAGAATTTGCAGAGGAGATGTTTCTGCAGCTGAACCCTCACCTCCTGTACATTGTTAAGCAACTAGCTGCATGGAGTTTTTTTCATTTTTCTTTTTGTCCTGGTCCCTTTAAAAATTGGCAGCACCAGAAAAGTGTTAAGGCAGCTTTGTGGACAGGACTCCCCTTCCTTCCAGAATTCCAGTATTTCTCAATTAAAGACACTCTTATATACTCAGTCTGGTTCATCTTCTTTGATTGGCTGAGTGTGATAAACTGCCCCAAATCTGGCATGTTTCAGTAACAGCTGTAAGCAGAACAGACTATAGCCCTGGTTTCTAGAGGAAAAATAACCTGGATATTTTCTTTGTGTGTCAAATGGAAAATGGTGAGAACTTGAATTCACCATGGAGAAAGAGAATACAGGAAGTAAAGATCTAGAACTTAGGGACTATTTAGATATGGGACAAAAAAGAGGAGAAGATAGAGAAGACAGAAAGAGGAGTGACTGTGTATGTTGATGAACTTATGTTTGCACATACTGAGAAATCTACCTAAGTAGCTAGACATATTTGTAGTCACAGGATTGATATTTTAAGCCACAAAAGATTTACCAGTGAATACATATGGATTGAGAAGAAGAGCAAAGTAAGGCCGGGAGCCATGGAGCATCAGAATTTAAGTGGGAGACAAAGAACATTCAAAATGGTATCATGAACTAATAGGGAGCCATAGTTTCAAGGAAAAAAGGAAACTGTCCATAGTGTTAAATGTCAGAGTGAGATCAATTAATATTAATAATAAGAATTCACTACTTGGGTTAATAAGAGGTGAAAGAAAGAAAAACAATGTCTTTAATGATATTGACTTAATAATATAATAGAAGATAGAATACAAAGATGGCAGGGGGTGAAAGAGAGGTTATTTTATTGACATTGGTGGTTGATTGACTGATTTAGGATAGTTGTAAATTTTAAAAGATTTGAAGATGCTTATATTATAATAGTACAGAGATGGAGCCTTAGCGTGAATTTCAAAGTCCATCCCTGATTCTGAAAACTTAATAGTCTAGTTTTCTAAAATTCGACTAATAGAGAAGTCATTTGGGAATATCTATGTGATTTTTAAAGTTGTAAGTGAAGACACATTTAAATTTCACATACACTATGATTACTACTAAGGAATAACATATATCTACATAAATCTATATAGATATAAATTGTTATAAAATTTAGCAACAAATTTTACAGTAGTTTTTAGATAAGTAGTTCATCATTTAAAAATTCAGTAAAAATGTAATTATTCTCATAATATTTTGTTTTCATTATTTCTTGATGATTGCATAGTGGGCCAATATACTTACTGGTTGATAATAAGATTTTCAGAGCATATATGTTATCTTTTGGCTACCTTTTAAATATCAACTGGTAAAATAATATAGTATTATAAAAATGAGTGGTGTTGTGTCAAAAAGTATTTGTATACAAATACTCCCATTCAGTTAAATATATTTTCATTAACTGTCATGAAGCAAGAGAAAATAAGACATTATGAAGAAGAATTTTCTTTTTTTTACAGGAAAAGAGAGAGAGTCAGAGGGAGGGATAGACCGACAGGAATGAAGAGAGGTGAGAAGCATCAATCATTAGTTTTTCGTTGCCGTTGCAACACCTTAGTTGTTCATTGATTGCTTTCTCGATGTGCCTTGACCATGGGTCTTCAGCAGACCGAGCACGCCCTTGCTGGAGCCAGCAACCTTGGGTCCAAGCTGGTGATCTTTTTCTGCTCAAGCCAGATGAGACCGCACTCAAGCTGGCGAGCTCGAGGTCTCGAACCTGGGACTTCCACATCCCAGTTCAACGCTCTATCCACTGTGCCACCGCCTGGTCAGGCAAGAAGAACATTTTTATATTTACTAGTGCTATCTCAGTGTAGAGATCCGAATGCAATCACTAATAGAGAAAAAGTAAGGCAACTTCTAATAATAAGATCTGATATCCCAAGATTTTTATATTCTTTTCTAGACCTTATGAAACCTCAATAAATACTGTTAATTCTATAACAAGGCTGTAGGATTAATAAGAATAAGTTAGTTATCCTTGAAACAAAATTATAAGATGCAACATTTTAGAAAACAAGAACAAAATATAATTGATCCAATAGAATTTAATTACTCTGCATGTAAGTAGAAAGCACCACATATAAAGGGGATGCAAGCAATGACAATTAATAAGATTTTTTTATATATATATATTTTATTATTATTAATTCTAATGGGGTGACATCAATAAATCAGGGTACATATGTACAATGAAAACATCTCCAGGTTATCTTATCATTCAATTGTGTTGCATACTCATCACCAAAAGTCAAATTGTCCTCTGTCACCTTCAATCTGGTTTTCCCTGCGTCCCTCCTCTCCTCCCTATCCCACTCTTCCCTCCCTCCCCCCATCCCATAACCACCACTCTCTTGTCCATGTCCATACCCTCACTTTCATGTCCCACCTATATATGTAATCGTGCTGTTCTCAGTTTTTCTTTTTTTCTGATTTACTTATTTCAATCCGTATAATGTTATCAAGGTACATCCATTTTGTTATAAATGATCCGATGTCATCGTTTCTTATGGTTGAGTAGTATTCCATAGTATATATGTACCAAAGCTTTTTAATCCACTCGTCTTCTGACGGACACTTGGGCTGTTTCCAGATCTTCCCTATTGTGAACAATGCTGCCACGAACATGGGGGCGCATTTCTTCTTTTCGAACAGTGCTATGGTGTTCTTAGGGTATATTCCTAAAAGTGGGATAGCTGGGTCAAAAGGCAGTTCGATTTTTAATTTTCTGAGGAATCTTCAAACTGTTTTCCACAGTGGCTGCACCAGTCTGCATTCCCACCAGCAGTGCAGAAGGGTTCCCTTTTCTCCACATCCTCGCCAGCACTTATTCTGTATTGTTTTGCTGATAAGTGCCATTCTGACTGGTGTGAGGTGATATCTCATTGTGGTTTTAATTTGCATTTCTCTAATGATTAGTGATGTTGAGCATTTTTTCATATGCCTATTGGCCATCTGTATGTCCTCTTTGGAAAAATTTCTATTCATTTCTTTTGCCCATTTTTTGATTGGGTTGTTTGTCTTCCTGGTGTTGAGTTTTATAAGTCCTTTATAAATTTTAGTTATTAACCCCTTATCAGATGTGCTGTCGAATACGTTCTCCCATTGTGTGGTTTGTCTTTTTATTCTGTTCCTATTGTCTTTAGCTGTGCAAAAACTTTTTAGTTTGATATAGTCCCATTTGTTTATCTTGCCTTTTATTTCAGTTGCCCATGAAGATAAATCGGCAAATATACCGCTGCTACAGATGTCGGAGAGCTTGCTGCCTATGTTTTCTTCTAAGATGCTTATGGTTTCACGGCTTACATTTAAGTCTTTTATCCATTTTGAGTTTGCTTTTGTGAATGGTGTAAGTTGATGGTCTAGTTTCATTTTTTTGCAGGTACATGTCCAATTTTCCCAACACCATTTGTTAAAGAGGCTGTCTTTACTCCATTGTATGTTCTTTCCTCCTTTGTCGAATATCAGTTGTCCATAAAGCTGTGGGTTTATTTCTGGGTCCTCTGTTCTGTTCCATTGATCTATGTGCCTGTTCTTATGCCAGTACCAGGCTGTCTTGAGTATAATGGCCTTGTAGTAAACCTTGATATCTGGAAGAGTGATACCTCCTGCTTTATTTGTTCTTTTTAAGATTGCTGAGGCTATTCGTGTTCTTTTTTGGTTCCATATAAATTTTTGGAATATGTGTTCTATATCTTTGAAGTATGTCATTGGTATTTTAATTGGTATTGCATTGAATTTATAAATTGCTTTGGGTAATATAGACATTTTAATGATGTTTATTCTTCCTAGCCATGAGCACGGTATGTGCTTCCACTTGTTTGTATCTTCCTTGATTTCTTTTATCAATGTTCTATAATTTTCCGAGTACAAGTCCTTAACCTCCTTGGTTAAATTTACTCCTAGGTACTTTATTTTTTTGGCTGCAATAGTGAAGGGGATTGTTTCCTTAATTTCTTTTGCTGATATTTCATTGTTGGTGTATAGAAATGCCTCTGATTTCTGAGTATTAATTTTATATCCTGCCACCTTGCTGAAATCATTTATAAGGTCCAGTAGTTTTTTGACTGAGACTTTAGGGTTTTCAATATACAATATCATATCATCTGCAAATAATGACAGTTTTACTTCTTCTTTTCCAATTTGTATGCCTTTTATTTCTTCTTCTTGTCTGATTGCTGTAGCTAGGACTTCCAGAACTATGTTGAATAAGAGTGGTGAAAGTGGGCAACCCTGCCTGGTTCCTGATCTTAAGGGGATTGCTTTTAATCTTTGTCCATTTAGTATGATGTTTGCTGTCGGTTTATCGTAGATTGCCTTTATCATGTTAAGGAATGTTCCCTGTATTCCCACTTTACTGAGAGTTTTGAGCATGAATGGGTGCTGGATTTTATCAAATGCCTTTTCTGCATCTATTGAAATTATCATGTGATTTTTGTCCTTCCTTTTGTTTATGTGATGAATCACATTGATTGATTTGCGAATATTGAACCAGCCTTTCCTCTCCAGAATAAATCCCACTTGATCGTGGTGTATGATTTTTTTCATATATTGCTGGATCCGGTTGGCTAATATTTTGTTGAGAATTTTAGCATCTAAATTCATCAGGGATATAGGCCTATAATTTTCTTTCTTTGTGTTGTCTTTGCCCGGTTTTGGGATCAGAATTATGCTCGCCTCATAAAAGGAGTTTGGAAGTCTTCCTTCCTCTTGAATTTTTTGAAATAGCTTGAGGAGAATAGGAGTTAGTTCTTCTTTGAATTTTTGATAGAATTCACTTGTGAAGCCATCAGGCCCAGGACTTTTCTTTTTTGGGAGTTTTTTGATAACTGTTTCGATCTCATTTGCTGTAATTGGTCTGTTTAGGTGTTCTGATTCTTCCAGATTCATTTTTGGAAGGTTATATGATTCAAGAAATTTGTCCATTTCACCAAGATTGTCTAATTTTTTGGCATATAGTTCTTCATAGTATTTTCTTACAATGCTTTGTATTTCTGTTGTGTCAGTTGTTATTTCTCCACTGTCCTTTCTAATTTTATTTATTTGAGTCCTCTCTCTTTTTTTCTTGGTGAGTCTAGTTAAAGGTTCATCAATCTTGTTTACCTTTTCAAAGAACCAGCTTCTTGTTTCATTGATCCTCTGTATTGTTTCCTTAGCCTCTATGTCATTTATTTCTGCTCTGACCTTTATTATTTCCTTCCTTCTACTTGTCTTGGGTTTTATTTGTTGTTGTTTTTCTAGTTCTTTTAGATGCAGGGTCAGGTTGCTTATTTGAGCTTTTTCTAGCTTCTTATGATATGCCTGTAGTGCAAAAAACTTCCCTCTCAGAACTGCTTTTGCTGTGTCCCATAAATTTTGAGTTGATGTATGCTCATTATCATTTGTTTCTAGAAACATTTTTATTTCTTCTTTGATCTCATTGTTAATCCATTCATTATTTAATATCATGCTATTTAGTTTCCAAGTGTTTGAGTATTTTTCAGTTTTTCTTTTGTGGTTAATTTCTACTTTCATGGCATTGTGATCAGAGAAAATGCTTGATATGATTTCAATCTTCTTAAATGTATTGAGACCATTTTTGTGTCCTAACATGTGGTCTATCCTAGAAAACGTACCATGAGCGCTTGAGAAGAATGTATATTCTACTGCTTTAGGGTGAAAAGTTCTGAAGATATCTATTAAATCAAGTTGATCTAGTGTCTCCTTTAAGTCTGCTGTTTCTTTATTAATTTTCTTTCTTGAGGATCTATCCAGTGTTGTTAGAGGGGTATTGAAATCCCCTACTATGATAGTATTGCTGTTAATCTCGCCCTTTATATCCATCAAAGTCTGCTTTATGTATGTCGGGGCTCCTATATTTGGTGCATAGATATTTACAATAGTTATATCTTCCTGTTGAATTGTTCCCTTTATCAGTATGTAGTGTCCTCCTTTATCTCTTACTACAGCCTTTGTTTTAAAGTCCATTTTGTCTGATATAAGTATTGCTACCCCTGTTTTTTTTTCATTTCCATTTGCATGAAATATTTTTTTCCATCCTTTTACCTTCAGTCTATGAGCATCTTTTGTTTTAAGGTGTGTCTCTTGTAGACAGCATATGTATGGGTCCTGTTTCTTTATCCATGCAGCTACCCTATGTCTTTTGATTGGATCATTTAATCCATTTACATTTAAGGTTATTATTGATATGTAGTTGTTTATTGCCATTTTATTCTTTAAAGCTGTATTCTTCTTTTGCTCTATTCATTCCTCCCTTTAAACTGTTCACAAGAGGCCCCTTAGTATCTCTTGCAGAATTGGTTTGGTTTTTATGAATTCCTTGAGGCTTTCTTTTTCTGGGAAGCTCTTTATTTCTCCTTCAATTTTAAATGTTAGCCTTGCTGGATAAAGTAGTCTTGGTTGTAGGTTCTTGTTCTGCATTACTTTGATTATTTCTTGCCATTCCCTTCTGGCCTCAAGTGTTTCTGTTGAGAAGTCCGATGTCATCCTTATGGGGGATCCTTTGTAGGTGATAGTCTTTTTTTCTCTAGCAGCTTTTAAAATTTTTTCTTTATCCATTAGCTTTGGTAATTTAACTATGATGTGTCTTGGTGTAGATCTTTTTGGGTTTCTCCTTAATGGAGTTCTGTGTGCTTCTTGAATGTCTGGAGTGTTTCCCAGCCTTAATTTAGGAAAGTTTTCTGCTATGATTTGATTGAACAAAGTTTCCATTTCCTGTCCTCTCTCCTCTTCTTCAGGCACCCCTATGATGCGAATGTTGTTTCTCTTCATGTTGTCACAAAGCTCCCTTAGAGTTTCCTCACATTTTTTAAGTCTCTTTCCTTTTTCTTCTCTGCTTCTGTGCCTTTGTTTATTGTGTCCTCTAACTCGCTTATTCAATCCTCAGCATCATCCATCCTGCTTTTAATTCCTTCCATTGTGGTCTTCAGTTCTGATACTGTATTTGTCATTTCTGTCTGATTCTTTTTTATTATTTCAATTTCATTTTTTATACTTGTTATCTCTTTATTTAGATGTTCATAATGACTATCCATTGTTGCTCTAATTTCTTTGAACATCCTAACTATCATTATTCTAAATTCTGCTTCTGGTAATTTGGTTATATCTGGTTCATTCAGGTCCTTCTCTGGGGATTTCTCTTGATTCATTTGGTTTGCAATCCTCTGCCTGCCCATTTTTTCTGTGTATAAGCAAGTTGTGGCCACTGGAGTCCAGTAGGTGTTGCCTTTGTGTTCTCTAGGTGTGGTCTATCTGCAGGCCCCCCACCCCCTCTGCCGGCGCCTAGGGTGGTTGGGTATGAGCGTTGCCAGCGCCGGCCCACTGTGGCTTTTGCTATGATTTCTGCCTCTCCTCCGTGGGAGGGGTTGTGACTGAAGCCACACGATTAGCACCAAGGGTAGAGGTGAGCACCTTTCCTCAGCTGTGGACCCAGCCTATTTCCGGACTTCCGCCCAGAACCAGCAGTCGGAGCCTGCTCGCTACAGTTCCGCGGGTTAGGCGGGGCTTTTGACGTGCTCTCAGCTGTAAGCTTTTGCCCGTCCGGAGCTTTAGCCCCGCCCTCGAGGCCAGGGCCCTTCTGCGCAGGGTCGGAAACCAAGGTTTATTGGGGCGGACGTGTTTGCTGGCTTCCGCTGAGCTGTGTACTTCCGCTCATCCCGGGCTCTACCCCGCCCCCGCGTTCGGAGCCCGCTCGTTCACGTATGAATGCTATCCGGGGTTTCTCCGGCCGGATGGGGATAGTAGTGTGGGCTCAGCTGCGAGCCTCCACTTGTCTCGGGGTCCACCCCATTCCCGCGCTCGGAGCCCGCTCGCGCACGTATACTGGCCAACCGCGGTTTCTCCGGCCCGGGGGTGGGGGGGGTGCGGGACTGGTAGCGTCAGCTCTGCCGCGAGCCCCTGCCCGTCCCTGGTCCTAGCCCGGTCCCCGCGGTCAGGGCCGGCTTGCGCAGGGCCTGCCCGTTCCTGGCCTCCCACTTTGTCCCCGTAAGTGGGATTAAAGGCGGGCCTGCAGCTTCCGGACCGCTTTCGCGGTCGCCTCTGACCCTCTGGGCTAGACCGATCTCCCACTGGCTTGGCCTCTGCCCACCCCGACAGAACAGACTTTCAGCGTCCTGTCGCCCCAAAACCCCAAGCAGCCCTCAGCAGAGTAGGAAGGGACCTAATACTCCACACTGTAGGCCTGGGAGCTCCCTCACTTGTTTCACAGCTCAATACTGTCCAAACGCTCTTCTAGGCTCTAGGACTGGAGGCTGGGGCTTGGTTCCTGGGACCCAGGTCCCTCCCTCTCCACCAAACTCTCCTCCCGCCCCGAGGGTCTCTCCAGGCTGCCGTTTGCTCCGGGGAGCTGGGCAGCCCTCTTCACGTTTTCGCTATTCCTACCAGTCTCAATGTGGCTTCTGCAGTGTTCCTTGGTTGAAGAGTCCACTTAGTTTTGTTCAAAGTTGGTTTATCCAGGTGGTGGTTCTTAAAATTGAGTTGTAATCCACTTTGGTTCTGGGAGTTGGAAGTTCGTACGTCCGCCTACTCCGTCGCCATCTTGCTCCTCAATTAATAAGATTTTTTAAGTGCTAACTATAGTAAGCACTTTATTTGCAGTTCTTGGTGAAGCAAGCCTATGTCTCTAGAGGAGAATTTGAAGACAGGAGTGGCTGAGGAAACTAGACAAGATCACAAACTTGTGAATCCCAACACAGTTCTGTCTGGCTCTAGATCTAGACTCTTAACCTCTTCTTGATATTTCCTTTGAGAGATGACTAAGATACAAACCACAAAATTAGGAAACTTCAATTTCACATGGAAGATAGGAACTGCATAAATTGTGCTACAAAAAAAAAAAAAAAAAAAAAAAAAAAAAAACAAGGTGTAAAAGAAGAACAGACAGTATTTACAGGTGTAAATGAGGAAGAAATTATTTCTTATGAAAATGCCAGGTAATGCTTTATCAATAAAGTAGCATATTGGCTGCTCTTTCAAGGATGAGTGGAATTCCGATGGGCTGAGAAGGGGAAGAAGAAAGGAATCAGGGAAAAGAAGATAACTCCATTGAAGAATATCATTAATTTTGCTTATAGAAAGGAAGAAAGAAAAGGAAAGAGTAACTTAATTTTACTTAGGCCAACAGGTATCTTTTCTGTCCCTCTCCACGTCATAATAGACATTGGGATGTATTCTCCACCATGAGTTGATTAAATACTTAACATTAAAGTTAAATTGTCGCTATCAGGAATGTTCAAAACATGTGTCCCTTTAAGAGCTTAAAAGCAATATCTTTCACCTAAAATAGTCCCAGAATAAGCATAAACTTGACAAAGTTCTCTACTGGGAGAGGTGAAAAAGTGGTGCTGGAAAGGGAGCAGATAGTTGCCACTTCTCCATTTTCCTCCTCATTTTAGTGTTACTTTAGTGTAAGCACTGTCTCGTTAACATTTTTAATGGGAGAATAGGAAAGTAAATAAGGCACACAATTTCTTAAATATTAGGGTAATTTCTATGCTATTGAGGGCTCCCTAAGAATTAAATGATCTAAATGTTATAGTAAGCAAGCTTTCTTTCTTTTTTAAAAAATAAATTTCTAACTGGGCAGATCAAGCCTCAGGCATATAATTTTTTTTTAATTTTTATTTATTGATTTCAGTGAAAGTGGAAAGTAGAGGGAGGGTGAGGGAGAGAAATAATGAGAGAGAGAGAGAGAGAAAGAGAGAGAAATAGGAACATCAATCAGTTCCTGTATGAGCCCTGACCCAGGATTGAACTGGCAATCTCTGCACTTCCAAGTGATGCTTTAACCAACCAAACTATCTGGCCAGGGTATAAGCCCACTTTTTAAAGCATATAAAAGACCACATTTAAAGATGAAGTTTAAAATTTAATAAATACATGAGAAGTGTGTTAGCTAAAATAATGCTTAAAACAAAAACAACAGAAAAAATTACTTTATGGAAAATAAAATCTACATTAAACAAATCTAGTCATTTAAATAGCATTCAAATTTTATTGCATACATAAAATAAAAAAAAATTATTTTTAGGTGAAGATCACAGTAATTTACTCCTACTTACACTCACCCAAACTAATATTCTTTGGATTTTTCAAATTGTAACATGCAATTTTTTATTTAAATAAAGAAGTTTGATTATTAAATGGGGATAGGGGTATCAGGGTTTACTACATTTCTCTTAATAAATATTCAAAATTTCAGAAATCCTTAAGTATAGTTCCCAAGGTTCATCGCCACAAATATAATCATAATTAGGCTTGGGATTTATCATGTTGATCCTGCCCTTGGCTCTCAATTTAGGTCTTTATGAGCAAAGGGGTTTTATGAGCAAAGGTCTTTATGAGCTACTGTTTCTCACACTTAAACACTGTGCAGGAGCCTCAGGAAACAATAAAGGAAAGTTTTGGTCCCTCAGGCTTCCTGTCCTTTGAGTAATGAGCATCATAAATAATCTCAATTCTCTTATACTTCCCTATCTCCCACCATCAAGATGGTAATGACTTTTATCAATATGAGACAAATTGTTGTTGATTTCACCATTTCTTTCCATCATACTGGTAATAAAAAAAAGACGTATTTAATATGATCTGATTAAATAATAAATAAGGGGCCAAAGGTTTGACTTGTGACTTTCCAGTTCTGCAGAAATCATACAGATCCCCACAATGTCCATCCACCACCAAAATTTAAAATAAAATAAAACAAACAAATCAGAAACACCCTCTAGTAAGTTAGTTCTCTAGGTCTGATTGTCACCACAGTCCTTAGGTCTGATTGCCATGGGATCAGCCAAGCATCACCTACTAATTCTCATCTCTTAGCTGTGCTCTGGTGGCTGAAGGGAGTGGACTCAGGCCCTAAAAGTCTACCGACCTGCAATGTAGTCTCCCCTTTAGCCAATGAGTGTCATGTAATGATTACAAATCAGAGAGAAGCCTTATGCTTTTGTCCTCCACTGTATTAAGATGTAGTCAATTATGTTTTTCTTATATGGTAAAGTAAGCTATACTAAGTAGTCAATTATGTTTTTCTTATATGGTAAAGTAAGCTATAACTAATTCTTGGAAAATGTGGAACTTTAGATGACTTATATCAGAAGATTTATTATGAATTAATTTTCTTTTGCAAATTAAGAGAAACAAAATCAACATGCTCACAATTTAAGAATGTTTAAATAACTACTTGAAGTGGAATATTTTATCTCAACTTCTAAGTTTTCATGGAGAGAGAATGACTGAGGGAAGATACCCGTGACTGGGCATCTGTGAATATGAAAATCAGGAGCTAGAGTAGCAACCCAGACTACATACATGCCAACAGGTACTCTGTCTGGTTGCTTAATACTTTATCAAACATTCTTTATATTAAGAATGGGGAATATTTACAATTATGAAATGCACCAAATTAATCCAGAGAAATGAACCATCTTGGTTTTTGCCACTTTAATGTACTTAATGAGCTATTGTCTTCATTATATTAATAGCAAAATGTCATAGACAAAAATGTCTTGAGAAAAGAGTAGTCCAACTTGGAATGGACACTGAGAATTACACACACACCCATACAAATTCAGAAATTTAAAAGTTATAGAATTAGAAAGAAAATAACTAAATCTTGATAGTGTCAGTTATATGTTTTGTTCCAAGGCATGATCCTTCACAGACTATTGGTTTTGAAGACAGCTTTTCCATTCAAATTAGATATGAATCATTGGTACTAGTGTGGGATCTGTTGCTTGAAACAACACAAGTTGAGTCATTTTATACTCCCATTATGTATTCAGGTAATAAAATAAAATTAAATTCAAACGTGCTTTCTTGTGTCAATTGGACAACCAGACTGAATACAGAATAGATAATTTGTCAATATATACCATAAGAAATTCAAATTTTCCTTGACAGAATTCTAAGGATCTAATATACAGTACCTTTAATCAAAATACTACATTTTAAATATATGATTAATATATAGAAATTCTAGTATGTAGCGAACACTCTAATATTTGCTGGGAGTATAGAAGAGTAAAATAAACAGATAAATTAAATAACAAATGCTATATAATGTGTTAAGTACTACAAAAAAATTATGAACAAGTTTGATGGGAGCACCACACAGGATATAACCAATTTTGCCTGTGGAAGTTAAGGAAGGCTCAAAGAGAAAGTGAAACTTAATCATGTTTTTAAGCCATGAAGCACAATCTGCTAAAACAAATGTACAATATCTTTGGTCTTCCTAAAAAAGATCTCATTATGTTTCTTATTGACGTAAGAGGCATACCAATCAGGTGTAACAGGTAAATACACACAGTAATTTTTATTTTTAGGGAACGAAGGCTTGTAATAATGTGAATAAGAAACTCTTCCATTCTGCTTCCCTGGTCTTCAACGCATCTGTTTCTCATGATCAGTAAATGGGTTGAAGATTCCTTGAAGATGATTCACCCTGTATCATAGTTGTACATTCTCTGTTTTGTACCTTAATAGGATGTAACGAGGAAATACTAAGAAATTAGGGGAGTGATTGTGTTATGGGGAAACACAACAGGAAATTGTCTATCACAGGACCACATAGAGAGTGGCAACTAGTATCCTTTGACTTTTCCAAAGCAATAGTACTGACACTAAAGCAGAGAAGTTATGAGCAGAGTTGGGAATCAGTATTCTTTTGAAAAAACTTATAAAAGGACAAACATATTGTGTTCCTGCAATTTATATCTTTAGACATTCCCAACTGCAAGCACTGAACAAAAATTTAATCTGTAAAGCAAAGTCCATGTGTTCTAAACTTACTGAAAGAAAATGATTTGTATATATATGCGTTAAGTGTTTTTCTAGCATATTGTTACCCTAAGGTGCCTTTATTTCTCCTTTATCAATGTTTACTCTGCTCTGGGGTTCTTTTCCTTGCTCCTACTTTCCTGACTTCTATTAATATTATTATAATGGTTTTTGTTTTCATTTTGTCACTTTCCTTGCTGCTTAAATTTCCTTATGGAAAACATGCTCTGTAATAAAAAAAGTAAATGAAAATCTTCTTGTAACAGATCATGTCCATAAAATTTCATTCAATTTACATTTGAATTACACAAATCTAAAATATTTTAATAATTCAAATTTTAATAAATCTTCACTTTATATACATTAAGATATATGTAAATATTTTAATTTTAAAATGATAAAGAATCTCATATTTTCAAAACTGTGGCCAAAATGGTTCATAAACTCTGTTTATTTTTATATACATTGCTTTCTCCCTTTTTGTTAACTGTTAACACCTGCCATCCTTTGGTATACTACGCCTTGCATAAGAAATATGATGGAGTGATTGTAATGGCATTCATTCATAAATATTTATTGAGTGTGTACTATATATAAAATACTATTCTTTGTACTATAACTTCAGACTCAAAAACCAAAAGAAGAGAAGAAAATCCTTATTTTTATGAAGCATATATTTCTATGAGGGAAACAGGCAAAAAAGAATTATAGAAATATAAATTAAACAGTAGGCCAGATGGTCATAAGTGCTAAGAAGAAAAAGCAAATTAGAGAGGGATAGAATAGGTATTCACTGAGGATACTCATTGAGAAATCACATTTGAGCAAAGATCTGAAGAACAAGTATAGAGATATTTAAGGAAAAGCATTGCAGGCAGAGGGGATAGAAAATATAGGAGGGAATGTGTTTTGCATCTGGGCAAAGAACAAGGAGACCAGTGCAGCTAGAGTGTCAAGAGTACTGGGGTAGCAAATTCATCACTCTTTCTGCTTCTGCTCTTCCTCCCTGTAGAGTTTATTCTCAACTCAGAACCTGAATGATCCACACAGAAAGACATCCTATGATACCTGTATGTTTCTCTCTTTGACAATCCTTTCTTCAGACCCTTTTAAAGGCTGTCCATCTCATTCTGAGTGAAACCAGAATCTTTGAAATAGCCTACAAAACCCTATATCAGTGTTTTTCAATGGCCAGTCTGCAGACTGGTGCCAGTTCACCAGAAATTTCATGCCAGTCCATGAAAGAGTTAATCATCCTGATGTTGCATGAAGATTATAGACCTAAAGATCTTGGTTGAATTTGCTTATACTCAGGGTGATTGACACTTATCAGCCTGTATCATCAATGGAAATACTATTGAGGCTGTCTTAAATACCTTTGGGACTTGCAGTTTGGGTCAAACACTCTTTTGCACCTTGCAGAGCATTTACAAATTGCGTGCAATAGAAAAAAAAGAATTTTGACAAACTTATGTAGTATTCAATGCATTGTACAAGTGGAGTTAGAAAATCAAGCACCAGCTTATACTGTGTTGTGCTGTATTGTGCGATAAGATAAAACTTTATTCCTTGTGTGTTTCCGTTTCTGGCTGGCTAAGTCACAAGTCTCTAAGTATAAAAAAGTTAAAAACCGCTGCCCTACATAATATACTCTATCCTCTCATCTCTCTGCCTTCACTTCATCTTAGTCTCCCTCTTCCTCATTGCACTCCAGCTGCGCTATGCTATTCTCTGCTCTCCTCACGTTCTGATGAAAGGACTATCAAGGGGACAAACATCAAAATACTAGGAAGTATGTCCTTAAAAGATCATTGAGGCTCTAAACTGGGAACGATCACTGGTGAAGCAAAGTGGTCACCACAGCTATTATTTTAAAATAGTCACTTTTAAAATAGTCACTATAGCTTTAATTTACCTATTTTGTTATCTTATAGAAATTTATTCCAAGTCATTTAGTGTTCAAAAAGTGGTGGTGACACTAAAGTCAGAAAAATAAAAATAAAACTGTAGAATGGAAGTAAGATGGGATAAAACAAAGTAAAAAAATGGCTATTATGATATACTTTAGTATTCATTTAGGAGAGATCAGTATGAAAATATAATAAATAATGTTGAAAAAATGGTAAAAACAGCATTAAAGTAAAATACTTATAACCACTCATTCTAGATTTATAAATTTTAAGAGCTTTTTTCTGTTTACATTAATTATAAGAAATATACACATAAGAGAATTTGAATTGTAATGTCTCCAATAACATAACACTTGAATAAAATATGATGACTCTGTATAACTTTTAAGTGTTAGTTTCAATAATTCATAAGTATTAAACAAGTCATTGTTTAAAGAAAATATTGGAGAATTTGCTGAATATGATTTTGACATGTTCTAGTTCACACACACAGAGTTTATTCTTATATCTTCAAACATATATATATATATATATATATATACACACACACACACACACACACACGCATATACAGTCTTATTCTTATATCTTCAAAAAATTCCATAAAACTTCAACTCACACAAATATGCATATTCTTTGAACTTCACTCAGGACCACTCACTTTGACACTAACATTAAAAATAATTAATCAGAACTAAAGAATATGTAATGGAAATAAAGAATACACTAAAGGAAATCAATACCAGGTTAGACGCAGAGGATTGAATCAGCGACCTGGAATACATGGCAGCAGAAAACACCTAATCAGAACAGCTAAATGTCAAAGAATCCTTAAAAATTAGGATAGGTTCCATATTGCGACAATATGGATAAACCTAGATGGTATTATGTTAAGTGAATTAAGTCAGAAAGAAATACAAATATCAAATGATTTCACTTACATGTGGAATGTAAAGAACAACAACAGCAGAATAATAATAATAATAATAATAATAATAATAAAAGAAACTTGCTCAAAGTTACAGAGAAAGAAAAAACCTGACAATTGCCATATGGGAAGAGATTGGAGGGCTGGGTGGAAAGGAAAGAAATTAAGAAGTACAAATTGCCAGTTATAAAAATAGTCACAGGGATATTATATACAGATAAGAAATATAGTTGATAATTCTGTAAAAACTATGGTGTCATGTGGGTAGCAGACTTATTGAGGTAATCATGTCACAAGATGTATTTATGCATAATCACTAGGTTGTACATCTAAAACTAATACAATATTGTATGTCAACTGTAATTGAAACATACATTTTAAAAAATCTATGATTCCCAAATCCATATTTTCTGTCTAGTACTTTTTTACCTAGCTCCAGATTTACATATCCTGCTGTATACCACACATCTCCTCATAGGCACACTATAAGCAGCTCAAATTTTCAACAGAAGGCATTTACTTGATCTTCCCAATCCATAATCTGCTATGCACTCTTTGCACCCATCTCAGTGAATAGCAGCCACGTGGCCTGTAAACATCTATCCCACAAACGTGTTCTTTTTCTTAAAACAGGATTTTTGCAGGAGCTGCTACTTGTCAATAAAATATTTTTTTTCCATTCAAGCATATTATGTCCCCAATCCTCATGTAACTAATGCCTCTTCATCTCTTAGTCCCAAGTAGAGATTATGTCCTCTGGGAAGCTTCTCCTATTAGAGAGCATTTAGTATTCTCTAGTAAAAATGCTAGTTTAGCCTGACAAGGTGGTGGCGCAGTGGATAGAGCGTCGGACTGGGATGTGGAAGATGCAGTTTCGAGACCCCGAGATAGCCAGCTTGAGCGCAGGCCCATCTGGTTTAAGCTAAAAGCTCACCAGTCTTGGACCCAACATTGCTGGCTCGAGCAAGGGGTTACTTGGTCTGCTGAAGGCTCATGGAAAAGGCACATGTGAGAGAGCAATCAATGAGCAACTAAGGTGTCGCAATGAAAAACTGATGATTGATGCTTCTCATCTCTCTCTGTTTCTGTCTGTCTGTCCTTATCTATCCCTCTCGCTGACTCTCTCTGCCTCTGTAAAATAATAATAATAATAATAATAATAATAATAATAAAAGCCTGTTTACCTGTTTACCTGTTCATATCTTCTTCAGACTGTTAGCTCTCTGCAGTCCAGGAACTTATCACTGACATGGGATACTATATCTCAATTACCTAACACGATGCTCAGCCTAGAGTGGATATTATTAAATTTATATCCAGTAAATATGTAATAATTAAAATAGTCCTTTAGAGTACAAATTTTAAATTTGTTTTCATATTCTTCTAAAACTAGGTTCAAGCTTCAGACAATATATTTAATAAGATCATTTGTTACTTTCTAACCCTAGTAAATGTGAATAAAGATATTTCCCCCTTTACATTTATAATGATCACAATTTATAATAAATACATTTAGGAAATGAATTAACTTAAAAACGTTAATTTTTATGCTGAACCATGAAAATACAGTGTGTCCGTAAAGTGATGGTGCACTTTTGACTGGTAACGGGTCAAAAGTGCACCATGACTTTACGGACACACTGTAGAAGTAGAGTACTTTAAAAATTTAAACATAAGAATCTGAAAATGAATTAGCGGTCGTGTATAAAAGATACCGTCTGTGTACTAAATTGGTTCTTCTGAGGTTTTTGAAACACTCAAATTCCAATCCTGGTGACAGATATCTATGAGGCATACCAAAAATTAGGTTTAAACTAAAAAAAAAAAAAAAAAAAAAAAAAAAAAACCCAGAAAACTTTAATTTCTAACTTTGTATAACTCTTGCTTTGAAATAGAATTCTTTATTTTAGAAGGAAATGGTTAACTGTAAGTCTATAAAAAGAATTTAGCTGTCCATGGAACAGAGAGAGGCACAAGAGGTCTGTAACAGAAGGGTTCAATTTGCCCTAAGGCTGTCTGTTTTTGTGTGAATGTATGAGCATGGGGATGAGGCAGCTGGGGGAAGGTGGCATTAGAAGCTCCAATCACGGCCTAGAAGAAATATCCTTCTAAGGATATTTTGTTCTGACTCTCAGGTTACCAAGCAACCTTTTGATTACTGATTTTGTATCTCTGGAAATCTGATAACAGGAAGAACTTGACAATGACTATAAATATAATGATTAGTGGGGGAAAAATTCCTCTTTCATAGAATTAATACATTTATTTATTTATTTTCTTATATTCCAAGTGAGAGGAGAGGAGAAAGACAGATGCCTGCGTGTTCCCCTACCCGGATCCACCTGACTACCTCTGTCTGGGGTCAATGCTCTGCCCACGAGCTATTTTAGTGCCTGTGGCAAAGGCTCCATGGAGCCATCCGCAGCGCCTGGGGCCAATGAGCCTGAGCCAGTTGAACTATGCCTGTGGGAGAGAAAGAGAGAGAGAAGAGAATGGGTAGGGGGAAGGGTGGGGAAGCAGATGGTTGCTTCTGTGTGTGACAGGGAATTGAACCCAGGACATCCATATGCTGGGCCAATGCTCTACCACTGAGCCAACTAACCAGGGCCATTGATACATTTATATAATCAATTTTGTCTGGCATGTGTAAATCCACTGACAGGGCTTCACAAATTGAATTCATATCCCTCAATCTGGTTTTGAATTAGGGGAGTTCACCAGGGAAATGATGCCCTTGAAGGCTTCATACAGTGATCATTCAAGTTGCCCCATCATATGACAGCTTTGTCCATATTGGTCTTGGACTCAGATTGACCTAACTTCAATATCCAGCTTTGCCACTTATAAGCCAAGTAACTTTTGGGAAGTTATTTAACCTTGTGCCTCAGTTTCCTTATCAGTGAGTTAAATAAAATGTGTTTTATAGTAGTGAGAATTGGAAATTATAAATTGAAATTGTCTAGAACCAGGTTTAGCATATAGTAATTATTTAATAAATGACTGCTACTAGTAGTAGTAGCCATCATAGTAGTTACTAGTAATATTGCTTTCTCAAATTGCAATCCAGAAATTTTCTAAATATTAGTTATAGTGTTTTTTGTAATCAGAATTGCAGAAGTAAAAAACATAGCACTCATTAACAGAACCAGAATTTAATACAAACTAGGCTTTATTAACATAATTATTGAAATTTAAAAACAATAAAAACTAAAAATAGCAATTTACAATCTAATATTTATATTGAACTAATCTGCTAATGTCATTTGTACCATCTATATGGTCAGGCTAAAATCACTTTTTTGATTATGATCTTTTAAAGAAATTTAGGACAGTAATCTTCTACAGAAGTTATAAAGTCTTGCCTAACCAGGTGGTGGCGCAGCTGATAAGAGCGTTGAACTGGGATGCAGAGAACCCAGGTTCAAAATCTTGATGGTCGCTAGCTTGAGCACAGGTTTATCTGGTTTGAGCAAGGGGTTACTCAGTCTGCTGTAGCCCCACAGTCAAGACACATATGAGAAAGTGATCAATGAACAACTAAAGTGCCACAACAAATAATTGGTGCTTCTCATCTCTATCTCTTCTTGTCTGTCTGTCCCTATCTATCCCTCTCTCTGACTCTCTGTTTCTGTAAAAAAAAAAAAATGCAAATATTTGTGGAATTTTTATGTTGTCATTTGAGAACTGATAGCTTATAGGTTGAAGACTGTTTTACTTTTTTGGAGCATAGAATATAAGTAAAACATCAAAGCATGCTAATCAGTAAGATATACTACAAATATGTTATTTACTGATTTGAATGGCCATCATTTCTATCATTTTAAACGTTTTTTGTATCGTGTATTTTGACTTATCAAATAATAATTCTGTGTTTTAAGTGACGTACAACAAATGAAATTTCATAAAAGGTGTATTTCCTGATCAAATTTTGTGCTAAAATTTAAAAGTAGTAAAACATTTCTATCATGCAAAATGTAACATACCAAGTGCTATCATAAAACTCGTAAAATTGAACTGTCAGAATCCAGAGTAGATAAGATTAATTCAAGAGCCTTGAACCATGACGATATACAGCATTTGACAAAAGTTGAACAAATATGAACTTATCTTCCCAAGAGTTAACCTACCAATAAAACTTAAGCACATGTCCTAAAATAAAATACCTTTTTAAATACTCGTAGTAGTCATAAAATTACTGAACCTGCAAGTTTTAATTGAGAGTTTGTTGATTTTTCCAGAGAGTTGTGATAGCATAGTAATTGGTATCTAACAACATGCGGAAAAGTGCACAGCCCTAAAGCAAACAGGTTCAAATAAAAGATTTAATAGTCACTTTGGACAAGATATAGAATATATATCTACATTATAAAATTTAACCAATAAGGTAACTGCTACTTGCAAAATCTATAATAGGCTGTCACTAAATGAGGTTCTTAAAGAATAACAAAACTATAACCTATATACTATGAGCTGTATAAGAAAAATTACTGGTATTCTGGGGCAGTGTTACGGGCATATATCTATGGTACCTAGAAATACTAGAGCTACTATAAACAAAATATAACAAAGGGACAGTGAGCATACTCTGCTAGAAAAATCTGTACATGAAAATATTTATGTGAAATAAGTATCAGTCTTGATTTTACTGCAAGGTACCAGAAACTTATCTCTGGAAATAAGAAAAAAAAATTCTCTGCTTATTTAATTTTAGAAGCAGAGGTTTTCATGAAAAGTTACTATAAACCTTCTTTGAACTACCATTAACATGATAAGGTTTGGGAATATCATATTCACTGACCAGCGGCACAAAAGTAATGATATAATTAAAAGAGATTCTAGAGTTGGAATACCTGGGTTCTCATTTGGGCTCTGACTTTAAGCGAGCTAATTTCATTTATCTTTAAAAAATGAGAATATGGTACCAAATTCTGAGTTCTTATGAGAAATAAAGAAGTCAGCCCATTAAATGGATTTAGAACACTGTCAAGTATCTGATCTACATTTAACAAATGTTATCTATTACTGTGTTATTTTATCCTCGTGCATAATATTTTTGATGTTTCTATTTTAAAGATATGAAAATATACTGCTCACTAAAATTAGGGGATATTACAAAATGATAAGGAAGGTAAAAAATACCCCCTAGTTTTTGTGAGCAGTATGTATGACATCAATATACAAAGCTCAAAAGTGCCTGCTACGTGTGTTGTTCCCTTCCCACTACACAGCACTCCTATACTGTAAGATAAATAAACTGGAGGCATTTTATTGAATGTTTAAATGCAGAACATTGTTCTGAGTTAGGTCGTTGTCAGGTGGCCAAGCGGTCCCTCAGTGTCAGTGCAATGGCTAACAAAGCCACAAAGACATGACTGCAGCTGACCAGTTGGCTTGAACTCTTCCATAGGTTTTGCTGGTAAGGTGACATCAAGCCTAAATAGGTTCAGTTTATTACAGACAGGAAACACAAGACCAGCCTAATGCCATCTTCCGGTATTCCTTTTCCCACAGGTTGATACCAAACCAAAGAGGCCAAGTAACAGATGGCATGGGTTTAAAGTCACTATGCCATTGAGGAGCTAACTCTTAAATTACAGCCAAGAAGTTTTAAAGGCTTATACAGAAGCATGCAAATGTACCCTAAGAGGGGAGCAGCAAAAAGTCCTGTGTGTCCAGTCGAAAGTAAGGAGATGGGTGTGAAACAGACAGGTGGGAACACGTCCCCAGGCTGTGTATCAATCCCTTATTCCATAAGGAACCCCAGGATAGTCTAGCAAGAATCAGCTCAAACAGCAGACAAGACTTATATCCACAATCAAATTGGAAAAGGCAAGGTCCTCCAGGCACTCTCGACAGTAAAGCTGTTTCTTTTTTCCTTTTTTTTTTTTTTTTTTTTGCATTTTTCTGAAGTTAGAAGCGTGGAAGCAGTCAGACTCCTGCATGTGCCCAACCAGGATCCACCCGGCATACCCATCAGAGGGCAATGCTCTGCCCATCTGGGGCACTGCACCATTGTGGCCGGAGCCATTCTAGCACCTGAGGTGGAGGCCATGGAGCCATCTTCAGCACCCAAACCAACTTTCCTCTAATAGAGCCCTGTCTGTGGGAGGGGAAGAGAAAGATAGAGAGGAAGGAGAGGGGGAAGGGTGAAGAAGCAGATGGGAACATCTCTTGTGTGTCCTGACCAGGAATCGAACCTGAGACTTACACATGCCAGGCTGACTCTCTACCACTGAGCCAACTGCCAACTGGCCAGGGCCAAGCTGTTTCTTTACATGTGTGCTTTCCTTGAAAATTTTAAGAGTAATATACCAGTCACACGGTCAAAAGTGCACCATGACTTTACGGATGCACTGTAGTGTAAAATCTTCACAACCATATAATTTAGATTATGCATAGTTAGGAGAGAAGATTAACAATAAAGGATGTAGCTTTGATCTCCCCTGTTCTAGCATGAATATTGTGTTAGAATTTCTTTTTGTTTTTAGGCAAAATATTAACTTATGCTATAAAGAAAGCCAGATGATTTTATTTTTTCACATTAAAATGATATTATTACTTCTCTATACGTGCATATTTATGGCTCAGGTCATTATTAAACTAGAGTAGGGAAGAGCATAAATCAGAGTTTAAAATGCAAGTAAAGTCTTTTGCAATATGGGGTGGATTATGTGTAAATATGCCTAAGAGAAAACAACTTGCAATAGCTAAAAATATTCAGGCTCATTAGTAAAGCAGGCAGGAGTTTCAAATCTGTAATTATCTCACTGAATAAAGAGTCTCTCTTCTGTTATTTGAAAGAAAGCATTTCACATTGATCCTTGAAGGTCAAAAACTCAAAATTTGAAATTATGTTAAGTAAATTGCATGGTCAGGAAACACGGAGATAACCTGTCCTTTCTCTGGCTTTTAATGAGTCAAATTCTAGAACCATTACACTGGCTAGTTGACTTCAATGATTAAAACTTTTACTATTGAGTCTGATGTACACAGGGGAATCCTTTCTTTTCCAAACTCTCAGAATGAAATAAATGATGCATGCAACAGGAATTCACTAAGAAATGAAGTACAGTACACATATATGTGGTTAACAGGCTGTTTCTGGGTCTTCAACTCAATGTAGGAGTAGAGACTTCTTTTTCCTTTCTGTCAACATATAACATGCCTCTGTGTATCTCTTTGCATCCATGTATTTAGGAGCAGAAATAATTTCTGAGAGAAGAGGTCATGAAACCTGATACCCACCAGCCCTCTATTTTAACTCTGCCTTTGAGGCTAACACCTAAAAATGTTCCCGATAGGAGTGATCCTACTGGAGGCCAGATTTCAGGAGGGAAAATTCTGAACAAGAACTCGTCATGCGGACTAGGTGGAGACAGAGCCAGTAGAGGCCTGAGGAGAGTGCTGAATTGGGACACTGCATCCTGTGGGCACCCACGTGGCTTCTGCTAACAGGGAGCACCAGGTTCATCCCGGAAAAGTAGCTATTTGTGCATCTGGAGTGCTTTGTTACAAAAAAAAAACCTCTCACACTTAGGGTTCAGCCAGATTGTCTTCAAAATGCTTCTGCTGAGCCTTACACAAAGGTAAGCATTATCTTCCCTCTCAGGACAGAAGGTTTAGCAGAAAGAAATGGTTCAGCTTTGTTTTTAAAGACATTGGCTTTGACCTGTTTCCCCCACCCCCAAGCTGTTCAATGGAGTTGCAGCTCTGTGGGAACTTTATTTACAGCAAATTTTTCATAGTCACCTTTATAAAAATAACCAGCAAATACAGAATAAAACATCTTCTCTTGTTTTACATGTTCTCCCTTACAATTTTCTCTCACAATAACTTTATACTCCCTTCAATCACAAGTTATTGAGGCCGGAGTACTAGGGATTTGTTAAGGACAACATAGTTAATAAGTTGTAAGTCAGGACTTAAATCCAGATTTTCAGACTTGAAATGCCAAAGTCATTCTATCAGGCCAATTATTTATAAGCAGAAGCATGAAGTGATGAAATAGCAGGAACGAAAGAAAATAATCAGTGCATTCATTAAGGATGATAAGAAGAGGAAGCCCTTCTAACAAGAGAGAATTAAAACTACTGAGAAAAGTGCTCTGGATAAATTGGAAGAGTCCTCTAGGTTTAAAAAAACAAATCAGTGTAAAGACGCTTTGTCCTGCCTAATATCATACCATACAATAAGATTCAGACTAAAAAAGAAAGGTTGTTGAAAAGAGATGACTTTGACATTGTAAAGAAATTACACAGGAGAATTACATTTCTTATAGCTCTCAAGATGTTAACTCAAATTGAGAAATAGAAATTAGAAACAGAAATAGAATGATGAATAGAAATATGATTATTAAGCCCTAGTCAAGACAGAAGGTGCGCGCGCGCGTGTGCGCGTGCGTGTGTGTGTGCGTGTGTGTGTGTGTGTGTGTGTGTGTGTGTGTATATATAATTTAAATTTAGTGAGAGGAGGGGAGGCAGAGAGACAAACTCCCCCATGTGTTCCTACTAGGATCCACCCGGCAAGCCCACTAAGGAGTGAAGCTCTGCCTTTCTGGGGCACTGCTCGGTTACTCAGCAACCCAGCTCTTTCTTAGTGCCTGAGGCAAAGGCAACAAAGCCATCCTCAGTGCCTTGTGTAACTTACTCCAATAAAGTCATGGCTGAAGGAAGGGAAGAGAGAGAGAGAGAGAGAGAGAGAGAGAGAGAAGCTAGAGAAGGATGTGTAGGAAAGCAGATGAGTGCTTTTTCTGTGTACCCTGTCCAGGAATCGGACCTGGGATATCCACACACCAAGCTGACACTCTACCACTAAACCAACTGGCCAGGGCTTCAGAAGGATTGGTATAGTGTCTTTGTAAAAAGGAGAAACTGCAACTTTTCTGCATTCAGATGTCTGCAGGAATTATCCTAAACCAGATTTACCCATGGGGCTTAAGTTTCAGGGCTCCTCATGTGCTTGGGTTTTTTCCATGGTTCTGTGCCAAATTTTATAGCCACAACTTTCCATTATTCTTCTTACAAAGGGCTCCCAAAGTTTGGGGACTTCCAGTACTACAGAACCTTAATCCATCTCCAGAAGCTACTAGTCCAATCTAGACCATCATGGAGTACAGACACAGATGACTGGGATGAGCAACAAAGAGCAAGGACCATAAATAATGTTGGGACCCAAGCCAGAGCAAAGGCAGTAACTGAAGTTATTACTTGCTGAGGGTTTTTATCACTATCCTAAACAGTAGTGTTGATACTGAAACATTCTGCAATTGTGCCTGGGTATGTTATAGATATGTTCATGATTAAGTCCAGCTTACAGCCAGTTCTACTGGACATCAGTTCCTTTCAGATCTATGATTTGGATCTCTGTTTTGGTTTGAATAATCTTTATATAAAAAAGCCACTGAATCAAAGTGAATCACAGGTCCCGAAATCAGACTGAGAGCTCTGATTTCTGATCCTTCACTCATTGACGGCATGACATTTTATTTTATCTCCCTGGGCCTCAGCTTCTGAATCTATAAAGTAAAGATTATGACAATAGTGTCTACATAGGATTTCTGTGAGGATGACATTTATGTAAAACCTTAAATCAGTGCTTGATGTATTATTAAGTGCTCAGCACTGCTATTATCCATTCATTGTTTTTTTCTGCAGTCCTTTCAGTAATGTCTCTTTTTCTTTCCATACTCTACTTCCTGTTTGGCCTGGAGTTGGGTAGGATTGCTTACTCATCGTTAATTGTTCCTTCACTCATTGTAGGCTTCAAGTCACATTTTTATCAGACTGTATTTCTCTAGTTGCAATCCTTACAACCCCCACCCTCCTTATATTTCTTGACAAAATTGACACTCCTGGCTCATTGTTAACTCTGAAGCATAACTACTATTCTATTTCTGGTGCTTCCAATATTTCCTCATCCACTCACTGCCCCATTCTTTTATGACTGTCTCACACCTTCATTTTTCTTCTCAAAGATGCAGTGTCTCCTCTTTCATCCTCCTCTTAGCTAATGATCTTGCCTCCTCCTTCACAGAGAAAGAGGGCATCTTCTCTTACGTTTCCAGGAGAACAGCACTGTTATTGCACCTACTGTGTTTGTGCCTACATCTCTGCTTTTCTCCTGTGATCTGTCACTTTTGGTGAACACGTGTGTACTTAAGGTTTGTCCCTTGTGCAGCCTCTTTGCTTGTACATTAGCCTTGCTTATGCAATGACATCATTCTATTAATTTACCATTAATTTTTCCTCCTCATCAATTTCTCTACCTCATTGGATCATTTTCATCAGCATACAAACATGTTGCATTTTTGTCTTATTTTTTTAAACAAATACCTTCAATCATGTGATCAAACATCATTCATCAAAGTGAGACATCTAGTTTTTATATAACACTCAATGATGTACAACCATCACCCATGAAGGACTATGTGTAAAAAAATGTTTAATCAGAAACAAGTCAAGTTTTTAGACCTAACTTGATGTTTACATGACCAACAGCAAGGGGGTTAGGAGAGAGAGAGTGGTGTAACTGTATAAGTTAAATGACCCATCAAGGAAATAATAATAAAATCCATAATATAGAGTATTTTAGGACAACTGTCCCAGTCTCCTTAGCTCCACACTCCTTCTCAGCCCCTTCTGCTGGCTCCTTTTTATTTCCTGAATTTCTAACAGTGGCAAGGCACAGGTCTTGGCATCTTCTCAGTTCATGCTTACTTTCATGCTTATCTCATCCAACTTCATGGCTTTCCATAGCATCTACATGCTGAAAGTTTGTAAATATTTTTCTCAGACTGGACCTCTCCCATGATTTCCAGATTGTGCATTCACTTGGAATCCTCTTCTGTCTGTAACCTGGATCCATGTCATAGAAGTACTGAATATTTCTCCTTGTTTCCTATATGTGGTATACTCAAGAGGAAGCTGGTTCTTGGAACAGTCTGAGGTCTCGCTCTATTATAAAAAGTAGTGAAGGAGCATAACTAAGAGGAATTCTGTGAGTTCTGATTGGGAAGCCAGGAATCTATCTCTGAATTGGAGAGGTTTCACTAAATTGATTCCAGGAATTAGGACCTTACTAGCCAATAACTGTTGTTGCATGCAATTTGAACAAATTAAGGAGTTTATAATCATATAGTCTGAAGATCTTTAAGACAAATATTCTGTGAAAATGCCCACTCCCTCCAATTTCAGTGCTCTGTTGCATGAGTTTATATGTAGGATACTAGACTCTTTTCTTATGGATTTTTTTAACTTCAGTAAAGCAAACTAAAGTCAGGGAAACCCAAATCCATTACTCATACATATAAATATCTAAAAGATCTTGTGAAATGTAATTTGACTATATATATATATATATATATATAATGCTTAAACAGTAATGGGTATCAGTTACTCCTTAATAAAACATTCAAGATTCCCCATCATTTAAACTCTGACTCTGATTTTTTCCTGTGCTGTCCTGTTGCACCAAGCTATGATGAATGTCATGTTTTTGGCTTCAGATTTCTTGAAGACAGAGTAAGCCTTTTAATTTGGTCTGTAAGTAAAAGAATGAACTTAAGCTCACTCCTGCTGAATTAGCAGGACATCTTTATAACAATGTAAAAGTCAAGCAATGAGCATTGTGTTATCTTGGGCACACACCTACTTAAATAAAATAACTGTTCTTTATCTCATTGGTCTCATCTGAAAATGAAGATGATGACAATATTTTCTAAAACATACTTGCTGGGAATATTGAATGGGTTAATACATGTATATAACTTGGTACTGTGCCCTGCCAGAGCAGAAACTCAGTAAACCTAGATTTTTAAAGTTTTATCTCTATTTTATAGATGGGGTTGGAGGGTTTACATAAATTTGCCACAACCACTAAGTTGTGTAGCCGTGATGTGAACCAGGCTGTCTTTTTCACAAGTCCAGAAGTAGAAATATTGCAGAGTTTCTACTTATTAATATATCAGTTCTAATAAGCCACATACAAAGGCTTCTGAATAACACAGAAAAATGTGTGAAATAACAACTATTTATCATTTTTGGAAATGTGGCCTTCATAAATTGATTAAAAAGCAGAAAGAATAAAGTGTTAGCTACACATTGATTATACCTGCGTATGAACTGGAATTCAAAAAAGGAGCAGACCCAAAACGGATTTGTTAATACATCCACTTTACCTACTTGACTTACATTAATATCCTTTGCTTACTATGCCTTCTACACCTTTTCTGTTTGGCAAAATCGAGCTTGTTTTTACAAATATGTCATTTTTGAGAAGCTGAGCCTTATCTTTCCAGAAAAAAATTGTTATCTCTCTCTGCTTCTTTATGGGTTTACTTGATCATTCTCATCTCACTGTCATAATTAGTCTAAGGTATTTCCCCTTATAACAAAGTAGGAAATCCTCAATGGAGTATATTTACATGTTTGTCTTTGCCATCCAATTCAATGCTCACTAAACATTTGTCAAATTGGGTTGATTTAATTTTTTGTTGGGTGGTAGAATAGATAAATAAGCCAAACCTATTGATAAGTTTTAATAAAATAATTGCTAATATCTAATTCATTTTTGTTATATCATCATCACCTAGCACAACATGCCAAACATTGTCACTTAAACTAAGTTGGGAAAGTTAATAAATAGATGGATAAATAAAAGATGAATGAATGGAGACTAAATTTCAAAGAACTTTTAGAGTTCTCCAAAGCTAATATGGGAGATAGCTTAATGAAAGAACTCTGATCTATAATAAAAATAGCATTTATGTTGAATGAAGGGCACATATTCCCAAGGAAAAAAAATCATAAGCAGTAGACATCAAAGTTTTCAAAAGTGTTCAATGTTATATCATCATTCATGTACAAAGAAAAAGGTAATTCTAACCCTAACTAGATCATATCACAATAATCATTGAAATTTGATTCCTGGACTTTTTTTATTATTATCATTGCTATGGATAACACTTATAACTTGAATAAAATGTTTTTTAAAAGTCTTTTAAAATTTTGGAGTGATTTAAGTATCATTGACCTACTGATTCTGAAAAATTAAATTTAAGAAAAGATTATTTTGAAAATTAAATAATTTTCTTTTTAGTCCCCAAACTATTCTCATTTTCCCCTGAAGAAAATTTTTTAAAAAATCATTATAGAATGGCAATATAATTCTCAAAATATCATGTTGCACAATTATTTGTCATTATGCCAACACTAGAAAAATCCAAATAAACAGAGAAAGAAGTGAAGAATATGAAGTAGGAGATTTGGAAGATATAAAAACCTCTAATTACTAGCTGTGACAGTCAATTTGAATCACTTTCACTTTTCTGTACACTGTTTTTTTCATATGGAAAAGTGAAAGAATTAATTACTTAGTACAATTATTGAAAGGGGTAAATGAGAGAAAAATCTTATAGTATCAGGCACGATGCCATGTATATGAGAAGCATTTGACAATGTGATGTTATTACTCATCTCTCTCTCCATTTAGCACTTTTGTTAAATTAATAAGTGGCTGGAAATTCTTAAAATGTATGATTTCCATATCTGGAGTATTTGGTTTTTACTCACCAACAACTCACAGATCCCTTGCTGCTCATAAAGCCATAGCAATTTGCATGTTGTGTATATTCCTGGTTTATTTTCTTTAAGTATTTCTTTGTGCATTTGTTTTTATGTTTATGATAAATGTATTGTGAGATCAATAAATAAAATACAATCAAATGAGGATATTTCAGGGGAGGGGATCAGAAAAATATTAAAGAAAGAAAAAAATACATAATAAAGACAATGATGATAACCTTGAAATTGCACTTGAGACAAAAACCTATAATGGTATGTTAATGTTTTCCAAGGTCACAAGGAGATATGGAATACAAGGAACCTTCCTATAACATTATTCTCTTTATTGATGGATCTCAGCATTTTGTTTTAACCCCTCACACCCAAGGGTAATACCAGTGTCATTAGTGATCAGAGTTGACTATTTCAGAGATCTTGTTTCCTGGGGGAGAGTGCTTGGGTTTGGAGGTAGGTTGGAAAGATGATGATCTTAATAAAATAGTGGAGGGCTTGTGGTTTTATAAAATTTACTAGGTAGTTTTTATTTGTCCTCATTTAGAAGGAAGAAGTCAGAATGCCTTTTAAATAAGCTATAATGGAGCAAACATTAAATGAACATGTATTAGACAAACAAAACAATTGGCATAAATTGGCATATGAAGCCTAGATCATACATAATCAGAGGAGTTTTTCTACAAATTTTCCAAGTAGAAAAGCTATAATCCAGTTTCCTTTGACAGATAAGTTGGTGGAGCACTTGTACAGTGTCTTACAGGTAAATGCCACCAAGTGGTTTTAAACACCATGGTTAAAAGAGCAGGGAATGCTTTTACACTATTCAAAAACCAGAAGAATCTCTGAATAATAAAAAGAATCAAAATTTCCAATACAAACAAAATTCAGGATTTCTTTAAATATATTTTTAAAATGCATTTGTTGATTTTAGAGAGGGAGGAAATGAAAAAGAGAGAGTCAGAAACATCTATGTACTCTGACTTGGGATCAAACCACAACCTTTGTGTATCAGGAGGGTGCTCTAACCAACCTAGCTATCCGGCCAGGGCAAGCCAGGATTTCTTTTAGATAATACTGATCAGATTCAGTTCCAATCTCAATTTACATGATAGGAAAAGGTTAATATGTTATGCCTGCAGAATTCTGTAGCCAAGCATAATAAATATCAGCAGGTGCAAATTCAGGAAGGTATAATAAAATGGATGAAATAAAAACTATCCATCACCTTTTGAAGGATAGCCTTTGTAGACTGATTAAAACACATGAACATAAAAATGTGACCTATACATTAAGCATACCAGTAATTGAACTGGTGTTTGAAGAGAACTACAAAGAGAATACTTGGTATAATGCAGAGATACAGACAACTGGCTCATAGCCAGAAACTTAGTTTGTGGATAGGTTAATAATCTCCTGATTCCTTTACAAACAAACAAATAAGCAAACAAACAAATAAAATAACACTTGCTTGAAGGGCAATATTTAAATTCTGCAAATAACTTCCAAAAGCTCTATGTTCATTTTTCTCTGTGATTTCTTAATAATTTACCTTGACAGTTTTAATGATTACCAAGGCTATTATTTATTTAAATAAACACACTTTCTCACACCTGGCACATACATCTCTTCATGATTCTGGATTTAACTTATGATGCTTATTTACAACATTGCATTATTTCCATGGCAACTATCTTGGCAGAATAAACAAAGGAGGATGACTTCAGCTGCTTTATCCTGCAGTGAAGGAGCTGGGTGTGAGATTGGTAAGCTTGAACTGAAGAGAATACAGCTAACCATAGAAATAACAATGAAGAAAATAAAATGTATTGTATTACATACCCTTGACTGGGGGTGGATGCATTTACTAGGCAGAAAGGTCACAGTCCTTCTCACTCTCCGTCACTCACCACAACCTACCCCATTAGTGGCACTGAACTTAAGACTGATTAGTTCCTTAGTACAATGCACTGTTACTATTGGTTAGTTTTAGTGTATTCCAATGTTCTCTTGTCTGTTTCCAAAGCTCTAGGTACACTTAGTATATCTTAGCTAAGTACATTACCAGATGACAAAAAAGAAAACTATTTATTGAAATCGACTAATGACATATGTATCTTTTGCTATTATGTTTAATATTATGAAACTGAAATGAAAAACTATATATATACACTGAATACAAAAATAGACATATCAACCTTATAAACCCATAGGATTGAAGTAGTCATTTAAAAACCTTTTTACCTAATGCGACAATGACCTTTCCTCCCAGTTTCAAAAGGCTTTTAGGTACTATTGGTCTATTGCAACTTCAATTTAATCTTACCCTCTTCTGAGACTAATTCAGTTACAAGTGGTAATAACATTTAATTATCTCCTCCAGTTAACTATACTGCCAAACAATAGTTTTTCCTGGGATTCACAGATGTCACTAGTATAAACAAGAATCCGTTTGGGATATGTACAGAATATCAGAAAAACACCAGTTTATTTAATGCTTTTATTCTTGATGGCTCATATTAGCCTATAGCAAACATTTGCTCCCCAGCTAACCTATTTCACGTACTAATTGTGTTAATACATCTCCTAGGGAAAATAACATCATCTTCCGGTGCCTCGCTGTCCTCATTCCAACCTCATAAGAGCATACCATGGCATATTGTAAACACACAGCAAATATTAGCTTTTATTATTACATCAGGTAACATATTCTTTTCTGGCACTAATATGTGCTAGGGACCAGTCCATTTTGAATTTAGTAATGACATATTAGGTTAAAAAACAAAATTAGTTTCTCTAATAACAAAGTTGGTGTATTGCATGCCTTCAAGGTTATTACACTTAGTTTTCTTTAAAACACTACCTCCAGCTCTAACAACGTCCCTTTCTTTCCAGTCTGTTTCTGGGTGTACCTAGGTCAAGTGCATTTAGATACACAGGAAAGAAGAGTATGCCGTAGGCATTTCTGAACTTGGACATATTCTTCAGAAGGTCAAGAAGTGGTCACGCAGAGATCTTAAAGAAAGCAGGTTTTTTTGCTACTTTCATGATTCTTTCTGGTGTGAGACCCTCACTATGGCAATTGCTGCAGGAACATGATCCTTAAATATTCTACCTTTTTTCCATTATATAATTATATTCAATAAAGCAGTCTATGCTACTTATGTAATCCAAACAATAACTCGGTTACAACAAGTAGGCAAATTTTGGCTTGCAACAAAATTTCACAGAGAACGTATATGGAATATAATGTTTTTGAAGTTTGCTATTTTGTCAACATATTTTTTTTAAAAAAATTGTTCCAAGAATTTGAGACTCAACACAAAATCATTTCAATAAAGGTTCCATATCCTTGTCAGTGAATCATTTTGTGCATAGCTCTGTTCTGATTAACTGGGTTCATGAGGATCACACAGAGAATTGACTTCATACTGTCTTATGCTAAGAATGAGCCCTTATAATATGCCAGAGTTTATGACAGACACATGATAGGTATAAAGGTAATTAAGATACTGTCTCTACCTCCCAAAACATCATGTATTCACTTGTCACAGCACAAAAAATGTTGAGAAGCTTATTTACTAATGGGCCAATTATATTATAAAATGCTCTGCATAAAGCCACTTGTTTATAAATCCCAAATTAATGAAAAGAGTTTAGGCTCACAGTCTTCAATGAAGTTCCATTAAATAAAACATGTACATTTTTTATTTCTTTACCTTCTAGATACTCCATTTCTATCAGGTACATTTTTTTTCTTCCTTTAGTTTTTTTAAAAATATTTAAGATATTTTTTTTCATTTTAGATTAGTTTTAGATGTACAAAGAAAGAGTGATAATGCAGAGAGTTCCCATATATGCTGCACTTCATTTCCCCTATTAACATTTATTTTTAGCCCTGCCAGGGTGACACAGTAGATAGAACATCTTCCCCACATGCCAAGGTTGTAGGTTTGACCCCTGATCAGAGAATATACAAGAAGCAACCAATGAGTGCACAACTAAATGGAATAATGAAGTAAACAAGTTGATCCTTTTCTCTCTCGCTCTCTCTCCCTCCTTCCTTCCACTCTCTCTCAAATCAATGGTAAAATTTAAAAATTAAAATAAATCATTCACTTTTAAACCTAATAAGTAATGCTCAGCGTAGATCGTCTAAAAAAGTAATAAAGGTGAGAAAATATGTAGATGTGCAGTGTAGAGTTACAATTTTTTTCATTTATAATTAAAGCAAGATGTTGCTTCTTGTCCAAGGTCAGATGAAAAAATTAATATCATATAAAATCAGATATAAAAGTAGATTTGTTAAATGGTGGGTTGTGAGAATGAATGAATCGATGTCTTTAAAATAACTTCCAAATGTGTGGACTCTTGCCTAAAAACAAATCATTACTAATATTTAACTTAATAATCTACTTTCCAAAATATGTTCTTTTATTAGCTCCTTACATATATACGCAACATGCCCTGGCTTTGGTTCCTGGCATTACTGGAGGCTGAGTGAAGACTTACAAGTTTTTTCTTGATTAGAAACATGACAATGGAAATGCCAGTGGTTTTTTTCATGTGAACTTCACACACACACACACACACACACACACACACACACACACACACACACACACACAAATAGTAAGTAAATAAAGAAATCAAGGGCTTATTGCTTGACCCAAAATAGGATAGTGTTTCTCATTTTGAAAGTAATCAGCTTTCATAAACTTTAGTTGTTGTTGCTTTCGGACATTGGTTGCTACTTAAGAAATGACCAGATATCCATTTCTTTAGGAACATGACTCTCCAGCACAATCACTTAAATATAAAATATTTTAACTAAAATGTCATTTTACTTGTTATTTTTTATCTTTTCCAAAATGTAAAACATAATAGATTATTTTTAATGTAAAACTTTTATCTAGATCACTAAGAAGTAAATGAGATTGTATGTGTGGAGTGCTTAGCTGCTGATAGCACAATAAAACTATTTCACCCCCTCGTCTCTTTTCTCTCCTGCTGGTTTGTGAAAGTCACTTCTCACAGCAATCAGTCATCATGGCACTTAGGAGAATTGACAGGATAGTGGTGCAGAGTTCCAAGCAGACAAAAAGGGAATGAGGGTTGTTCAGCAAGTGACATGGGCTGAGGAATGCTTTGGGTGATTTACATGTCTTTCATTGCGTTAGAGCTACAAACTATCTTGCATCATAGATGTGATTATTTGCTTTTTACATTTAGGTATACTTTGCAGGGAAGAGATCTGAACAACTTTCCAGAAGTCACACAGCTTAGTTACGGCTGACATGTGAATATGAACTATGTACCTGCAGCAGAGGTCACTGCTTGGAGGGAAGAATCACTGCTTCTGAGTGGGTGGCATGCTTTTGATTTCTATCAAGATTCTTCTCCTGCCTCGACAAATTTCCTTGCACTAAAGTAACCCCGCATACATCTGTCAGGGTTGAAGAAGTTTCCTCCAATTAAAAGAGGACAGCATAAGGAGTTCTCTGAAGCCATGTATCAACTATAATTAAGGACATATTTCCTTCTAACTTTTGGAAGCCTCCGGTTAAAGGGGGAGGTGTGTTGTTGTGAACCAAGCACAAGCTTGGGACTTAAAATACTGTGCTACTTATTTTAAGTATTTTAGTGTCCTGCGCCTAATTTTGTGTGCAGCCTTGTGTGATTTGTATACACATATTTTCAGATAATTATGCTAAACATACATTAACAGCATTGGTGGATTTGGGGAATGAGACACTACAGAATATAATTCTTCATAGATTATAAAGACCACGATATGGTTTTACGATAATTTATTATTTTTTAAAATGTCACCTTAAAACATAAATGCAAAGGTTACTCAAGAAATTAAATGAAAATGTTACTTATTGCGTAGCTAATGTCCAGAATTAAGATAAATTTTTACCGAATTCTACCAACAAAAACTGAAAGGCACCAACTAAACTAATTTATAAACTAAATATAAAATCAAAATTAAACAAACATAAAGAATAAAAGTCCAAAAAGTAAAATTTCAAAGTTAGTTTTATCAGTTGATTGTGTCAGACACCTTCTTATATAACTATGTGCACATAAGTAATTTTAGTAAATGTTAGTATTAGTTTTATACTAAAAATAAAATTAAAACCTCATTGATGGTTTGTTTTGGGAATGCATTAATTGACTGAGCGAATGGTCGAGGGCTGAGAAGTAAAATTTTTGAAATGTCAATTTATTAGAAGAAATATTTTTCCCCATCTTGTAACTTAAATGTATACATACCTACAGTGGAATTTATTAAGGCTAGTAGACTTAACTGTGAATTTCATAAGCTTATAAGGAAACACAGCTAATTTGAAATGGAGGGAATATTTTTATGGCAATAATTTAGCTTTCTAAATTTGCCCCTAGGGTGATTTTATTTCATCCTCCCCATTAAAACTTAGGCACAAATGAATCTACTGTCAAAAAAAAAAATACTTTAATAAAATAAAACTAAGTTGAAGTTACCGATTTTGCAAAGTCAAATTTTCATAAATCTACTTATTAAAATGTAAACATAGATGAAACTTTAAAAATATAAGTGCAACAATTTCTTTGCAGCCTGTGTAACAGCCTGATACTCAGAGGAAAAAGAATATTAATTTTTTTATGAGTCTATATGACTGAAAGTCCTTCGAGATTCACCTTTCCCTGGCCCTTTTGAGATAAAATTATCTGATGGGGAAAAAAATAAATGGTTTTTGGAATGAGAAAGACTGTATACATAGTATGGTTCTACCACTTATAACCCTTTTGGACAAGTTATTTAACTCTGAGGCTCAGGTTTTTCTGATGAAAAATGAGGCAAATAATAACAGGACTGTAGTAAAGATTCAGTGAGATAACTGTATCTGAATGAGCCTAGTAGAACCTCATAAATGTTAGTGTTTTATGAAATGCAATTCATTCCTCCCTAAAATTGGTTTTATAAACTAGATTGATGGGCTAAATAGACTGCAGACTATACGCAAAACAATAGGAGTATAATAGAATAAAATTCTGGATCCTTCCTACATTCAGGGATCATACTAGTAGTCTGATTGGCATGGCTCACCTCTTTTAATCCTCATAGCTAACTCATAAAAATACCTAGGTACTATTGTTTTAACCACTTTGCAGATGAGAAAATGTTTAGAAAAGTGAAGGAATTCAATATCAAATGACATGGTTATAAACCCAGACAATCTGCAGCTATCACCTGGACTATTTCCAAGGTTCTCATTAACTGTCCTTTGAAAATATTTATACCAAACAAAAACAGAAATGGGGGTAATTAGGTAAGGAAAGGAATCCAAAATCTGGCAATAGCACGGGTAAACCAAAACAAAAGCAAAACAGAACAACCACAGACCCAGAAGAAATGCACCCTATACAGCTTCTTGGAAAAAGTGTTGTGTTTTTTTTCGGTGCCAATTTTAAATAGTTTTTTTTTTTTTTTTTTTTTTTTTTTTTGGAAAAAGTGTTTTGAGAATGTGACTGATCATCACTTCCCAGCTTCTAGGTTCTTGTGCCATTGTTATAGAAACCTGTGATTTTGAAAAGAAATTTCACTTGTATATTAATTTATCTGTTATACAACCCATTAGGGCTGTGAAAATAAAATCATCACTATGAAAGCATTTGGAACCATATTAAACTGGAAGATCATTTTCTGACTTGATTTGGTGATCCAGAGGAAGTGGACAATATATTGACTAGAGCACATGAGGCAGTGTTTCTCAGCCTCTGATCCGGAGACTGGTGCCAGTCTGTCAAAAATTTTGTGCCGGTCTGCAAAAGAGTTAAGCACCCTGATACTGGATGAAGATTGTAGACCCAATGATCTTAGTAAATTTGCTTAGACTCAGGGCGATTGGCACTTATCAGCCTGCATCACTGATGTAAATGCTATTGAGGTTGTCTTATATGTATATCTTTGGAAGTTGTAGGCTCATTTGAAAACTTTTTGCACTGTGCAGAGCATTTACAAATCATGCACCATAGGCAAAAAAGCATTTGGACAAACTTACATAGTATTCAATGCATCATACATAAGGAGTTCGGAAATCAAACAACAGCTTGTTCCATGTTGAACTGTTATATGTGGTAAGATAAAACTTTTTTCACTGTGTATTTCTGTTTCCAGCCAGCTAGGTCACTAGTCCCCAGGTGTAACAAGATTGAAAACCACTGACATGAGGTGTTACGTCTTCCTTCTTATTTTCATCTGAGGCCTCCATTGAAAAGGACAAGGTCTTGAACCACAGATCAATTTTCCTAATTTTGTAGCATATTATAACTTACACGAATCTGTGACCCACAATTAAATTTACTAATTGTAAATTATATGCTTTTGAGAGTTTTAATAGCTTTATGAAATAATTATAAAATTATCATTTGCAACTTGTTCTATCATAAAAATAAGTACTAATAATGACTGAATGGCTAATAACCTAAATAAATTCTTGCCTCCCCTTCTAATTTAAATAGAAAATGACTTAAGTCATAATAAAAGAAAGTCCCTTGTTTTCTCTATAGTATGTTTTCTTCTTTTTATCAATCAAAACACTCATTTCCAAAGATCAAAGTGGTGGCTGCCAACTTTCAATATTTTAATTATTGCTATTCTTTATCTTATAACATGAAATGAGTTACCATCTTAATTAATCTAAATAGTAAAATAATCATATAGCATACATTGAGTTAATACACACTTTGATCACCCTTAAATTATCTACTATTTAGCACAATTTTTTCTTGCAATCATCTTTCATGGATGTTAATTTTAAATTATAAAATATTGTCAAAATTTCAGTCAGATGTCATGAAAAATCACCTATCAATAGAATATAAGAATGTAATTTTTGTAAGGTCTCTAAATATTATTCTATTATTTATCTATCTATCATCTATCTATCTATCATCATCATCTATCATCTCTCTTCTATCAATTTATTCCTTATACCCACTGTTTCAAAATAAATTTAGAAGCATGGTTGCTTGTATGGAGCAGTTGAGAAGTTAATTGAAGTATACCAGATTGCCAAGTGAAAGAAAATTAAAAGAACTAGAATACAATAAATGAAGAAATTCAACCAATTATAAAAAACAAAGGGTGTATAACCATGCAAGTCCATGAACAGTGACTACACATACAAGCAAATGAAAGCAGCTGACCACGTACCCACACACCTTGGCAGAGGTGCACTCCACACTCGTCGGCCACCACCAAGACAAATGATCTCAGATGTCCCTTCCAGCCGATAACCTGATGAGCATGAGAAGGTCAGAGTATCACCAACTCCAAAGTTGAACCCAAAGCGGTTACCATATTGAGGAATTCCAGGATCTTCACAAGGTTCAAGGTTATATTCTGTAAATTAGGTGTAGAGGAGGACAAAAAAAAATTATAGTCACTTTAAAGGAATATTATTACACTTTGAAAACTGCATGCTTTCAGGGTTTAGTCCTATATTAAAGAAGTGACTATGTATGTAATTATGGGAACATGCAAATGGAACACATAATTTTCTTATTTTATAAAAGATCTAATAACAATCAATTTTTTGGGGGGAATTTAATATAGATTATAAAATGTCACCTTCTGAGTGATAAACAGAAAATGTAGCTATTTATCTCATTATTTCTTCTGCATTAGAAACAAATGCAGTTTATACATTTTTTACTTATTGATATAATAGATGCATATTTTCAAACACAAAAAAAATTTGGAGTGGAATCACTTGCATTTTTGGAATGCATTTTACTTAATGATTTTAGTCTGATGCCTCTAATAGCATACAAGCAGTCCAATGAATCCATATTCTGAAAAACACTTGACTTCAGATGCTGGTTTTATGTAAGACTGCAGGACCCACACACTGAAAATGGTTCTATTACAGAAGCAGTGAATGAATATCACGCAAATGAACCTCTAAACACTCTTCAGAGTATGAGAAAGTAGGATAATTGAACAACAATATTACAATTTATATACCATCTTAAAAAGAAGTAGCTTATCTAAAAACATTCCCACAGCATGCTCTTAGTATGTAATTGTAATGGAGAAAAAGAGGAAATGTTTTATGTTGATGAGCTATTACTGCATTGTTAAAAATAATTTATTTGTATATACTATCAACATTATAGCTTAAAATTGTTTATGCTTATTTACTATTCATTATAGAATACCTAAATTATATAATAAGACAAGTATTTTTATGCAAATACTAGAATAATAGTTGAAGAAAAGGGTTATTAGCATTTGTATGGTTTTATATGTATTTATAATATTACAATTTTAATATTAGCAAGTTGGTGTAAGATTTACGTATTGTTTCTATATTAAGAAATAACTGTTTTATTCTCAATTCCATTCAACTAGACAGTAGAAATCTAACTGATGGAAATATTTGTTATTCACTTTGGTCTTTTAAATTTTGTTTTCTGTAATCCAAGTCATAATGTTGTCTACAAATAATTTTATTCTAAAATAAAGGGATAACCACATTACTTTATATCTTGATCATCTAGTTGCAAATGAACAATTTAAGTTTATCTGAATCTTAGTCAGTAAACTATGTCTTTTTTAAGACACAGAAAGCTAGAATATCAGTGGCCTATTTCACATATTCTTTTTAAGTTGAGTTTATTAGGCATTTTCACTATTATTTTGTTCCTTTTTAAAATTCTATAGGAGTGTAAATATTTAAAAATGTAACCACGTAATTTACTGAATTTTTTAGCAAATTAATTATTTCTTCAAGGTATATCAGACTTTTCTTAAAATGAGCTGACAACTGTTTTTTGCTGTTATTTTTTCTTTTTTTCTGTTATTGTACTTTCTCTGTTTTGTTATAAATTATGTTCACCCTTTTTAAAAGACCTGATTTTTGTTGTTACCAAAATAACTTTTTATTTGTCTATTATCTTACCAGAGAATGTAATATTGAATCCTTCATATGATATTGAAAAATCTGAAATAAAGCGCAGCTGAGCCCTGAAATTTCCATAGAGACCAGCATTAATTGTTGAAGGAAGGTCAGAACCAGTCAGACGTGCCAATGGTTGGGTAAAACTACCATTCTCTGTGATCAGTAAGTAATCGTGATGGTCTTCCAAATGAAACGTGTGAAAGTTGAACTGCACACCTATTAAGAAAAAGAGGAAAATTAAAGTGTATCAGGAAAGCCCAGAGTTACCAAAACAATTAACAAGAGTTACCAAACTAACAAAAACCAAGACTCTCCTTTTAACTTATTTCTCTGAAAATGAGAGTCACTGATATAAAATATTCCAAATATATAGTATAATACCATCTTTTTTTCCCATCAACATTCTTTTCAAAGATATAGTTATTCATATCTTAAAAGCTGCTTGAAAATAAAATTTAAATATCAATGCTTGAGGTGCAAGTTTTCTGAAAATTTCAAGAAAAATTTACATTGTTTAATTATAATAGAAATGTAGCTTTCTGGTAAAAATTTATATATCTCCACAATTCCTTCTGCAAACCACTCAAACAACATAGCACCACATGCACCCAACTTCCCCAATTGCTTAACTCTAGTAAAGAAATATAAAGCAGGCATAGGAAGGAAGTATTTGTTAAATGAATAAAATGGCTCTCTATTTATTTTTCACACACATGAACCTGTGCATATAATATACTCACTTCAACCTATGCACATAATATACTGAAATAGGTTCATTAAATTTTCACAAACTGAACAACACACTTTGTAAATGCACCTTAATCAACAGACATAATACTAACAACCAGAGCTTCCTTTATTCAACATTTCTGTTATTTCAGTAACTATTAACTTCTAACAGCATAGGCAAATTTTACTGCATTTTATAAATATTTCTATAGTTTATATAATGGAGTCATATAGCATATTCTTTTGGGTCTGAATTCTTTAACTAAATGTTAGGTATGTAAAATTCCTTCTTATTTTTATGTATAGTTGTTTTAGTATGTATGTTTGTTTTTAATGCTCTACAGTACAGCATTTTATTTTGTGAATGCACCACATTCATTTCTTATTTTCAATATTTGATGATCAGTGTTTGTATTTTTGCATAAATGCCATTGTTGCTGTCAAGAGTATGCCAGTATGTCTTTTATGTTTTTTGAACAACATATGTGCTTACTTCTGTTGGGTAAATGACTGGATCATGGGATGATCCAATATATACATATATATATATATATATGTATATATATATATGTATATATATGTATATATATATATGTGTGTGTGTGTGTGTGTATTCACCTATATTAGACACTGTTTGAAAAAGTGGTTTTGTCAATGTACACTTCCATCAACAAATTTGGTTGCTTCGTATCATCATCAACACTGGAAAATTTTTGAATTTTTCTTTTGGTCTTTTCTGTTAATTATGGCATGGCATTGCATTGTGGTCTAATGTGAGTTTTTATTTTATTTTATTTTACTCTATTTTAATTGAATTTAATGGGGTGCTGTTGGTTAATAAAATTATATGGGTTTTGGGTGTACAATTCTATAATATGTCATTTGTATATTGTACTATGTGTTCACCACCCTTTCTCCTTCTATCCTTCTTTACCCTCTTCTGTCTTCCCACCCCTCTTTTCCAATTGTGATCACCACACTGTTGTGTGTCATGTAAGTTTGATTACACACACACTCTATACTATGTGTAAGGTCCCAAATGAAACAGATAATTATTATTACATTCATCTTTTCCTTGAGGGATTTATTTTCTAATTGACCTAAAAATAACCAAAATCTTTATTCAAATCCCCCCAAACCCAGAGTATGATAAGTGACAATCTTTAATATTATTCATCTACATTTAAGTTCTTACTGCTAGACATTATTGGAGTCCTTGTTGTTTTTTAGAAGTTTTTTATTTTATTTTTATTTTATTCATTTTAGAGAGGAGACACAGAGAGAGAGAGAGAGAGAGAGAGAGAGAGAGAGAAAGAGAGAAAGAGAGAAAGGGGGGAGGAGCTGGAAGCATCAACTCCCATATATGCCTTGACCGAACCAGTGCAGGGTTTTGAACTGGCGACTTCAGTGTTCCCAGGTCAACGCTTTATCCACTGCGCCACCACAGGTTAGGCGGAGTCCTTGTTGTTTTTTAAAAACCAATAAGTGATATAAAATGAGACTAAAACAAATAAAATGAAGAAACAAGCAATATCACACAATATTAGGCTATTTAGACAATGACCTTCAAAAGTGAGAAGTTTGTAGAGGAGCAGCTCTATCATAGACATTTCAGAAACAAGGGCTGACAGGCAAAGACACAGTCCTAATAGAGTGAAAGGTGTTTGAAAAATAATATGAAAAAGTAAGTGGTTTCAATATCATGGTACCTTCTCATGAGAGTGATTATTCTAGAAGCTGCAAAGTAATTTATATTGCAGACATAATAAAAAAATTTGGTCTTAAAATATAAAATATTATGAATATCTAGGTTTTAATTATTGTAATGCCACCAACTATGATTTTGAGTGTGCCATATTGACTCGTGTGTGTGTGTATGTGTGTGTGTGTTTCACTTTTAAACATAAGATTGGACTATACTTAATCTAAGAAAACTCCCACCTCAAAGAGTCTATGTATTCTTTTTAATGTAGATTTTTCTTTCTCAGGATACTACATATAATTAGCATCTTGATTTCTGTATTGTGTTTAAGAAAATATCTTCTGGTACCATGAAAGTAAGGAGCAATGTAAGCTAAATGATAACATAGTTAATTGAATGTGAAATGGTCAAACAATTGTATGTGTTCAAACACATTCACTTAGTGTTAACTGAAGACAGCACTGATGGTATGTTAGATTTTTCTTAAGGCTTTAATGACCATGATTATTAAAGAAAATTCAGATTGAATAATGTAAATGTAAATAAATTAAAATCATTTCAAAATTACCTCAAAGGAACTCTACATCAAAATTAGTATGATGAAATATAACAGAAATAAATATAAAATCCTGCATTAAATATATTAAAAAATTCAGTTGCACAATCATAGAATTTTAGCAATCAGGCTAAACTGTATTTTAAGTTTCAATAATCTAAAAAGATGATTCACTTGTCTACAAACTCATTATAAATTAGTAGTATGACCTGGAAGCTAAAAAGTTAATAAAAGCAAATAGAGGCTTCAATAATGGAAATAATTCATACAGTTAGATGATGCCACACACTATTTCATTTCGGGAAAAAAATGATTTTTAGAATATTGATATCCCTGAATAAGCTAGAACACATCCAAAGAAAGGGAATTAGAATACTGAGGAAAATAAAAATATTTTACTATGAAGAATAAAAGACACTGGAGTGGTTAGCCTGGGAAAAAGGCTCAAAATATAGTTTGGGGGTAATGGACATGAAAAACATGGTGGCCACAGATAAATGATTTTGATCTATTTGAGAAACTTTAGGATGAAGCAAGAACTATGGTTGATTGATTGTCTAACTTCAAAGGGCATTGCAGGGATAATAGTTATAGAATACTTGTCAAGTAATTAAAGTGGTACAAAAATTGAGAAAGTTTTTTCTAGAAGGAAGTTCCCCATCAATGAAAATATCAATATCCAATTGGCCAGTCCATTAGGTTTCTGAAACACTGTAGAAATCAGTATGCTGTGTGAAGGGTTAGACTATATTTGACAATTTCTCTCAATTCTTAAGAGAATATCCTTTGGGACAGATTGAGTCTCTCTTGATAGGATTAGCATCTCATTCTGTAGCCCCTTGACACCTGGACCCAATCAGCAGCCAAACAAAACCAGCACCAGTAAACACCGGCACCTGCTTTATTGGACAAAGACTTTCTGACCCTTATGCATGTCAGTTAAACCCCAGAGTGACTCCTCATGACTCCTCATTATAATTATGAAAAACAGAGCCCTGGGTGGAGATTTAACATGCTTATGAGATGTGACACATGAATAAACTTATAATTGCCCTGCACAAGCCCAGTGTGTCCCCCTTATACGTGCTTCGATGTCACACTCAGATTTCATCTTTGCCGCCTAAAACCCTTTAAAAAAGCTTGCCAACCTTTCTTTGAAGAGCTGCATTTATTTTTTCCTTTTATACGTTGCCTCCCTCCTATGAGCTATAATAAATCTCTCACCTGAGCATTAATTTTGAGCTAAACTGTCTTGGTTTCTACCTGGTGATTTCCCAAGGACCCCAGATGCCAGTAACACCTTCACATAACTTCGGCTACACTTTGGAATAGTTTCACTTCCCACAAACTTTGTTGGCTCCTAAATGAATGAATTCTAAAGCTGCATTTTTTGCCATGTAAATACAGATTTAATTAACACTTGCAACCTGTGAAGATGTAAAACCTTAAGTGTTAATTAAACCCCTATTTACATAACGAGCAGTATATAGCCCTGTATTTTCTTGTATAATACAAAACTCTATTAATCCACTGTGCATGGGAATAATAGGATGCTTTCATTAACTTCCAGCAAAGTGTATTATATTACATAAAAAAAAAATGAAAGAAAAACAGTTTGTAAAGTCTTCCACATTGTTCCTGTTGTTCAATACCAGGTTACTAATTTTTATATTTATTCTCAATATTGAATTCCATTTAATAACAATCCCTATATAATCCTTACCCTCAATAAAATAATGTATAATTTAAATAAAGGCGACACAATGAATTCAAGTGTGCTAAACACAAGCTTCAATTTTTAAAATTGTAACAACATCCACTTATTGTTAGGATTTTAAAATATCTTTGCTACAGTAAAATCAATAAGTACAATATAATAGAAAGAACCCATAAGAACATAATAGCAACAGAGTTAAAAGAAAAACTAGTTGTCCCAATATGTTTTTTAAATGAATAAATTAACTATTTTTTTAAAAATTAGCACATGCAGATTTTCTAGTAAATAGTTCTAATCCATTCTTGTTTTAATATATTAGGATGGCTATCTTCCTGTTGTAAATTTATTGACTCAATCACTTATATTTCTAATTCACTATTTTGCATGAATGAACCGTATTTAGTATCACAGAACCTTTTTCATTTATTTCTTCAAAAGACATTTTTTAACATCCGCCATATACGCAATACAATTTTACACTTCAGTACTATTATGTGAATTATAGCTGCAGTTCTGATAGAAAAGTGGAGGCACAAATATTTCATATTTCTATAATGGTTATAAATTTACTTGGTATGATTATAAGAATCATAAACATTTAAATATCTAGTATATATAAACATGTAGTTTTTCCTTCATAATTGGCACTGAACTTCAAACCATCTTCGTATTTTGCTACAAACTTTTGAACTTCTAAAATCAACCTCAGGCCCTGGCAGGTTGGCTCAGTGGTAGAGTATCAGCCCAGTGTATGGACGTTCTGCGTTCAATTTTTAGTCAGGGCACACAGGAGAAGCAACCATCTGCTTCTCCAGCCATCTCTCTTCCTAGTCTCTCTTTTCCCCCCACAGCCATGGCTCGGTTGAACCAAGTTGGTCCCAGTTTGAGGATGGCTCCATGGCCTCTGCCTCAGGCATTGAAATAGCTTGGTTGCTGAGCAATGGAGCAACAGCCCTGATGGGAAGAGCTGGATGGATTCAGGTAGGGGCACATGTGGGAATCTGTCAACCTGTATACCCAGTACTCATGAAAAATTAAAAGAAAATAACCTCAGGGACACTATGCCAGAGACAAAAGAAATCCTGTCTGAGATTTTGTTGATATGCAAAATCAAAAAAAAAAAAAACCATTAGTTTAACACATCAAAGGAAAGTAAAATGTTCCTATCACATTCTGGTAAACCCATGAGCATATTACAATACTATAGAAAAGTAAATATAACCCTCTGCTGCACTTACTCAAATTGAATTTTGTATTAGCATATAATACGACTGATTTGCTCTTGCTCATGCAAAATGACATTGTAAAGGACAATGCAACAAAAATAGATGCAATAAAAATTCAGAACATAGCCCAATTATGATTGTATGAGAAAAATTACCTTTTCCATGGGTCACATCAACAGTCCATGTACAATTCAGAGAATTTGGATAAAATTCGGGGTAACCAGGTGATAAGATTGTTCCACTAGGCCCTCTAACATCTCCTCCACATAATGCTGAAAATACAAAGAAATACAATGATATTATCAGTAATAGTAAGGCAGAAGCTGAACACACCTCATGACTCCTTCCTTGAAACAGAATGAACCTGATTTTTTAACCTATTCTTGGTAATAACAGAAGTGACTCAAGACCTCCAATACTAGGAAATCATTTTATCCATTGAAGCATCACTAGAAAAGATAAAGGCATGTAATAACTTCTGAGATTTAACACTGGCCCTGACAGAAAGTAGCTCAACTTGCCACATTTGAATTTGAAGTACATGCTAATACATTTCTAATTATAAGCAATATTTGCATAAGTTGGTCATAAATTAAACATGAAGTAATTAAATGTTTAGCAGCCCTTCTTTTATTAAGCTTTAAGAAAAGAAATCATTAATTATATAAAGTTATATCTTGTAAATTCATAAAGGGATATTTTATTTTCTTCATCGAATTGCTTTTAAAACAGGAAAGTAAACTGGAAATTTTGAAAGCTGCTTCTTGATGGACTTCAGCATTTCTCTGGGAAATATCATGAACAAAAAGGTATAGATTCTTTTGGGAAGAGGGTATAGATTTTTAAGTAGATGCCTCAAGATAATAACAATAAATAAAAGTTTATGAACTGAGGTCAAAGAAATTAAAATTTTATTAAATGTTTATTGAAGAACAAATCATACTTTATGTCTTCTACCACATTTAACAACCATCAAAGGATATGGTATACTAAATAGTTTTTATCAGTATTAAAAATTAAAGGAGACAAAGAAATAGCCAGGTCAGAATGTATTCTTCCAGTGGAAGAAGAGAAGTGTTGACTTCTTATTTTATTCCACTTGGAGATGCCAACTCTCTTGGACACTGGTAAGGGCAGTAAGAATTGGGATCCATACATGGCCTTGTCTGTTCTGATCCTTGCTCGACTTCCCTGGACCTCCAGAAAACTGAGGTTTAGTCTTATTCTCTTCCATGATTCTTCCAAATAACAACACTGAGAGGAGAAGAGTTGGGGTAATCTGGTATCAAATTTTGTAAATAGTGCCAAATCTAACCGAACCTTTTCTAATTAGGCTAAAGTCTCTTTAGTCAACATGAAACCAAATAAATGTAGAGATGCTAGACTGGGCAGTTGGACAGACATAAGCAGGGCAAGAATGGTAGGCCAGGTACAGAAGACCCCAGGCGCCCAGCAAGGAGCAAAACTGGGAAAACAAGTATTGTACAATAGAATGGGGCCTCACCTGCAGGGCGACCTGGTCTTCCCTAGCATATCTATGGTCATAGGGTTTATACCCCTAACTGTCATATTCCTGATCATGCAGTCCATACCCTTCCCTGACCTTTCCTCCCTGACATGTCACTAGTCATGCAGTAGACCACTTTAAAGGGGAAAAAAGGTGGCCTGAAAATAGACTCCTGTGACTTCTATACAAACCCTTGCCTGACCAATACCCTCAAGCATTAAGCCTCAGGACAATGAGGTTCTGATCTGAATCAAATAATCTGAAGGACAAAGTTTTGGGGCTGTTGACCACTTGGTTAAATGACAGATAACATCTAGGCCTCAGTTGTATTTCAGCTCCAGGCCCAGAAAAGCATCAAAAACAGGGGAAGGGATGCCATGACTGACTGACATTAGGGCCAGATACAATGACTAATGATCCACTACCCTAGCTCTGACCAATTAGTAAAGACCCCGACCCTGAAAGGACACCTGGAAAGCTGATGAATATTCTATTGAGATGAATATTCTATTGAATATTTAATAGAGGACGCCCCTTAAGTCACTGCCACCTTTATAAACCCTTAAGATGAAGGACCAGTGCGTGCCTTTCCTCTCTTTGGAACATGTCCAAGCCTCTTCGCTCAGGTGCATGTCTTTGCTTTCTTTATCCTGAGCTCCAAGGGCCCTTCTTTGGCCTCTGTAACTTATTTCCTGAGCCCACACTGCCCATAATATTCACATGATTTTGTGATCTTGATTCTAAACTTTTTCTTAGCCAAACTAAAGGACCATAACACCTGATGCCATTTGCCATTAACAGAAAGAATCCATTTTTATTCAGAAATATAATTATACAGGAAACATAATTGAAATCAAACTAGTCTTTTTATATGATGTTATTGATAGCAGAAAGGGCAATGTCCTGGTACAGAGTATATATAAACTCTTCTAGGGCTACAGGTATTTTATACGAAGTTCTTAAAATAAATATCTGATGTCACTAAGTTAAGAATTACAAATCTATAATCACACTTTCATTTTAAATAAGTGCTGTGCTTTACAATTTTGGAGAATGTGGACTGGAGACAGTGTAACAATGGGCATGCGCATAGAATCTAGTTTTAGGCTGCCTGGATTTGATTCTTGACTTCTGTTACCTGGAGGGGTGGCACTGGGCGAGGCACTGAATCAGTTTTCTCACCTGTAAATGTAACTGAAAATCTAGCCTGAATTTTTCCCATGGCTTTTGGGCACATAGCTTCTGCTACAGATATGCTAATTATTAGAGAAATTCTGTTTGGGAGACCAGTCCCTTCTTAGGAGGTGTCTCTCCCAGAGAGGGAGGGAAATATGTATAAAGTAATGACTCTTTTATCAGAGTTTCAGGAGCCTCAAGACTTGACTGAGATCAGCAGTGGTCAATGAACTGAAAGGCAGGGAACAAAGAGATTTAGAGATTTCATGTTCTTCCTTGGATCCCTGTTGGTTCCTAGATGTCAACGACTGTCACATACCTCTTGCTCCACCTACTCTCCCTCCCCTTGACATAAAATAGACCTGAATTCTGGGGTATCTTAAGATAGATTTTAGGAAGCAGTAAGGCCCCCAACCTTCTAGAGCTAGCACCTTCTCGATCAACAAAACTTTCCTTACTCTAACCTGTGATGTTTTTAATATTGGCCTTTGTTGGGCACATGAACCTTGAACTGGTGATATAGCAGTGATCATAATAGCAGTTACTTCAAATTATTTTGAAAATAAAATGAATATATGTAAAGCAACTGTAGCAGCACCAGTGCATGAAAAACAATCAATAAATGTTAACTATCATTATTATTATCATCAACCCTCAGTATCTACTTTGCTTTGTGAATCGGCTCCTTAAGGGCTGATTGCACCCCAAGAGCTGGTGCGTGCAAGAGGGAAGCATGTTGTACCTTAAGTATCTAGGCAATTTAAGTCAATGGAGGTTACATTATTGGATCAGGAAAAAGATATTGCTTATTGACTTTTCCTTCCTTTATCCCAGGAAAATTAGATTAGTAGCCTCTAGGAAAAAAAACGTTTACGTTGGAGGGAAGGCCTAATCAAATAATTTTACTGGATAGTTAAATTCAGTTCAAATCATTGAAAAATTAAGTACCTGCTTTATAGAAAGCTCAGACATTAGAAAAATAAATATAATTCAGTCTGTGTGCAGGTATGCTCAGAATGAAATAGGTATACAAAAGGGGAGGACGGATCAGGACAAGTTTTCGAAACGACATGATCTGATCCTTTTAAAAAAATGATTGTAAGAAGGCAGAAAAGAGGCAGAAATGGAAAGGATGGAGTTCACAAGGTTAAAAACCAGAATTCCATGATGAGTAGTTTGAACTTTCATCCTTAGGTAACATAAACCCATAAAGTATTTTTGACATGGGTTGTACCATGAAATAACTTCAGTGTGAAGGATGTGGGTTAGATTTAAAAAGTTGGATTAAAAAATTAAGAGTGATTGTAGTCATACTAACAAGAAATGATGAGTGTCTGTGTTGCTCCTGCGATAATCGTTACATTTACTCTAATAGTTAGTAAACTTTAAGCATGTTGGTACATTTGCTGGAGACGACAAATTTGCAGGGTCCCAAAGTTTAGATTTTGGGGGACAGAGGTATAGGGGACTGGCAGTGAGCTGACAGGGTCCCTGCAGCCCATCTCCCCACCTCACTTGCCTGATTAAGTTGCTAAAGGCTAAGCTCTTCCCCACAACCTCTGACTTATTGTTTAAGTAGGTAAAGGCAATTTACATGCCCTTCCCCATACTTCCATGTTAGCTGTGATGCTGATTGTTTCTACTGTTCCTATCCCCCTGGTCTCTCCCAGAGATTGGAGGCAGTTTTTTTTCTACCCTTTGTTTTGTGAAGTTAAGATGATATACATGGTGGGGGATTTTCTGCACTGAGGAGAATTTTTGGTTTGCCTCAGAAATGTGACTTTGTATCAGAGATCTCTTTGATTTGCTAATGACTTTGCTTTACACTATAAAAATAAAGCTTTGAGGAGTGTAGGCGCTTTTTGGTAGGCCATCAGCCACCATAAGACCTCCTGATCTCATCCTTTTTCTTTCTGTGTTTATTTTCTAATCTTCCACCATTCCCACCCGAGACCTGCAAAATTATTTGCCACACTGGCTCACAACAGTACTTAGGCATTATTTTTATCCTCCTTAATCCTCTGATATTTGCCTGCATATCTTGCTCATGCCAACCATATGTCTTTATTATGGCCTGACAAACATAGTATCTTCATACTGCTATCATTGGTCTTAACCATAGGGACAGATGAACACATGACATGGACAAGTCCAACAATAGTGGATGCTTCTCTTTTACTATAGTAAGTGGTCTAGGTATGGACCAATCAGAGACCTTTCTTGGGATTTTTTTAATTGGAAGAACAAGGTAACACTCTCATTGTGAGGTTGGTTGGCAATGGGGGAAGGTCTCGTGAGGAACCAGGTCCAGGAACTTTGACTGGAACCGCCCTCACCCATGCCCACCAAAAGAAACTTCCCAGGAGCATGTTGAAAAAGAAAGACTGTCTGTCAGCCAATGAAATTTTGCTATTTCATATCAACCCGACCACCCTACCCACGCTATAATTTATCCCCAGATAGAAATATCCCGTTTTGCGGACCAGAGAACTTTGTCTGGGATACACTCTACTAAACAAAGCTTTTGCTGTTCCACATTTGGTGGCTACGCCCTTCTTTCTTCTTCGGCAGGGAAATACCTTACATTCATTTTTCTCTTGTTCTGATAATATGAGTCTGTACATTTCCATCTTCCTGAGGGTGTTATTTTCTACTGCCAATGTGCTGTGTGAAAAAATCCTGGTGGAAACTGAGAGATTTTTGTCAATATAAAGAGCAAAGCCTAAGAAAATGGAGACATCCTTAAAAAGGTTTGAATTCATGATTACAATTAGTTCTGAGAAGTACACCACCTCTGCCTTTCTTAAGATTTGAGTAGTTGAGCAACAAATTTCTTTTGTGTGTTAAAACCAGTTACTATTGGGTTTCTGTCACTTACAATCATAAGAAAGCTGACTATTATAAATGGTACTACTGTAGCAAAGACAGGAGAGATGTGCTGATGATTTTTTCAAACTTTGTTATAGATACAAATCGGACTAAAGTTGTTACTAAAAATGATGGAACTGACAGTACTTGAAAATGTAATTATAAAATGAACAATGTGACCTTCCATTTAGAAAAAAAAATAAGTACAGAAGCTGAAAATAGTGATATATATATATAGTGTTAATTTTTATAAAAGTGCAAATTAAAGCCCAGAACTAAATAATACATAGATTTACATTGTGTGTGTTTTTTGATAAAGCAAGTATGAAAGCACTTTCCAATCTTAGGAAAGCAGTTTCTTCCACCATATATTCATATATCTTTTCTCAAAAATGAGGCAATTCTGACTAATTCCATGGAAACAAAGAACTAAGAAAGACACTAGTATACTATTCATCATAAGCATAGGGCAGTGTGGTACATTGTCACTGACCTGTGTAGCTAGGTAGCATTTGAATTGGTACATGTTGCCTACGAAGTCCGGAGGTAAATGCTCTATTCCTTTAGTGCATTTATCTGATACCAATGTGGCATTTTCAATGCTATACATTCAGAAGGTCCAAGCACATGATATACACTTAAAAAGATTACCTCATCACATTTTAAAAATACATATAGCGTTCATAGGCATAGGGTAGGTTTATCTGATTATCAATATTAATGCTTTCTTTTCTTTATTAATGGTTTGATAAAATCAAGGTTTTTTTTAAAAAAACATAAAATATTTATAGTTATGTTAAATCTCACCTTCTATGAAGACTGTATTGATTTCTTTTTGTTTTATAAATCAGTTTATTTTGTGTATTGAATAAATTCTTACCATCGCAGGTTGGGAGCGGATGACTCCACCAATGGTTCTTTTCACATAGAAGGGGCTCCTCATGGCTCAGCCTGTATCCTGAATCACAACTAAATGAAACAGTAGATCCGATGGAGAAATCATGACCATAACGACGGCCATGTACAGGTATGCCAGGATCCAAGCAAGAATAGGTGTTCACTGTAACACCTGGCAGAAAAAGAGAATATAACAAAGAGTAAGCTGAATGGGAATCAGATTTGCAGGAATTAATTTCTACCTTTAAGAAATTGTTAATGATGATTTTCTCTAATACATTAATGTGCTCATGGCTTTATTTTAAAATCAACAATTTATTTAACAATTTTTTTTGACATTTTCTTTGACATCCCTACAAAGATCAAATTCAGGTCATTTAGCTATATAAGAACTCCATGAAAATACATAATTATCAAACTTTGTATTATTATAAATTACATATATATAATCATAGCATTAACTACTGTTTCTTGAGCTTATTATATTCCAGTGACAACACTAAAAATTTGCTTCAAGTATCCTACGAAATAAATTTTGTCATGAAAATTTCAGTTGATAGCTAGGTGTCTCTGACTCAGATCCCATGTCCACAACCAATATTATACTTTATATATATAATGTATTTTTAAATTTTATTAGCAACTTTTAAATTGGAAGGTTATTATTTTAATAGAAAAATATAAAAAGAATTGTAGAAGCATTTTGCTGTACATGACAATATGAACACCTGTATCTTTTTTTTTTTTTTTTTATGTAACATGAGAGGAAAGGAGATAATGAAGCAAACTCCTGCATGTGCCCCAATCAGGATCCACCAGTAACCCTGTCTGAGGCTGATGCTTGAGAGTCCAGCTATTGTTAATACCTAAGGCTGACATGCTCAAACCAACCAAACTACTGGATGTGAGGGTAGGGGGAGAAAAAGTAAGGGAAGCAGATGGCTGCTTCTCCTGTGTGCCCAGACCAGGAATCAAATACAGGGATGTCCATATGCCAGGCAGATGCTCTATCCACTTAGCCACCGGCCAGGGCCCTCTATATTTCTAAGTAAAACAGTGTCACTGCTTTGGTGGCTCCTTGTGAGGACATTCAATAGCCTACAGTGTACTTTGATATCCTCTGATGATAGTTTTCCTTGAGATTTATAATCCTGAGTTGAGACCATATCATAACCAAGCCTTTCCCTTTAGTAAGACAGAGCTTCCCAACCTTGGCACTGTCAACATTTTGGGCTGACTAACTATTTGCTGTGAAGCTCTACCATTCTTGCGGCGTGTTTACAGACATCATGGCCTCGACCTGCTAAATGCCAACGGCAGTGCTGTCGTCATGATAATCAAATATATCTCCAGATACTGCCCAATGTGCCCCAGGGTGCAGATATGCCCCCAGTTGAGAACTGGGGCATAAGGTAAAATAAATAATTATTTTACTGTTCCTAAAAGAGGGAGTTAGACAACAAATAACTACGGATTTTATATTAAAAAAAATAGTAATCAGCATTAAAAAAATTATATATTAATTAGCCTGACCAGGCAGTGGCTCAGGGGATAGACTAGGGGTCCCCAAACTACAGCCCACGGGCCGGCCGCATGCGTTGCCTGCTGCACTTCCGGAAGGGGCACCTCTTTCATTGGTGGTCAGAGAGAGGAGCACAGGATGCATCTGCACCTATAGTTCCCATTGAAATACTGGTCAGTTTGTTGATTTAAATTTACTTGTTCTTTATTTTAAATATTATATTTGTTCCCGTTTTGTTTTTTGACTTTAAAATAAGATATGTGCAGTGTGCATAGGGATTTGTTCATAGTTTTTTTTTTATAGTCCGACCTTCCAATCATCTGAGGGACAGTGAACTGGCCCCTTGTGTAAAAATTTTTGGGACCCCTGGGGTAGACCATTAGACTGAAATACAGAGGACTAAGTTTCAAAACCTTGAGATTGTCGGCTTAAGTGCAGGCTCATCTGGTTTAAGCACTGGCTCACCAGCTTGAATGCAGGGAGGCTGGCTTGAGCCCAAAAGTCACTGGCTTGAAGCCCAAGGTTGTTGGCTTAAGAAAAGAGTCACTAGCTCAGCTGTAACCCCTGCTCAAGGCACATAGGAGAAAGCAATGAAGAATTAATGCTTCTTATCTTTCTCCCTTCCTTCCTATCTGTCTCTATCTGTCCCTTTCTCTCTAGCTAAAAAAAAAGAAAAAGAAATAAAAAAAATTATATACCAATTAAATCACATTCACATAAGAACATATTTATTTCTTTTAGCTACCCAACTTTAAAATGAAGCTAAACAAAATACTAAAAAATCAGTTGAATTTTATTTGGTATATTGTACATTTTAAGTATATTTATTAACCATTTCATTTCATTTATTTTATTATTATTTTTCCCACTTGCTTGTGTGGGTATGAGCCAGTATGGCAGTGTCATATTTCATTTAAATGCTATTGTTTTTAATGAGAAACTGAAATGTGCCACAAACTTTACATTCAACACAATTACTTTGGCCTGCTATATTCCTCCTCTAAATGTAACCCAAGGTTTTGAAATCCTCATTCATCTTGAATTCTTCTCAGAATTATTTTCTTTCACAAAACATGCCTGAAATCCATTGTCAATGAAAATCATTCTGTCATTTATTCCCTTGTCCTACTCAAGGCCTTCATTGCTTCAAGTCCACAACACAAACATAAAATTGCTGGTCTTTATTTCAGTACCTTGTATCTCCAATCTATTTTACATAAAGTTTTGGACATATACATCCCTAAAATCTGATATTTTGTTGCTTTTGTGGCCTACTGTTAATGGCACCAAGTTCAAGGTCAGTACCCTTATATTTAAGTCTCCCAAACTGAACTCATTATTCTTCATTTTTATTATTTCCCCACACTCATTCTTCATTTCCAGTCAGATAAGTCTCTTCATTAGTTTTGCACTTTATTTCTCTGCCATGAATACCCTCAATTTCCCCCTCACTTACACAATTGTCTCAATCTTTAACAGAGCAGCTCGGATACCCTCTCCTTGAAGTCTTGCTCTTCTAATGCTGCAGCTCATAGATAACCTTCCTTTATTTGGAACTCTATGTTGTAATGATATTTAATGAAATCAGGGAAATAGGGGTTTGAAGACCTCACGAAAATATAGATTGTGGGAAAAACAAAATCAAGCAAATTTAATTAATCAAAAGTGATTTGAAATTTTTCAGATTACTCAAAGTAGGGATCACCGAATAACATAAGGATAATCTTTTTTTATTTTTTCCTGAAAGGAGAAGCAGGGAGGCAGAGAGACAGACTCTTGCATGTGCCTGACCAGGATCCACCCAGCATGCCCACCATGGGGAGATGTTCCTCCCATCCAGGGTGTTGCTCTATTGCAACCAGAGCCATTCTATTGCCTGAGGCAGAGGCCATGGAGCCATTCTCAGTGCTCAGGGCCAACTTTGCTGCAATGGAGCCTTGGCCGCAGGAGGGGAAGAGAGAGACAGAGAGAAAGGAGAGGGGGAAGGGTGGAGAAGCAGATGGGCACTTTTCCTGTGTGCCCCGACTTGGAATAGAACCCAGGACTTCTACACACTGGGCCAACACTCTACCACTGAGCCAATCAGCTACGGTTAAGATAATCTTTTGATTTGTCCTTCTGGTCTTTCCAACAGATAGATAAAGTATGAGTATATGTTTCTTTTATTTTTTCTACTGTACTGAACACATCCAGTAGCCACAGAATAAGTCTAAATAAATATTTCATAATTGATTGACAAGCAAATAAGTCAAAGCAATGAAAATGTTGTAAAATTGAGAAAGCCAGTAAGATCATTAAAGTTACAATGTAATTGCTAGTCAAGCAGGTTAAGAAGATTCTTAAATTTTGGAAATATACAAAATTTTCAGAAATTCACAGCATTATAATGAATGACATTAAAATATTCTTATAATTTTTTTTATAACTTGTTAATACAGAAGTAAAATCTCAAAATAGGTTTTCTGCTTATTTGGTTATTCTATGTATAGACAAAAATGGGGTTCTATGGAAAGTATGCTCACAAACTGATCTGATCATAAATTTTTAATTGGGTAGGTCATGGTGGGTAGTCACATTCCAGAACTCTTTTAGTAAAAGGTTTATCTTTGCCTTAAGCAAAACCTGCCCATTGTTTTTGTCCATACATTAACACACCTTTGATATATGCATAACCACTGTCAAAAGAATATATAATCTTGTTAACTATTTTGTAATCCACCTCCCGCTCCCCTTATTTCTTCTACCTTCCTGTAACTTTCCTTACTTTTTCTTCTTATCTAAATACATACAAAAAGTTGAAAATGACCATTCTCTGAAGAATTTTAAATCTTACTTCCTGGCAACTGTTGCCAGTTTTGACTCAGATATATTTATAAAAATTATCTATAGGTTTGGACCTTTCTTATCTTCATGCATAAAATAAAAATATTTGATCCATTTATGTTTGGCCTTCTTTATTCCCTCTCATTGACTTTCAAATAACAACTCTTATTTAAATTGCACATTTTTGTGGATATTTTCCATTTTCCATAGTTGGAATAAAAGAACAATATTCATGTATGTGAAAATATGTTTTTATATGGGTCTCTATAGATTTGTTTTGTAGCCATTTATAAATGTACTGCTTTATATAATATTCAGATTGCCAAAAAGATAATTATATTTTTATTTCAAGAAATACAACTTGTAAAGCCAGTGCCCGCGGCCACCATCCATCACAGCCACCTGGCCAGTGCAGGTTCGCATTAGATTCGGAGAGTCGGTAATGAAACAACGGAGCCAAGAACTGGTGAGCCATCAGCTTTAATTCTAGCTTGCACCCGGTGTGCAAGCAAAAACACACACTGGGCCCCAAAACCCATTCATTCAGTGCTCACAAAGCTACTGACTTATCCGAGTTTCCTAGAATCAAAGGCTTCTAGCTCACCAGACTTATTCACCCCTATTTCCCATCTCCTTCTCTCTGCACAAACTCTGCACAAAATGACTTTTTCCTCAGCACTCCACCATCTTAGCTGCTTCTCCTGGCCTCACATATGGCCTGAATCTGCTGTCCTCTCTAATGCTAACCTCAGGAACTGAGAGAGCAAGCTCCCGGTCTGCCTCACTTTATAGCATAGATTCAAAACCTTTAATCCAATCTACAAACAAGGAAGTCTCTGATACAAAGTCACTTATCTGAGACATACTGGGAGGATTCCACATGAGAGTGCACCACCCTACATCATCCAATCAGTCAAGGGTGTGGGGGAAAGCTTACTCTTAAAACTTGCACATGGGCAGTGCCATCTTTAACAAAGGGAGCATAATATATTTTATCTGCCCAACATAACTTAATACAAAAGCTATTTTTTCCTCAGGAGAAATTAACTGTACTGAAATAAACAAACAAACAAAAAATAAAATAATGTTTTATGTTTCTAAAATCTATTCTATGTTCTTATTTTTAACGTGTTTCAAAAACTATAAATAATCTTATCCTGGCCCTGGCCAACTTGCTCGGTGGACAGAGTGTTGGCCTAGCATATGGACGTTCCAGGTTAGATTCCCAGTAAGAGCATACAGGATAAGTGACTATCTGCTTCTCTCACCCTCCCTCTTCCCCTTCTTTCCCTATACCTCTCCTGTAGCCAGTGGCTTTATCGGTTGAAGCATGGCCCAGGTGATAGAGATAATTTAGTCTGATCATATCAGTCTCAGGTGCTAAAAATAGCTCTGTACTTGAGCATCAGCCCAAGATGGGGTTCCTGGGTGGATTCTGGTTGAGGCACATGCAAGAATCTCTCACTATCTCCCTTTTATCACTTAAAAAAAAAGAAAGAAAGAATCTTATTACTGTTGGTACAGTTTTTACAATCTCTGTTTTGAGAGAAAGAGTAAGGTAAAAAGACAAGTAAAAGGAAGTCTGGAGAGCAGATAGTGTAGAATTTCAAAAAAAATCCTTCTCACCGAGTTTTAGTCTGCTAGAGAATTCCAGTTTTCTCTTTTAAATAAATTTAATTTTAAAAAATGAAATTCACCAAATATATCTTTTTAAATTTCAATCGTGGTAATAATTAAGGTTTACTGTTCTGATTTTGAGGATTTGCAATGATTCATTTAAAAAAGAAAGTTTGGACTGTGGCCAGTTAGCTTAGTTGTCCTGAAATAACAAGGTTGCGGGTTGTTGGTCAGATAAAATATAATATGCCCACATTGTTAAAGATGGCGCTGCCCACATGGAAGCCCGTCACCCAGGTGATATTATTTGCCCTTCCTGCTTGGGATGGGTGTGGAGGAAAGGCTGTAATGTAAGCAGGCCTGGTCATTATATCCTAAGGCTTAGATTTAAGAGTAAGCTTTTCCCTACACCCTTGACTGATTGGATGATGTGGGGTTGTACACTCTCATGAGTAATCCCACTGTGCCTCAGATGGGTGACTTTGTATCAGAGACTTTCTTGTTTATAGATTGGATTAAGGGTTTGGATTTCTACATTATAAAGTGGGACAGACTAGTAGCTTGCTCGCTCTCGGTTCCTGAGGTTAGTATTAGAAAGGAGAGCAGAGTAAGGCCACATGGAGGCCAGGAGAAGCAGCCAAGATGGTGGAGTGCTGAGGGAGGAGCCAGTTTGTGCAGAGTTTGTGCTGGAGAAGGAGATGGGGAACAGAGGTGAATAAGTCTGGTGAGCTAGAAACCTTTGATTCTAGGAAACTCGGATAAGTCAGTAGCTTTGTGAGCACTGAATGACTGTGTTTTGGAACCCAGTGGTTTTTTTTGCTTGCCCGCCGGGTGCAAGCTAGAATTATAGCTGATAGCTCACCAGTTCTTTGCTCCGTTGTTTCATTACCGACTGTCCGAATCTTATGCGAACCTGCATTGGCCAGGCTGCTGTGATGGTTGCCCTGGCTACTGGCTTTACACGGGTTCAATCCCCAGTCAGGGCACACACAGGAAACAACTAATGAGTGTATGACTGATTGGAACAACAAATAAATGCTCCCTTCTCCTACCTTATCTCTCCCTTCCTCTCTCTGTCTTTCTAAAAAAAATAAAATAAAAATAAAAATTAAGCCCTTTCTGGATAGCTCGGTTGAAGCATCATCCTGGAGCAGGGACGTAACCAGTTCAATTTCCCGGTCAGGACACATATAGGAGCAGATCTATGTTTCTGTCTTCTCTTTCTCTGTCTCCCTCCCTCTCTCAAAATTAAAAAAAAAAAAACTGATAAAGATAGTTTGGTTACTTTCAGTCACTTGGAAAACTCATTCATAAAGTGGTAACAGATAAAGTTTTTGTTTGTTTTCCTAATAAGAAAGTGTACCTGATATTATAATAGCCAAATGTAGCTTGTTGATAAAAATTAATTATTAGTAAGAATAAAATTTGAAATTAATTAATTCAGACTTTATTCTCACGTGAATTTAACAAATAATCTTAAACTAAAGATCTCAATTGAGATCTTAGTTCATTTGAATTCCGAAATACATCTTAATCCTCTTGTTGTATTTTTAGAATGTTTAGGAAATATACTTTCATGCCATAAACTCTAAATATAGAGAAATTAATATAATTAAATGGTATTGTGGATAAAATGATTAAAAAGAAAAAATAAACAAATATATATTAACTGTAGTTTTAAAACCCATGAACTCATTGTTGAGATCTATTGGAGACATCAGACATGGAATATAAAGTTATAAATATCAAATGCAGAAATATTTTCTTGAGATGGGAGGCGGCATAGGAGACTTGAATATATAAACAAATGTCATCATAGCTATCTGCGCTTGATATAAAGGTATTTTTCAGTAACCATCTTAAATGTGCTGCTAGATCCCTTCACCAAAAATGTTTTTCATGTAAAGATGTATGGCAATGTAATTTCTGATGACAATATGTACATATATAAGTTTATATATATGTGCACACCCATCCATCGTATGCAATACATCCACACATGTATATGTCAGACATGTATAAACAAAATACACTCTTTTCTATGTATAGACTACTATCAAATGTTTTAAATTATAAGACCTAGACTTAAAAAAAAAAAGACCTAGACTTTTTGAACAAAAATATAATCATTTAAATGGAATTGTTATAAGCTATTTTAAAACTATAAATTTTAGCTTAATTAAATATTTGAATATATGCTCTTTCTTAGTTATGGTATATATTTGAATATATTTGCATATATGTTACTTTATGATGTTAATATAATTTTCAACATTTTACACAAAATAATAAAATTGAATAATTTAAATGAAAAATGTGTGCAATCAGTATGAGTAAAATATAAAAGAATCATTGAATTTATTAAATAAATGCTGAAGAATCTTCTAAGCTTTATTCACATCCCAGACTGACATTTACTACCTATTGTCAGCTTTTCATAATATATACAAATAACTGGTACATGAGCTCTCATTATAAACATTTATTTGATACTTCTGACAATTCCTTAGTATTTCCTTTCATAATGATATTAAAGAGATGTTGTTGGAAAATCTATTGCAGAATTTAGTAAAGTACAAAACTTGTGAACTATTAGCATTCTCATAGGCCAAGGAGAGATTCATATTTTTTTTTAGAAAAATCTAGTTTTATTAATAATACAATGGTAAAATGAAATGTAGGGGAAAACAGAAGAGAAAAATTAAACAATATATTGGAGATACTTACTTTCATAATGAATCTTGAAGCCATTATTGGAACGGCTATTATCTGTGGTAAACAGAAGGTATACAAAATTGCTGCTACTGAACAAAAACTGGGGCACCTGTGTGCCATTGTAAGATCCAAGCAAGGGTGACAGCAGATTAGGCCCATCGTGAACTTCCAGAACATCATAATTTAGTTCAGTCTGAAATCTAAGAGTAAGAGACACATATGAAATTATATTTATTAGCAATATACTTTAAATAAAACTTTAGGTTGCTATTTAAATTACTCTTTAAAATCTTTACCATTTTTATAATTTGTCTTAGCTTATCTAATATATATTAAGACCCCATTGTTTGCAAATACCAAAGTTATAAACTCTTATTCTTAGGGAGAATTATCATTAGAAAGGTATGTGAAGCCCTGGCTGGATAACTTGGTTGGTTGGAGTGTCTTGCCAGAGTGCAGAATTGTTGGTTCAATTCCCTGGTCAGGGCACATACAGAAACAACTCAGTGTTCCTGTCTTTCTCTTTCTCTCTCTCTCTATAAAAAAAAAAAAAAAAAAGTGCATATATTTGTTGTTTGTAAGTAAGATTTCTTTCAAATGTTATAAATTGTCCTCAGTAACTACATGGCTTTTTCTCTAAGAAGGTACTATATGTTTTGAACTCAACTTTCTTTTGTCTTCTTCATTTCTATGAAAAACTATATGGTTTATATTTATCTTCAATCAGAAAATCAGATTATCACCTTATTATATAAATATATTTCAAATCTGACTTTTGCTTTATATAGTGGTTTTGTTTGACAAATATTTTGAATTTGAACATTAAAATTTTTATATAGTTTTAATTTCAAAACTGTGGTTCTAAGAATAAGTAGGTAATAATAATGATGATGTAGTTGATGTTTACTAAGTGTCTGAAATTCTGCTAAATACTTTATCTATTAGTTTATCTAATCTTCTCATTCACCTTACAGGAAGTTTATCTAATCTTCCCATTCATCCTATTATTAATGGTTTATTTATTTTTATTTATTTATTTTGGAGAGAGACAGATAGGAAGAGAGAGAGAAACTCAGACTTGCTGTTCCACCCATTTATGCATTCATTGGTTGATTCTTATATGTGCCCTGACCCAGATGGAACTGTCAACCATGCCCTATCAGGGTGATGCTCCAACCAGTTACCTGGCCAGGGCACTCCTATTATTATACTCATGTCACAGGTAAGGAAACTCAGGCCTGTGAAGTTTAAATAGCATTGTGTTTTCTTAAATAACAGAGCAAGGCCTTAAAGCCAAGTATTTTTATCCCTAACACTATGTTATGCCAGCTGGTTGTATTTTTAGATATTTGGTTGCTATTGCTCCTATCATTTTCAAATTTTTAAGAAGACACGATTATTTTATAAACTGCAATCAATACAGAGTTTCTTTAAACATACATAATATATCCATAAAATAACATTTTGTATTCCTTCCTTGTACTTCAAGATTATACCACACTTGGCCTTGGCCGGTTTTCTCAGTGGTAGAGCATCAGCCTGGAGTGTGGATGTCCCTGGTTTGATTCCTGGTCAGGGCACATAGAAGAGGCAACCATTTGGTCCTCCCCCCTATTTCCCTTCCTCTCCCACAGCCTTGTCTCGATTGGTTTGTTCTGAATGGTTGGCCTCAGATGCAAGGATGGCTCTGTGGCCTCTGCCTCAGGCACTTAAAAATGGGTCTATTGCTGAGCAATGGATCAACTGCACCAGATGGGCAAAGCATCTCCCCCTGGTAGGTTTGCTGGGTGGATCCTAGTTGTGGATCTTGGTCAGGGCACATGTGGGAGTCTGTCACTCTGCCTCCCCTCCTCTCACTAAAATTAAAAAAAATAAAAAGATTATACTAAATTCTAAATCTGGATCAGAAATCTTAGCTGTGGAGAAACTTCATGTGGAATCATGGAAAACTGAGGATTTTATTATCTTGTCCACGATGATCCTGCAGCCCAGAAAATTATTTTCCTATCTTCACCAAGGTTTTCCTACAATCTTAAAATAGTCAGCCTAACTATGTCTTCAGAAACCCTCTCGCTGACCTCAAAGCATAGGACAATTCCCCTACTATATTGCCACAACATGTGCCTTTTGTGACATTAATCACAGTTATGTTGCTTGTTTAATAACTATCTCCTTTAAGATTCTATCAGTTTCATGAGGTCATGCAGTGTCGGCTTTGTCAATGCTTTGCATGTAGCAGACGTGCAAGGAGTATTTATTGATTAATATAAATAAATGAATAAATGACAAGATTATCTTTTTAATGGCAAGATTATCTTTCTTTTCTCTAGGGATGTTACCAACTTGATGAAAAAGTACTCAGTAATTGGACACAGCAGTTTTGACCATGTCACCCTTTTAAAATGTATCTTCTGAAACATTTCTGGTAACTAGCTATCTCTTAGTTCAATTTAGAAAGTAAATGTCAGTTGAAACATCCATTAATTTTCAAATAATCACTGCACAATCATACCTACCAGTCTTTTTAACATTACAAGATTAAACTGTGCTATTAAAAAAAAAAAAAGCTGACAAATAAAACTCAGAACCTAATCAAAACAAATTAAATGAAATATTTAAAAGTTAGAAACTTTATTTCATTATAAGCCTCTGATATTATTATGAACATGGCATGTAAGTAGTCAAAATTACATGTGTAATTTAATGCTATTTATGTACAATCTAAATACCTTTCAAGATGTACCACTGTTACATTTTACTAAGAAATACACATAGTAAAATGAATTAATTTTATAAGTTTATCTTACTTTTTATTTTGAAACCTGGAATAAATTGTATTTGTCAAAAATGACTTTTTCAATAATATAATCTAGGAAAGGAAATATGTAGGAAGACCAGCATATAATCAGGCAACCATGCACTACGGATCTATTATTGGTTGTTTTGTAGTCCGTCTATTATTGCACTGAAATTGGACTTTCTCTTTGATAGCTAGTCAGTTGATAATAACCAAATTAAAATGCACAGAAGAGTCAGGGATTACTTTGAACAGAAACATAAAGAAACTTAATTCTTTATAAGTTTAATAGAACAGGACCATTAATTGGTGATATAAAGAACATTGTTCAGGAGTGAATCTTTATATAGAAAATCATCACAAATTTGCCCTAAGGAACTACAAAGATACACTATCATGAAAAACAATGGAATAGGTTTACACAATAATTTGAACTTCATTTTATGTTTTAAAATTGTATAAATTTATCATTAAGTGCCTTCATCTAATGTTTATATGTTTATGACCTTAACAATTGTGTTGCTTGTTATAAGTAAATGTTATAAAACCAACGGATGATGTTAAAAAAATGAAGCTGGATCTAATCTTATTCAATTTTTATTAACTTTAAAAAATATTCTTAGTGTTAATTCAAACCTATCTGATCAAATTATCATAATACTCATTAATGTAAAAAAAAATTGCTCTCCGGAAGACTAATACTGATAGTTTGTGGTCAAGTAGTTGAAGAAAGGCAAAGGAATACCAAGAAACATAAAAGAAACAGGTTTAGAATGGGCAATAGCAAAATGAGTGTAGGTAGGAACTGCCCAATATTGAGAAAATTTAGGAACTTTGGGAAGACACAAAGCACAAATTTCTCTGCAGATCTAAGGATAAGACTTGTTAACAGTGGCTATGTTAGGAAAATATAAATGTTAAAAAACACCTCATATGTTCATTAGCATTATTGTTGTTCTACTTTGTATTTGATACAAAATTATATTTCTGAAAATTTCACTGACTTAAGCTATTAAGATAATTTCATGATGCTAACTAATGACTACTATATTTGGATATTTTTAGGTTTTTTTTCTGTAAATTCTAACAAATCACTATACTACACAATAGAGGAGAAAAATAGGTATGATATCATCTTAATTACATTATCTGATATTTAAAAAAAAAATTTAACCAAATTAAGTCATGCATGAGCACTAGAAATCAAGTGGCATAACTGTAATAAACACAACTCATTACTTGGTATCAAATTTTACAAAAAAGTATTCTCAGAATGAGAAGAACTATTAAAATGTTGGTCGTGTTCTTACAAGTACATGGCGGGAATTCAGAATGAAACAAGGTTTTTCAAGAACATAATTCTTGTTATTTACTTCAGAGATAAATTGTTTCTTAAACAATCATAAGAGAAAAATGAAACAACAAGATATTATGAGGTCACTAAATAAGAAAGTGATTAATGATTTCAAAGTGACAATTGTATGCCACTACCCTGGTGGATAAAACTGTCATTCATTTTTTAACTTTATGAAGACCCTGGTTCGTTGCTTTGCTATTGAGCTACTACCAACCATGTGACATCTATTTAAGATGTAAATTATTTTTAGGAACCAGTTTTCTGACAAGGCATATGGCATGCAGACAGCTCTAAAGCAAAATTACATATTACTAAAGGGTCTTAAAAAAAGAAGAAATGAAATATATTTGAATAATTTTCTCTTCAACTAGTTCCAACTCAAGAATTTATGGGTGTGTGTGTGTGTGTGCGCGCACGTTGTGTTTGTCAAATTCAGTCATTAGAGCATTATTCTACTCTGTATGTACATATTTTTAGATGTTTGACATGTAAATGCAATGCTTATAAAGGGTTTGTTCTTATTTTTTAAAGAAAGAGGTTGAGAGATAGAGTCAACAATATAATTGGTAAATTATATATATACTTCTATTCGGATTTCTAAATAATAATTCAATCAAAGATCTGAATCTTCATTCTTTTATTACAATCTTTCTCTGTACTGATAATTTGTAATGCTAATTTCCCTAGGACAAAACTCAACTAACCAATCATTAATATACTTTAATTTAATACAGTCATTTTTCTGAAGTGTGTCAGTATAGGTAGTATAACTGTCAGGTTGCAACATGGTATTGATTTGAATGAGTTAATAGCACCTCTGTCTCTTGAAATCTAAAATAGCAGCATTTACAGGCCCTTCAAAATATAGGACAACCAAAGTCATTAATTTAAAGGTCACATGTTCATATCTCTGTAGAATGCATATATATTTAAATCTAAAAGGTCTATCTTACTTATCTCACTAGTACTGATTAGAGCATTAAAGAAATAAAAGTAACTAGAAAACAGGAGACAGTAAATGGTACACATTGTCTGAAATATTCAAGGTACAACGTTTGACTACTGCAGTAAAATTATACATTGATTAGGTAAATAAAATGGATAAAGTCAACTGTTTATTTTGATAATATTTTGTAAGGTAAAAAAAATATTTCCAGAGACCTTTCAAATGTAATTTTGATAGAGTGTCCGGGTTCTGCTTCAATCACCCACTCACAATTCAAAGAGTCTTTATAGTATCCTGGCCATCCTGGGGAGAGAATCAGTCCACTGGGAGCTGAAAAGTGGCCACCACATGGTGCTGAAAATAAAATTACAGAGTGAAAATAGAACTTTTAGAACAAGTTGCAGAAATTATTTTTGGTAATAACTATAATTTGTAAAATGAATCTCTGCATGCACTTATTAACTGCTAGTTCATAATGTTTTCATGTGAAAACAGTTCTACTATGGAAGGTTATTTTCCTTAAAGAAAAGTCAACTACTGTTTAAAATATAGCATAGCTACACACAGCAGGTTAGAAAAGCTGATTATCTCAAGTCCAATAATATCCTTTACATATGTTTGTGTCTCCATCATATTCATCTTCAAAATTTGAAAACAAGTAAGTTGTTAGTTTCTCTTTTGTTTTTTCTGCTTTGTTTCCTTTCAACCATTGCTAATTCACATGACACACTATCTAAAACTTTAATTTTCCTGTTTCCAGAGACCCTACTGATATTTTGGCCTTCATTGATTAACTGGTCTTCCCTGATTTCCCATCTGCTAATTTCTCTCTTGCTTCTGTCAAACTGTCAAAATAATACTCTTCAAATTACAATCCCTCAGACCAGTCCCTTTCCTAGACATGTATTTTTATCCCTTTTCTTTTAACATCCAGGCTATTTAAATACCTGTCCAGTATTCAATCTGTTGCTTTTCCCTGTACTCACACACAACTGACTCTATCTATCTATCTATCATCTAATTTTTTTTAGATTTTTTAAAATCAATGTTTAGAGAGAAGAGAGAGAGAAAGAAAGGAAGAGAGTGAAAGAGGGGTGAGAAGTAGGAAGCTTAAAATCATAGTAGTTGCTTTCGGTATGTGCCTTGACCAGCCAAGCCTATGGTTTCAAACTGGTGACCTCAGCATTCCAAGTTGACTCTTTATCCACTGTACCACCACAGGTCTGGAACCACTGAATTTATAATAATAGCATTGTAATTATAGTAACTATGCAATTAGGTCTTTTAGTGGAAACACCTCATTTTGGAGATGAGTAAACCAAGTTCTGAAAAGAGTAACTTGCCAAAGTTCACAAGGCTTGAAAGTCTCAAAAGTACTTTCAAGTCAGTTTTTATAAAATGGGACCTCAAAACCAGTCCTCTCCCATTACTTACTGTAGTAGTAAATGAATCTACCATCCGTGGAGTTGCATAAGTCAGACAGCTAGAGGCAGTCCTCTTAAAAATTTCTGTAATTCTTCCATTTTCTCCTTTATCTACTCCATTCCAAAGTACACTCTTATTTCTCTAATTCTATAGACTATAGCTGCCATAATAGTTTAATTTATCATAATCTCATCCATGGAGTAAACCCTCCTAACTGAAGGTCCTAAGAGGTGTCTTCATTCACACTTGCTATCCTCCATAGTAGAGACAAAGGGATTTTTTAAGGCACAGATCTGACTATGCCCATCAGTGGCTTCTTTCTTGTGTTGATCAGTAAGTCCCTGTATGACCGAGCTGTTGCTTACTCTGGTTTAGACTCTGAACTTCTCCTTTTCACTCTGCAGCCCAGCTACATGAGCTGGTTCACTGCAGAAAAAAAGAATACTTGAATTATTGAAAAATTATTCAAAAGAAAAAAAAGTCAAGTCTATATCAGCTTTTCAATACATTAGAGACCATTCTCAATGACTTCCTATGTTTATTTTCATTTTCTTTGTATCATTCCATTTAAACTCTATTCTGTGTTTTTATTTTTGTTGGTATTTGCTTCTTCCTGTTTCACCTTACAGAATTTCTAAAAACCTATTTCTCCAAACATTATTTTCTTTACTCTTTTTCATTCCTCAAACAATTTGATGTAACCCAATAAAATAGGAAATATTTATATATTGACCTAGGAATCAAGCATTACTGAATAATGTCCATTTGAAAAAATATGTATTTTCTATGTAAAACTGTCAAAAATTTTATTTCTATAAGAAAAGAAACTTTCATATTAAACTTAGTATTCTTTCTTAGTATAATTTGTTTCCTAAAAAGCTTTTAAAGGAGACTATTTTCAAGAAGATTATTTATTCTTCTTCATTTTAATGATGCATAATTAGGTTTCCTGTAGGGTTATTATGCATTTCAAAAATAAAACTATGTGTATAATAGTTACTTGAATTACTATATTGCAAAAGACTATTTCAGTGAGAGAAGGTCCTGGAAATATAGAGCTTCTGAGAAAAATTTTTGCTATGTCATCAACTCTCCAAGAGGCTCTAAAACCAAAGAGAGCTGCTCAGAGCAGGCCAATCAGGAAGAGTCTCATGAGCCCACCGACTGTCAGGCACAAGGCGGAAAAATACGCACATGGAGATGCCACAGAGGCCACAGCCGCAGAGAATGGCATGGACAAATTGCAGGACCAAGTAAGAAGAAACCAAGTGTAGAGAAAACAGTCAAGAGATAAAGAGAAAAAACAGATGTAGAAATCTGCCCAATGCAGAAAGCAGTAGAAATATAAGACAGAAAGTAAAAAAAAAAAAAAAAAAAAAAAAAAAAAAAGCGAGCTTTGGAACAAAGAACTAATAAAAAATTTTAATAACAAAGATTTGAATTTGTAAAGAGAAACCTAACTATAATATAAATAACAATCTGAACAGAAAGGTAGTAACTTAGTTGCCAAATCTTACATGTGATACTTGTAGTATATAATTGATAATTCTCCTTAAATACATTTTTGTTTTAACTTAAATGACCTCTTTAGATTTGCCCTAAGCAAAAAATATATAGGAAATCATAGCTTATTTGTGCTAGTTATATTTTTTTTCCAAAATGCCTGAATATAAACAGGTAGCTATTAAAATTTAGGAACTGCTTATATATGTACTACCTAAATTAGCTTGCATATTTACAGGAATAAAGGTACTACCATTTAAGAAAAACTTCTATAAAAGATAGTAACTATTGCCTGACCAGGCAGTGGTGCAGTGGATAGAGCATTGGACTGAGACGCGGAAGATCCAGGTTCAAAACCCCCAGGTCACCAGCTTGAGTGTGGGCTCATCTGTGTCAAGCATGGGCTCATCAGCTTGAGGGTGGGATCATAGACATGACACCATGGTTGCTGACTTGAGCCCACAGACTGCTGGCTTGAAGCCCAAGATCCCCGGCTTGAGCAAGGGGTCACTTGCTCTGCTGTAGCCTCCCCAATCAAGACACATATGAGAAAGCAATCAATGAACAACTAAGATGCTAATATGAAGAATTGATGCTTCTTATCTCTCCCTCTTTGTCCCTATCTACCCCTCTCTCTGATTATTTGTCTCTGTCAAAAAAATAAAATAGTAACTATTTCTGACTGAGACACGGAAACTTGGAACATATAGAAAGAAGAAAAATCAAGACTAAAATGAGATATTATCAAAGTCTTATCCATTCATTCATTCATTCATCATTTAAATATTTCAGTCATTCGACAAACAACTGTGTATCAGGTATGTACCTGTGTAGTATTTGTATTACTTCTATTAATTAACTTTTATGGGATGTTTTCTATGTGGCAGCCACTGCATAAGAAGTCCCTTAGATTATTTTATATAGTGCTCAATATAGTCCAGACATGTGTACTATTACTATAGATAAAAACATTAACATGTGGATAATTTAAATTATTTAAATGTTAGATATCAAGGATTTGAAAAGTGGCTTTAGAAACTTCTTTCTCATATGGCCATACGTAACTGCAAAGGAGGTTATAAAATGAAGTCCTTAAGCTGGTTAGCTATTCCCCTTTTACAACTCTAATAATGAATGGGATAATAAAGCTTAAAGGTGATGACTAGCTAGCCATTTCTGTTATACCAAGATAGTCATAATGCTTGTCAATTTAGAGTATGCTTTTATATACATTACTTTATTTGATTATCTTAATAATCTTGTAGCATAAAAATACTGGTTTATTTCTTATTCCAGTTTTGCAGGTAAGGGAAAAATCATGACTTGAGGAGAAACATAGATTTAGGCAGTGGCAGAGGTGAGACTCAAAATCAAATCTTCAAGTTCTAAATTTGACTTTGAGTGATGGGTATGCAACATAATAAAATGTCAAAATAACCTGGAGATGTTTTCTCTGAACATATGTACCCTGATTTATCAATGTCACCCCATTAAAATTAATAAAAACAATTAAAAAGAAAAGAAAAATATCTATATGACATTTTATCAGCTCTTAAGAAAACAATTTTGACAAGAAAGATAGGCACAACTAACATGCAATATAAGTCCATGCTTGAGCTGAGCAGATTAAAAATAAGTAGAAGACAGGGTATGAGAGAGAAGGGGCAGAGGCAGGAAGTAAGAAATACTAATGTGTATGAAGAAAAGTCAAATACTTCTTTGTTTCTGAAGCGAATAGTGATGGACTGAGGAGAAAGCATTTTGGTTTTATGCAGTGGTTACTGCTTTCTAAGACCTTCAGATCCTAGTGGGTACTAGGAAACTTGTTAAAATGTAGATTCCTGGAATATATAATTCTAGTATGTAAGGTGAAACCCAGATATCAGCAATTAACAAGACCCTCACCAAACTCCCAAAACTCAGGTCGTTTTGTTGCTGTTGTCTCGCAGTCTACACTGACAGAATCTAAAAGGACAGGGCTGTCCTGTAGCTCCAACATTCTCCTGGGTCATTTCTCAGGTTCCTGGAGGAAAGAGGTGACCTGAATCTCTTAGTGAAATAGAGATCGATGCCTCTGATTTCCCCTTTTTGTGTTAGCAATGAAAACACAGCATGAATGATAAATATAAGGTAGACATAGTTTATTCATCGAGTTTTATTTTTCTAAGGCCTGAAGAAAGTCTGTTATAAATAATGTGTGCTGGAGTACTGACTCATTTGTGTGTTACTTTAAGTAGAATGGACAACTTCAAAATACCCAGTGTGCTGAGAGAATTGTATGAAAGTTATAAGTACTTCAGACCATACTCAGATAAAATTTTCTTGAATAAAAATGCTAAGGAATTACAGGGCTCCTCAGCAGGGTAGGCTCTGTCATCTGAGAAGCGGCATTCGGGTTCTCAGAAGAGAGTTGGGCACTGGAAGAGCCTGGTTTTGCTTGCAGGAGTTTTCCTATCAGTGAATTTTAAAAGTGAGCATTCTAGCATTTGGTCTGAAAGATAGTCTTTCTGTGGAGTTGTGCATGATAAAGTCTAGATAATCTGGGATTAACAAACATAAAACTTGTTTTATGGTTATAGGTATGGAAATTAATCACCAGCACTCTTTACTCTCAGCACACTAGATGGTTTTTCAAAGAAAAGGGTAGGAAATATGTTGTCTCTGTATTTGAGAATAAAAAGAGGAAGCCAGGTCCTGGCCAGTTGGGTCAGTGGTAGAGTATCAGTCCAGTTTGTGGATGCCCCGGGTTTCATTCCTTGTCAGGACACAAAGAAGAAGAACCCATCTGCTTCTCCACTCCTCTCCATCTCACTTCTCTCTCTCTCTCTTCCCTTCCTACAGCCATGGCTTGATTGGAGTAAGTTCGCCCTGGGCACTGAGGATGGTTCCATGGTCTCTACCTCAGGTGCTAAGAAGAGCTTGTTTGCTGAGCAACAGAGCAACACCTCAGATGGGCAGAGCATCATGCCCCAGTGAGCCTGCTGGGTGGATCCCAATTAGGGTACATGTACATGCGAGAGTCTGTCCCTCTGCCTCCCCTCCTATCACTGAAAATAATAATAATGAAGAGGCAGCCATTAAAGGTTCAGAATTGCAGAGAAGCAATTATAACTCTGCACCTCCTTCCATTTCCATAAATGTTTCCTCAACAACACCACCCCACTTCCACTGGGATTAGAAGCAAAACCCTGCCGATTGCTACTAAATTAGAATCCCCTATAGCAGTCCTCCAGGAGACCTGGAATTTAATACTAGGTAAATGAGTATTAAATAAGTAACTAAGTGAGGGGCTTATTTTTAGGTATAAATATGAACATGTGTGTGAACATGCATTCTCTCTAGGAGAACTACAGATAAATTCTGATTGTTCCTCTAATTGCTTCCACAAAAGCACTATCTCTAAAGAGAATGCAGTATCTGTGAATGAGACATGTTTTCTTTCCTTTGAGGCTAATTGGGATTCATGAGAAAACCCCTTATCCTCAAAGGGAATGTTCATCAGACATGTAAGTCCAGACTTCTCTCCAAACAGTTGTCCAGGGACTTCAGTCCCATCCTATTCACTCAGGGAATTCTCTCAGATATCCCATCAGGGAGGAGAAAGGAGCATAAACAGTAGTTATGCAGAGAGTTCTTGCTTTAGTAAGCATTTTAGGGAACATTCTGAAATTGATAGAATAAAAAGAGAAATTAGTTTCTTTTTATTTTCCTGCCTAATTACAGCCTTCAAAAATGCCCTACCAAATCTCTTTCTCCCTAAAAAAAAAAAAAATGTTGAGTAGATCCTCTGATTTCCTCATTACTTTGTGAATTAAAAAACCTGGCCAGTCCAACTCAAAATTCTTACCTTGTTACCTCTACTCAAGTGCATCTTTGAGCAATGGCCAGAGAGGCTTAGAGGATAGAGAGGTGGGTGTTGATGGAGGGTCAGCACTTGTTGATCTATTACTCCATTAATTTATGCATTTGGGGTAGAAAAGACATTGCCTCCTGAATTCTCATCTTGTCCTCTTCCTCTGTCTTTTAGGTGAGTTACGGCTAAGATGAAGAAGACTGTGCTGTCATAGTCACCTGGCTGTTATTCCCTCACTCACCATAACCTGTCCCAATGCCTTTCGTTTGTCAGATATGAAAGTTGTTTGTGTTTCATGAGAATAAATTAGGTCTTTGGAAAGGCCAAGAGTGAGGAGGTGTGGCCTTTCACTAGATAATTCCCTCATACAGGAGAAACTCAACCTGTTCTGGTCATCTCTTTGTTCTTATGGTTAGCAGAACAGCCCATGGCCTCTGGTTTCTTTCACATGGGGGCCAAGGCTGGGCACCATCTTTGCTATTCATTTGATACATAGGCAACTCACATCATTGACTTGCCAAACTGTTTAAACTAGACAGCTTTGCCTTTCTTCAATCTACCAGCTTTCACCAATTTCCTTTTTCTTGCTCCATGGGCATAGAAGGCTGCTCAGCAAGTTCACTGTATAATTTGATATCCATGAATGGATTATAGTTCCTTTTTCTTGCAGTCAACTTCACTCTCTATGAGGGATTCTTTTAGAGCCTTTCTTCTCCAGTTGGCCTGAAGACAAGGAAACTAGCATCCTCCTTCCTATAGGATCTGAATAACTTTTGACCTTAACAGTTACAGATGATAGATGATATATAGATAGATAGATAGATGATAGGTAGATAGATAGGTAGATAGATAGATAGATAGATGATAGATGATAAGTAGATAGAATATACATACATACATATACATATATACATACATACATACTAATATATATCTTGATCTCCCTTACTTTTCTTTTGCTGTTTATATAAATTGGAATTAGATGTCTGAGGTTATGATTCAGAGTCAAGTCACTTAGAACTCACTTAATAAGTCATAAAGTGGTATCTGAACCTCAATTTTTAGATGGGGGATATTGAATCTCTTTTCTCCTCCACTAGAAGTGAAAGTTATCAATTCCAAAGCATTTGGAAAATTTGTCCCTATACCTTGTTATGCATTTTGCTCCTATTGTTTTTCTTGTCAGGGAGGTTACAATGATAGCAATATATGAAATATTGTATATCTACAAAGAAGGGACAAATTTTCTTTTATTAGTCTTAACACAGAGTTTTAATTAAATCAACAGCTTTGAGCTAATAGCATTCATCCACCTCTCCCTATGTATTTCATTAAGTGTAATCCTTTTCATCTATAAAGTAGTCCATTGAATGTATTATGTCCTAATTATATTCAAGAACGTGTCTATATAATCCAGGAGGCCAATATTCAATTTCCATTTCTGTTGAGGGAGCTGCTTCAGATCAAAGAGGGCATTGCTGGCTACAGTTCAGAGGGCATGAAAGACGAAGAGCCACATAAAGAAGAGAGAAGCAGAGAGTGTATATGCATCATAGCCTCTGAGTCCCAGAGGAGAAATAACGATGGAGAAACTAATCATGGGCACAGGTGGACTGAACAGCAAACCATTTCCCCAGAAGCGAATAACAAAAAGGGCAGAAGCAGTGAGACCAGGAAGCGAATGCAGTGATCTAGACCAATGATTGCTGGAACCAGGTTGTCAGCAGTGGAGGGAGTAAGAACTAGATGGGTTTTTAATATATTTCAAAATAGAGCCAACAGATTTTTCTAACGAATTGTTCATGGTTGCAATAGGAAAAATAAATAAATAAATAAACAAAAAAATGAGTCAGGAACTATCCCAAGAGTTTTGGCCTATTTTACTGGAAAAATCGAGTGCTATTAATGATGATGGAGAAAATCTGTGACAATAGCATGTTTTGAGTGATTGAATGATATCTGATTTGTTTCTCGCGGGTTAAGTTTGGGGTGCCTGTTAAACATCTCAGTGGACACAATGAGTAGAAAAGTGAATATATGAGTATGGACTTCAGGGCAGAAACTAGGCTGGAGATATAAATTTGAGAGACACTAACACAGAGATGTTACTTAAAGTTGAAGACTAGATGAAAATTACCAGTAGAGTAAGTAGAAACAGAGAGGAAAAAACATCTAAGATGTTGCTCTGGAACACATACCAACAGAGATCACTGAGATGAGAAGAACCAGGAAGTGAAAATAAATGAGCCTAGTAATATATTTAATGAAATAAAAAAACCATATATAATTTTTAGACTTGTATAACTTCTTTTTCCATGAAGAGTTGAATAATTTTATAACTTTAAACTATTAAAAGACATTGAATTTAAAAAAGGTAAATGGTATGCATTACAGACTTTATAAAAAATAACAAATATATTTTAACCCAATTCTCATTATTTATACAAATAAATTGCTCTCATCTTTCAGCCTACATAAGGACAGGTTAGTAGCATTTAAAAAAAAATACATTCACCAATAAATAATAAATCCTCATATCCCAGAAAAGTTTTGCTCTGTGACTGAAACAGAGATAAGAGATTTAATTTATGTCCAACTGTCTTGCTTTTTAAATTAGGAAATTCTAGATGACTTTGTGTTCTTCGACACCTAGGAAGAGAACTTTGGTGTTTTACTCTGAGTCTCATGTCATGGTATCTCTGTTAAGATCTTTTGGAATTCATTGTTTGGTTTAAAAGTGGCAAATAGAGAAGCAGCTATTTATAAAGTCGAAATGAAACTCAGAGAATGGCTTGAACAGGAATGTTAAAAACTTGTTATCTCTCTTATTTTTTTTTTTTAAAAGTATAATTATTTTATAATGAGATAGAAGATTGTATTTATCAAGCTTCAAACTTAACTGAAAGCTTTTAGAAATGAGGTGAACTAATCTTTCCTGGGGGCAGAGTACAGTGGATTGGGTAGGTCTTGTGTTAACCTGACGGTTAAGTATGGAGGAGAGGGTCTGATTACATGTGAGTAAGGACATGGAGCTGAGAAAGTGAAAACAGGAGGGGAAAGAACAGCTTAGTGCTGATAGGATTGTGTGTGCAAGCTTGAGACAAAAATATAATGATTTTTACATGAAACAGCTATCTTGAATGGGAACATCAGGGAAGAGCTGTCTTAGAAAAGATCTGGCACACTTTCTGTTTACTGAGCTGTATAAAACTTTTGCAACCTAACTCTAAAAATAAACAAAGTAAAAATCTACATTATTTATTCATGTTTATTTATTTATTTATTTATTTATTTATTTGTATTTTGAGAGAGACAGAGACAGAGACAGAGAGAGGGCAGGAAGGGAGAGAGGTGAGAAGTATCAATTCTTTATGTTGGGGCACCTTCATTGTTCATTGATTGCTTTCTCATAAGTGCCTTGACCAGGGAGCTAGAGCAGAGTGAATGACTCCTTGCTCAAGCCAGCAACCTTGGGCTCAAAGCCAGCGACCATGGGTCCTGTCATTGATCCCACACTCAAGCCAGTGACCCCTTGCTCAAGCTGACGAACCTGCACTCAAGCCGGATGAACCTGCACTCAAGTTGGCAATCCCAGGGTTTCAAACCTGGGTCCTCTGCATGCCAGTCTAACGCTTAATCCGCTTTATCCACTATACCTCTGCCTGGTCAGGTATTCATGCTTCTTGAAGAACTATAGTTCCTGAGTTGCCTGGATCAAATCATACTATTCAATTGTGCTGCATTAGCAGCAAAATTACTGGGTAAAAATAATATATATTGTCAAATGGTAGAAAGAAATCAGATACAGTGGTGTATCAGTGCAAACACAAACATCATAGACACACTAGGATTGAAATGACAATCTGGGGAGAATGCACAGTTCAGTATAGAATGTGCCTGTGGGACTGTAGGGGTTAGAGAATCAGACTTGAGCAGTGTTAGACAATACATAAAGAGAAGCTCAGAAAACATTTTCATGAAATAACTATCCAGAAAATAATTCTTATGTGAGTCCAGAAACAACCACATTTTTGGAGCATTGGAATGTTTTCTTTTTCTTTCTTTTTTTATTATTATTTTTTCACTGAGAGGAGGAGAGGCAGAGACAGATTCCTGCATGCACCCGACAGGGATCCACCCAGCAAGCCCACTAGGGGGCGATGCTCTGTCCATTTTGGGTATTGCTCTGCTGCTCAGCAACTGAGCTCTGCTTAGCATCTGAGGTGGAGGCCATGGAGCCATCCCTGGCACCCAGGGCAAACTCACTCCAATCAAGTCATGGCTACAGAAGGAGAAGACAGAAAGAGAAGCAAGAGGGGGAGGGGTAGAGAAGCAGATAGGTGCTTCTCCTGTGTGCCCTGACCAGGAATCAAACCCAGGATATACACACACTGGGCTGACGCTCTATCACTGAGCCAACAGTCCAGGGCTCTTTACTTAAAAAAAAAAAAAAAAAAAAAAAAAAAAAAAAAAGATTTTATTTATTCATTTTAGAGAGGAGAGAGAGAGAGGGAGAGAAAGAAATAAAAAGAAGGGGGCCTGACCAGGCAGTAGCGCAGTGGATAGAGCGTAGGACTGGGATGTGGAAGACCCAGGTTCGAGACCCTGAGCTCGGCAGCTTGAGCGCGGAGTCATCTGTTTTGAGCAAAAAGCTCACCAGCTTGGACCCAAGGTTGCTGGCTCCAGCAAGGGGATTCTCAGTCTGCTGAAGGCCTGTGGTCAAGGCACATGTGAGGAAGCAATCAATGAACAACTATGGTGTCACAACGGCAACAAAAAACTAATGATTAATGCTTCTCACCTCTCTCCGTTCCTGTCTGTCTGTCCCTATCTATCCCTCTCTCTGACTTTCTCTCTGTCCCTGTAAAAAAAGAAAAAAGGAGTGGGAAGAACAGGAAGCATCAACTCTCATATGTGCCTTGACCAGGGAAGCACAGGGTTTCAATCCAGCAACCCTAGTGTTCCAGGTCAAATCTTTTTCCACTGCACCACCACAGGTCAGGCTGCGATATTTTTTGAAAGGGAAAAAGTGTAAAGCTTCTGATCTGCTCCTATAGACTATCCCACTCCCCAAGAGACTGGCTGCTGCTGTTGGACTTCCAATTAAAGTGATATTAGTGATAACTAAATCAAGCCATTTCCCTCTGATAAAATGTCCTTTTCTACTGTGCATGAAGGGACTCTATGGGCTAATGGGGACACTTTTGTCATTTTTCAATAAACATTCTTGTATTATTAATTATTGTTGTTAAATAGAGAAATGTTTGTACCCATGTCTCTACAAAAAGTATGAAATCACACCTCACACGTAGGAAGGTAGTCTTTAATTCAGTCCACCTAATTCATTTCTGTTACTGCCTTGTTAATGTAAGCACTTGTGGTCATGACACCTGCTCTATAACACTGGGCATCAATTTCTTATTAGAAGTTCTCTTATATATTTTTTAATAAAATAGTTTTGTAACTTTAGGTACTAGAGTGGAAGGAAAACAGTAGAATTTAGAATGTTAATTCCTACTGCAATAATTTTAAATAAAGCCCCACCCACATTCCTATAGGTTCTAAATTGATACATTATGTACCTGATATATTCTGTTTTTAACTGTGATCATCCTTCTTATCAATATAATTTATGACTTTATATAAGTGTATATATTCAAAGATATATACTTCCAAAGGCTGTGTGTATGTTTATGTGTATATACATCACATATATATTGTCAACTTTCTTGACTATAGTTTATTAAGCCAATAAAATTAAAAAAAAAATTAGCAAACTGTTCCTATAAAAATTACACATTTAAAATAATGGTTGTATTAGCATACATTTATTTATTGTAATTAATAATAGTTAATACATTTTTAAAACTTAAATATGTTTATACCACGAATGGTTAAACTATCAAAATAATATGAACAGAAACTACAAAGTGTAATAAACTATAACAATAAAATATACTAGAGAGCATTTGTACATGCAATCAAAATTTATCATTTATGATTGTGTATCGTTTCATAAGAGCTCTTTTTAAAGAAACTTCTAAAAGGTTTCTAAATATTTTACATGGAAAATAAAAAGTGTGATTTGTTTAACTATATATGTCTAATGTATAAAACTAATATTTCAAGAAATAGAGCACAAACAGGTCTGGTAGAACAATACATTTCCTGTTATGGTTTCTAGTACATAATGGTGATGGGGTTGTGTTCTTCACTGGCCATTGTGCTTACCTCCACATCTTGGAATTGGTCCACTCCACATCACTTTTCCATCCATAAGAATGCATGTAATTGTTTCTGTTCCCTGGGTTTTAATAAATCCTTCTTCACAAATAACTGAAATCGAACTTCCTAATTGAAAGTTGTCCCCAAACCGACGTGCATTGATTGGTATTCCAGGATCCGGACACTCATTATGTCCAAATGCTTGAGAATAGCAAACAAAAACATACAAACAGTATGAGAGAAGCACCTGTGTATTTGGGATAAGAATAAGTGATTTTTTAAAAAGTTATGTTTATTTCTAGGAAAGCTTTTATTAAAAAGAAAAATGAAGTCTTTTCTCTGCCCATGCCTGTTTGCCCATGATGTGTAATAGGTATAATTGTATTAAAATATAAATTTCACAAAATTTCAAAATAGAAGTAGTTGTGCTTATTTCTGGACAGTACTGGGTTTAGTTTATGCAAAAAATAAAAAATAAAATAATTCCAGAAAAGGTTAATCAGAATTCCAATTAATGTGAATATAGAGCAGGTTAACTATAAACCATTGCAAACTTTTCTTATGATTTCTTGTTTGCAATAAAGATATAGTCTTAATTTGGGAATTAAAGTAAAAATTTTAATCTAGCAGGAAGGTCTTACAATTTTATAATTTTCCATATATCACCTACTTTCTGCCACCTAAAAAATGGGAAGAGAGGTAACTCTCTTGCAATTACCATGTTGTAGGCACTGTGATGGGAGCTTTAGAAATATTATTATCTCATTTAACCTTTAGAAAAGACTGATGAGCAAAGTCTGGCCACTTTGTGAGATTCAGAAAGTTATATCCGTTACCTCAGAGCATTGATATAGAATTGAAATGTATCTTTTGATCTGACTTTTCATTGTTTTCTCAAAAATATATTGTATCTTGGGTTATTTGTTTCATGTCTCTCAAGAGGATATAAATTCCTGAGCTCAGAGCCATTCTCATGTCTTACCACGTGTCTCCACAGTGTATATCTTCAGAGCAGTCACAGCAAGTAGCAGAAGTGAAATGACAACGTGCTCTTTTCAATTTCTCAAAGATTTTAGATTGTAAGAGCCCTAAAATTTTTCTCCTTATTCATCTGAATGACCCAATATGCATTATAAAATTTTAATTAGTATAATATAAATGGGAAAATATATAAAGTAGCAAAATCTAAATGCGTAAAACATTTAATAAGGGATTTACAATTTAACATTACTAAATTTATATAGCATAAGTACATGCAGTTATTTTAAATAGTCTCACTAATCATCACTTCCATATTTTTCATGAATTCTATCATTTTATTGTCCATTCTTATTTTCAAGTTAAACGGTATAAAAATTAAAATAAATGCTAAAATATATATAATATATTGTTTGGGTACACATAGATCAGTGGTTTTTAACCTGGGTTCTATTGAACCCTAGGGGTTCGATGAGTCAATCTCAGGGTTTCAGAGAAGCCTCTGGCACAGAGGTAAAGACACACTTGTGTAAAGTCGTGATGACACGCCCTGCTTGGCCATCACTTGCTGCAGAAGATCACGTTACATTGCTTGGCCAACTAGTGCTGCGGGGAATTTAGTGTGTGCAGTAGTCAACGGCTGTCGTAGTTGTACATTGTGTGGTTTCTTTATTAATATTTTAATCTATACTAAATATGTCGAGCGAAAAAAGAAAGTGGTTGGACGAATATGTACAACATGGATTCACATGTATCACGGAACAGGATGGGAGTCAGCGTCCTATCTGCATGATATGCAATGCCAAGTTGAACAACTCTAGTCTCGCACTGGCAAAACTAAATTTGGAAAAAAAGAAATCATATTCTATTTATCACTAAAGAAGGGTTCGGTGAATGCGCATATGAAACTGGTGGGTTCGGTACCTCAAAAAAGGTTAAGAACCGCTGACATAGATAATCATTGTTTTCTGTTGTGCTTATAAACACAATTTAGATTAATCCTAGTTACTCCTATACAAAATCCCTGATAGATACTCTTTCAGGAAAAATAAAAATTTCATTAGTAAGCATTAAATATAAAAATTTACATATGATGGATTAAATTATTTACTAGATTAATAAAGAACCAAAACAGGGAGGCATATTTCCATAATTCCCAAGTATTCTAAAACAAGAAAGTTAAAAAATTTTATTTGAGACAAAATAAAAATTTGAAATAGATATATACATATTTGTATCTATCTTTATATATATAAAATATTTCAAAAAAGAATTTTAGATAAGGCAACCATTTTAAGCAGCTAGTCTCTATGACACATGTCACAGCCAATTTAACTTTGAAGATGTATAATTATATAATGACATTTATTATCAATGGTATTCACTACTAGTGACATGTTGAAAAGACAATAATTGTGTTTTATTACTAATTGCCAAAGCTCAGCATTGAACAGGCAGAGATGTGAGTGAGGGGTGTCATTCTGTTATATAAAGCAGAAAACTAAATTCTATTGTTATATGACAGGTAAATATTAACTTGCAAAGTTGTTCAATATCTAACATCGGAGTAGTTTTAAGAAACAACAATAAAATCACTAGTATTCTATAGATTCAGGTAAAACACAAACAGAAGCATTAGTATAAGCATATTAACCTACTGAGATAGCTTTTTCTTTACGTAATTCATTTTTACCTATAATTTTACCACTTTTCAGAAAATATTCATTCTTTGAAATACTATGAGTGTTAGACACAGTCAAATAACCCTAAAAAAGTCTCAACTCTGGAGCAACATAATAAACATAGTAATATACTAAAAAAAATAAATAAACATAGTAAAATATACTAACAAATGTCAAAGTAAGAGTCCAATAGCTGAGGTTTTTTGTTTTTTTTTTAAGCATTTATTAGGTACTACACATATACTCTATGTTCAATTATTTACATGTATCACATATCTAACTCCTTAAAGAAACTCAATATGGTTTTATTGATGAGGACATTAAGGCTCAGTTATTAAAGCTAAAAAATGTAGCAAAGCTAAGAGTTGAAGCTGGATAGTTTCACTTTAAACCTGACATGTATAATTAACAAGGTATTTTTCCTCATTGGTGGCTTTGCTAAATCTGCTCAGTGGTCTACTGCCCCTGAATTCATGATTTCTTTCTTTAAGATGCTTCTTGATCTTGTGCATCTGTCTTTGGAATTATAACTCAGAGCTGTTATTATTTGTTCAATTCTCCTATTGGTGTATAAATATGTTAAAAGAAAGTCCTATCTTCCTGTCATGTTAGCATAGTAACAGAGCAAAGCATGTGATGTATAGTAGGTTTGAGGTTATGCTGACAAGAGTCAGTAAAATTAGATAACATATTGGCTGATGTAACAATGCGACTTGAAACATATTCCCTTAATATCAGGCCTCGCACACACAAAGAGAAATGACCCAGAAGGCAGTCAAATATGGTTGTAAATCAAAGACCAAACACCTCTCGCATGACTATGTGTATTACTTGTTCAAGTTCCCTTAGCCGTGGAACGAGAAAGCTGGTTAGCATGCGTCCTTTCTAGGTCTACTTAGTAGAAAAAGGTCTTATGAAAAGATTAAACTTACTGTTATAAGTGATGTTAAAACCGCGTCCTGACATGGAGTGATCCGCTTGAAATTCCAACCGCAGTGTATGACTAGTGCTAGTAAGGTGGGAGGGGACCTCCGCCCCAGTAAACGTTCCAAGAACTGGGGCGTCTGGAGAGTCACCATCTTTAACAGCAAGGAAGTCAAACTGAGACTCCAGATCAAAATCATTAAAAGAAAGGTGTATCCGAGCCCCTGGGTCAGAGATTATCGTCCAGATGCAGTTTAAATTATTGCCGTACCCTTCCGGGTAATCAGGAGACAGGACCGTTCCCATTGGTGCAGTGAAGTTAGACAGGCAAGGAACTGCACAAATAAGAGGATTAGAAATTACAACAGATGTTCAAAAGTCATATTTTACCATATCTTACAATTATAATAATCAGTTACACTTTGGAAAATATTAGCCTTTTGTATTACAAGACAGAAAATCAAAGGTACCATTTTTACTCATTAGAAAAGACAACCAGTATTTGAATGACTGCACGCTTAAATTGGCACAAAAGAATAATTGGAGCAATAACAGAAATTTATTGAGACATTTATCACGTGTGTTTCTGTGCTTAAACATAATGTTAGAGAAGGCAAAGTTTTTGTTCCTTTGTTTAAAACATAAGATTAGCTAAATATTTAGAGATTTCACACAGAGAAAAAATACTTAAGAAATTATTAGAAAGGAAAAGTACAATGTGAATATTAATAGAAATGACATGAGGTAGCCCAGAGGAAACTTGGAGTAAGAGCTGTGGTTCAGTGTGTTTCATTCCTACAATGGCCTTGGGACACTGGGATAGTTTATAGCTGATAAGGAGATGGCTTTACTCTTATAATTGCCAGTCCTGTGGCCAACACTGGATAAAAACAAGCAAACTCTCACATTATGTCAAGTCAAATCTCCAACCACGTCCAATTTTCTTTTTCATTTAAATTTTTTTGTGTGTGTGAGAAGGATCAATCATTAGTTTTTCATTGCTGTCGCAACACCTTAGCTGTTCATTGATTGCTTTCTCACATGTGCCTTGACCAGGGGCTTTCAGCAGACGAAGCAACCCCTTGCTGGAGCCAGCGACCTTGGGTCCAAGCTGAGGAGCTTTTGCTCAAGACAGATGGGCCCGTGCTCAAACTGGCGAGCTCGGGGTCTCAAACCTGGGTCCCCCGCATCCCAGTCCGACGCTCTATCCACTGCGCCACTGCCTGGTCAGGCTTTTTCATTTAATTTTTAAAAACATCTGACATCAAGGTTCACATAAAATATTTAAGAAACAGAAGGATAAAAAAAAAATCAGAAAAGTAATGATGACACAGAGACAATCACTAAAAATAATGATGTATTTTTCTTCCCGTAGGTTTTATCAGCTATTTTTTTAAAAAAACTGAATTCATACAATTTTGGACAAAATTTTATTTACAAAGAGTATGAACTTAAAGCCTCAAAATATTTTGCTAAATTTCCGCCTAGAAAAGCTGTATTAATTTATTCTAAAATATAACAAATATATTAGTGAGTGCAATATCCCTACCAGTATAAAATAGTATACCTATTTTACCATTAATACTTAATAAGGAAAATGACATATTGTACAGATTTGCACTTTTCTTCCTACTAGCAGTGTTAAAGATTTCTTACATGTTTGTTATTCATTTACATTTTTTATCTTTTAGGAGTTACCTGCTCATGAACTCTGATCAAGATTATGTACTCTTGGTTTACAATATTCATACAGTATTACAATTCATATATTTTGTAATTTTTAAATATTATTTTAGTATAAATTTTTTTCAACTTGAGTATTAAAAATAATCTTCGTATTCTTTCCTTCCTTTTAAGTTTAGATTTTTATTACATTAGGAAATTAGATTAAATTTTATTTGTTGATGTACAAAGACAAAGTTATATCTACATATATATAGAATATGTAAAATAATCAGCTATTATAAATTACCATTTTTATATGTAATTTTTAACTTAAATTTGTTTTTTCTATAATGAAATATTAAAAGTTAAAATCAGGACTTGGAAAATGATGGCCATTGGGCTGAGTCTAGATTGCAAATGTGTTTGCTTTGATTATTTCTCAAGCTTCAATAAAATTTTTAAGTCTCCGTTTAAAACCATCTTATTGCACATTTGTGGCAGTAAAAACTGGACTTTTAGCTTCCGTAACATGCTCAAAGTTCCCTAGTACTTCCTGTTCCCTTTTCACACTTTTACTTGACTGCATCCTGAAATCATTTGATTGCATACGCTTGATCTAAATTAAAGGTCAGCAAACGTTTTCTGTAAAGGGACGGATAGTAAATGCTTTGCCTCTACAATCCCTACTGTCACTTTTGTGAGGACATACTGAACTCTGCCACTGAAGCAGGAAAGCAGCCATGGACGACAGATCAATGAAAGTAAGTGGTTATGTTCCCATAAAACTTTCTTTAGAAAACTAGGCTTCAGGTTAGATTTAGCCCACAGTCCTTAGTTTGCTCATCTCTGATCTAAATGATTCCCACCTAGGGCAAAGACTGTCCATAATCCACTACATTAGTCCCCCTCATCAGAGAGATAAGTAGATGTTCATATAATATAGTAGTTCCCTCGTATCCTGGTTGAGGTTTAGTATTCTGGGTTTCAGTTATCTGCAGTCAATCCTGTTCTGAAAATCTTAAATAGAAAATTCCAGAAATAATCCCAAAGTTTTAAATTGTGGGTTGTTATGGGTAGTGTGATGAAATCTCACACAGTCCCGATCTATCCAGGCAGGGATGTGAATCATCGCTTTACCCAGCTTTTCCCAGTGTTGTTATATTTTACCCACCCATGAGTCACTTAGCCTTCTTGGTTTTCAGATGCACTGTCTAGGCATTAGTATCGTGGTGCCTGTGTGCAAGTAGTCCTTATTCTATTAAATAATGTCCCCAAACAGGGGTGATGATGCTGGCAATTCAGATGTGCTAAGCCATCAAGTGGAAAAAAAACAATATAATAAGGTATTTTGAGAGACCACATTCACGTAACCTTTATTACATGTAATTATATACAATACAATTATTTTATTAAGTTATTAGTTATTGTTAAGCTCCTACTGTGCCAAATTTGTCAATTAAACTTTATCATAGGTATGTATGTATGTATAGGATAAAAAACAGTATAAATAGGGTTCAGTACTTTCCATGGTTTCACACATCCACTGCAGGTCTAGGAACATATTCCTCATCAGATAGGAGAGACTACTGTATTCTAAACCGTTTTTTTTTTCTGTGTGTGTGTGACAGAGACAGAGAGACAGAGAAAGGGACAGACAGACATGAAGGAAGAGAGATGAGAAGCATCAATTCTTTGTTGTGGCACCTTAGTTGTTCATTGATTGCTTTCTCATATGTACCTTGACGGGGGGGGGGCTACAGCAGACCAAGTGACCCCTTGCTCAAGACAGTGACCTTGAGCACAAGCTGTTGAGCCTTGCTAAACCAGATGAGCACACTCTCAAGCTGATAACCTAGAGATTTCGAACCTGGGTCCTCCTCATCCCAGGTCCCAGTCCGATGCTCTATCCACTGCACCACTGCCTGTCAGGTTAAACCCTTAATTACATTTTTTAAAAAATTTATTGGTTTTAGAAAGAGAGAAAGGGAGAGAGAAGGTGTGAGAGAGAGACAAGAACACTTGATGTGTCCTGCTGGGGATTGAAACAGCAACCTCTGAGCTATCCAGCCATGGCAACCCTTAATTACATTAGATGCCATTTTTATGTAACTTCCTTTGACACAGTGTTATATTTCTGTGAGCAGTACACTGATTTTATAGTGATAAAATGCTTTAGCAGCTACATAAGCATCTTTATTATTCACACAAACTTAGTATCTACATAAACATCTATTCTTGTGTGCTTTTCCTTATCTAGCTGTTTATTAATACATTAGATCAAGTCCCCCAAAAATATATGAGTAAGTTTTATTAAAATTTCAAAATAAGTTCTATATAATTCACGTATTTAATGTAATTCTTATTCAGTAACATGGGATCTATTTTTTTCATAGCTTCCTTTTCTTGAATTTCTGAGTTATTTGGATTTATGAAAACATATCTATGTTGTTTTATAACTTTATTTTTGAGTACATTCTTTCAATTGCATTTTTAAATTAGCTATTGTTGGTATATAAGGAAGCTACTAATTGCCATATATCAGTAGAGGGATTCAGCTGGATCACGCCAGTTTGGCAGAACTGATACCTAACTTTTTGCTGAGTTCAGCAAAACGGTTGTTAAAATGGCACTTGTCATCAGGGTTCTCTCTAAGGTGGGCACCTGGGCAGCTGCCCAATGTGGAAATCACAAATTTGCATTCCTTACTCTTTTTTAACACTCATCTGTGCAACAGCGTATTCTAAGAGAACATAGTAATGTACATTCCATCCATAGGTGAAAATAATAGCAAGTGAGGACACCAATCAAGAAACAATATGGATATATCTTAAATAACATTTTATTGTTTTTTGTCATATATTTATTTTCATTAATTTTTAAAACTTTCTCATAACATAATCTAGTTTTGTGTACCTCTTTTATTGTTCTTATTTAATATTAAATGCATGAAATAATAAACCATCTTTTATTATATCAGTTTTTAATACTTAAAATGGTCATTAGGGCAGAGAACTGGTGGTGAAATTATTTGAAGCCCATCACTACCATATATCATATCAGGATGAAAGATTTAATTTTCTTTAAAATAGTAAAAAGTATTCTCTACATTTACAAACAAATTTTAAAATTTGTTTTAGTCAACATTACTTTAAATATTTATATTACTAAATGAATTTATCATCTATTAAAATGATAGATTATCATTTTTGATGTGATATATTACACTAATAATGTCTCTAATGTTACACCAACACTGTCTACTTGAAGAAACACCTAGAACTAAAAATGTTCAAGTAAAGTCTTCTTAAGTATTACTAAGCTTTAGATGGTGTAGACATAATTCAATCAGACTCTTCTAATGAATTTTATTTTCCCACAACAGGAAATTCCCAAGGTGATCTTGGCAGGAAATAAGCACTGTCCCTAAACTGAAAGAGTTATATTTAGAGGGATTGGTTCAATCTTCTTCTCCTAGCTTTCCTGAAGAAAAAAACCAAACTATACTGTAACTGGAGAAATTTTTGCCAGATTATAAAAATACCCACTTTGCTGAAATGTAAGATAAATTGTCATGGCAATATGTATCTATAACATTATAATGAGAAATAGTAATGTCTACTTGCTATTTTGTGTATTTTTTTACTATGATATATATATTTGAAAATATTTTATCTCTTCACTTTGAAAGTTGTTACATCTTTTAAAATGTTCAATAATCACCATTTTCAATAAAAAATATATTTTGTAGCATATATTATAATTCAGATAAAATGTGGTCTTGAAAAATGCTACTTTTTTTTTAACCAGAAAAATATTGAAATAAGATTTGTGTTAATGTCTTTGCGGGAAATAAAGAATTTCATAAATAAAAGAATTATCATTATAAGTTAGATACAGATGAAAAGTTTTATATTTAAAGACCAGAAAATTATATTCACCTTTATGATTCATTTGTGAATATTCAAAACTAAAATTTAAAACTTTTAATATTTCAATCACACCTGACCTATTGTATTTGTTAATGAAGGTAGTATTTAATTGAAACTAAATGTGTCTCAGTATATAATACAAATTATATTTTTGTTGCAGTTAAATTGGAATGTTTTAATATATTTGAAAAGTACATTCTTTTAATCTAAGCATACTGTATGGTATTTCATAAACTTTAATGAATTTTATTCAGTGCAATATAAGTAAATAGCATTTAAGTATGTATTAATGTGAGCATTTATAAGCAAAAATAAGTTAATGCATTATACATTGAATATAAGCTTTAAATATTTTAAGTGTTTTCGACTGTAAATAAACATAGACAATAGTATCTTGTTAAAATATATGATTCTATTAGAATTAACTCAGATGTATAATTTCCATGAGAAGTATGCTATCTATAAAGTATAAAATACCACCAATAAAGTGTTATGAAAACACGTGTAATATATACTTTGCAATTACCAAATGAACTATGTTAACTTTATTTAAATCTCTAATGAAATTCATAATTTAGCATAAGCACACTTGTTAAAGAGAGTAGCAGAAAATGCTACTCATTCAATAATAATTACAGGGTTCCAGTTTTTGCAATTAATTACAAAAGCAGTTATATGCAAGGGCAGGGTAACATATGCTATCTGGGCACAGAGCATTTGGTACTCACAGATACAGATGGGTATGTTTGCAGACCATTGATTATTCTCTTGACAAACAATGGATTTCTCTCCAATTAATTCAAACCCAAACTGGCATTCGAACCTTAAAACATCACGATTAGAAAAGCCATCGCCTTCTCTAATTCCATATAAAGGTGTACCGGGATCGCCACAACTTTCTTTTTCAATTTCTGTAAAAATAGAAGATCACAAAGGTTTCAGGCATTTGATATCCACATAACCTGTTCAGTTAGTACATATACACTCTCCACAGTTGAGATATTTCAGAGCAAAAGATAAAAATGTTTTCCAATATTATTCTTTTCTTTTGCGACTCTTATAGACCCAATTTGATGAAATGATCTGTAAGTAGAAAATAATTAGTGTATTTCTCTAATTTGGGGGAAAACTGAGGCCATCAGAGCTATTGTGGTTGTTCCTAACAGCATTTATGACAAGATTCAGATTATCTGTCTGTACTGTGCATATACTTTCACACACAGACACACACACACACACACACACACACAAACACACAGGATGGGGCAAAAATAGGTTTACAGTTCTGAGTATACAAAACACAGTTTATTTTTACATTATTTATTATTGTATTGCTTTCCATACAAATAACTAACTGTAAACCTACTTTGCCCCACACTGTACATATGTATTTTCCCCAAATCCCAAAAACTTTAGTTATTTTGTTAATTTGTACATGACAGTGTAAATCCTTAGGTTGCAGCCAGGATATGTAGTAACATCTCTGCCTCTAGGCTCCACAGCAATCAGTAATTACCTTTCACAAGTTCTCTACTCTCCCTGATACTAATTGGTTGAATTAACTCTCTGAATGAGATCTCCCAGAAAACTACTTAGGGCAGGAATTAATTTTGTGTTCCAAATTACCCAGATATGTTCCTCAATAAATGTGACTCTTTTTTTTATTTTTTGAATGAATTAAATTGAAGAGTTTGAAATTTTTCTTCTTATAGTATTTCTTTTACACATATTCAAAGAAACTCAAATACCTAGAATCTTCATCGTGAAGAATGAATTTCGGTAGCAAATTTTTGTGGTGCTTTGGTTTTTAAGTCACATGAAATCACAGTATTGTGGGTATCCTCAAACTAGGCAACAAAAAATTAAAACTGAGATGCCTTTTATAACACTGCAACAACTACACATTCCTGGTCTACTATAATCTACCACACTTGACATGTATCTCTCCAGTTCTTTTTCCATACTTTTATAATCATATACAGACATACATAATAAGCAATATTCTAAAAAAATCGATATTTATGGAAATATAAAATTTCTCTCCACAAGAACTATGTAGCATTGTTTCATATATGTATTATACTTTACATTTTATTATACCATCAATTTCATTCTATAACTTGCTCTCTTTTTAATGAAACAATAATTGGAGATACTTTTGAATACCTTTGCATCCTTAGCAGGAATCATGGATGGTTATTCCTTTAATACACTGCATTTGATTTGATATTTTATTTTCATCTATGTTGTAGTGACATTGGTCTATAATTTTGTGTGTGTGCACTGGTCTTATCCAGATTTAATATCAAGGGAAGAGATTAGTGATTTTCCAACTGTTACTGGTCTTTCGGCTAGTTTTTATAATAACAAGAAGTTCTGAATTCTTGAGTGTTAGAACTGGCAAGAAAAACTTACTGAACCTCGTATAAGTTTGAGGTACATGTCTGCTCCCATTTCAATCTTCTAAAAAATTATTCTTTATGTAAGGTCTGCAGTGGGCAACATTGGCAACTTATATACATTAGAGAAGGGCCATTTTCCAAGGTTGGCCAGGCTAGTAGTTTAGTAGCAACTGATTTGTGTTATGAGATTTTAAGATAGCTCTTTATAAATATTTTATAAACCTTTCTTGCTCCTTCCTACCTTTTGTGATTATTCTTTCAGTTTCCTTTTCTCATACTTATAAAGTGTTGTCAAATAAATTTATTTATATAAAATTTTTAAATTTATTGTATTAACATAGATTCAAGTGTACCACTCAATATAATACCCTCATCCCCCAACAACGTGCCCCCCTATATACCCTCTTTTTCTGCTTCCACCTTCTCCCTCTGGGATTTGCTGTCCTGTTATCTGTATCTATATCTTATGTATATATAATTTCACTAATCACTTCACCTTCTTTGATCTCATTCCCTCATCCTTGTTCCCTCTTACAGCTGACCCTCTGCTCCCGTGACCCAGCCACTGTCTCTGTTATATTCCTCAGTCCATTAGAGTCCAGATATAAGTATGATCATGTGATAATTTTCTTTATTTGCCTTACTTATTTCATTTAGTATAATACTCTCAAGGTCCATCCATGCCATCACAAAAGGTAAGATGTCATTGTTTTTCATGGCCATGTAGAATTCCATTGTGTGTACATACTGCAACTTTATTATCCACGTGTCCACTGATGGACACTTGGGCTGTTTCCAGATCTTAGCTATTATAAACAATGCTGCAATAAATACGGGGGTGCATACCTTCTTTTGAATCAGTGTTTTGAATTCTTACCATATATTTCTAAAAGTGGGATAGCTGGGTCAAAAGGTAGTTCGATTTTTAATTTTTTGAGGAATCTCCATACTGTTTTCCACAGTGGCTGTACCAGTCTGCATTCCCACCAGCAGTGCAGGAGGGTTTTCTTTTCTCCACCCTTGACAGCACTTGTTGTATGTTGACTTGTTAATGAGCATCATTACCAGCTGTTAGGTGGCATCTTATTGTTGTTTTAATTTGCATATATCTGATGATTAGTGACATTGAACATTTTTTCATATGCCTAGTGGCCTTCTGTATGTCCTCTTTGGAAAAGTGTTTATTCAGTTCCTTTACCCATTTTTTAATTGGGTTGTTTATCTTCTTAGTGTTGAGTTTTAGAAGTTCTTTATAAATTCTGGTTATTAACCCCTTATCAGACGTATTGGCGAATATGTTCTCCCATTGTGTGGGTTGTCTTTTTATTTTGTTAATGGTGTCTTTTGCTGTGCTAAGATTTTTAGTTTAATATAGTTCCATTTGTTTATTCTGACCTTTACTTCACTTGCCCATAGAGATATATTGGCAAAATTTTTGCAATGAGATATATAGGAGAATTTACTGCCTATGTTTTCTTCCAAGATGTTTATGGTTTCGTGACTTGCATTTAAGTCTTTTATCCAAATTGAGTTTATTTTTGTGAATGGTGTAAGTTGGTAGTCTACTTTCATTTTTTGCATGTACATGTCCAATTTTCCCAACACCATTTATTAAAGAGACTGTCTTTACTCCATTGCATACTCCTGTCTCCTTTGTCAAATATCTATTGACCATAAGGTGTTGGTTTATTTCTGGGTTTTCTGTTCTGTTCCATTGATCTGTATGCCTGTTCTCATGCCAGTAGCAAGCTGTTTTGAGTAAAATTGCCTTGTAGTATAACTTAATATTAGAAAGTGTGGGGAGGGAAGATGGCGATGGAGTAGGAAGATGTACCAACTTCCGACTCCCAGAACCAAAGTGGATTATAACTCAATCTTAAGAACCATCATCTGGATAAACCAACTTTGAACTAAACTAAGTGGAGTCTTCAACCAAGGAACACTGCAGAAGCCACATTGAGACTGGTAGGAATAGCAAAAACGCGAAGAGAGCTGCCCAGCTCCCCGGAGCAAACGGCAACCCAGAGAGACCCGCGTGGTGGGAGGAGAGTTTGGCGGAGAGGGAGGGACCTGGGTCCCAGGAACCAAGCCCCAGCCTGTAGTCCCAGAGCCTAGAAGAGGCATTTGGACAGTATTGAGCTGTGAAACAAGTGAGGATACTGTTTGTGAAAAAGAGACAGTTTTCTCAGACCCAATATTCTTTTTAAAGGGACAGCACAGAAAACCTCTCTCACAACCACGCACTGGGGCTCCGGGGAACAGGGACAGAGGAGAGGAACAGAGCAGCAGGAACGGAGTGTGGACTGAAGGCATGGAGACACTCTGAGGGGCAGCCACCCTGACCCCTTAGGCTAAGTCACTTCCCTAATCGAAAACGAATATTTCCCCTGGAACTAGCAATACCAGCAAAGGGAGACAGGACACTAGCCAAACAAGCTCTCCCGTGGCAATTAGAGCACAGCTGCTTAGAGGGAGGGAGCTCCCAAGCCTACAGTGTGGAGACTTAGGGCACTTCTATCTCCCTGAGGGTTGCTGAAGGGTGTGGTTGCAGCAGGACGCTAAAAAGCGGTCCTGTCAGCGTGGGCGGAGGAACAACCGATGTGAGCTCAGTCTAGCCCAGCAGGGGTGGAGGGGACGCGCAAAAGCGGTCCTTTAGCTGCGGGTCGCCTGCAATCCCACCTACAGGGAAAAAAACGGGCAGAGATCTGCTCTGCAACCCTGCGCAAGTCGGCCCTGACCATGGGAACAGGGCTAAGACCAGGGGCGGGCGAGGGGCTCACGGCTGAGCTCACGCTGCCAACCCCGCCCTGACTGAGAAACGGGTAATTACCATCCTACGTGCCCAAGCTGGCTCCGAACGTGGTGGCGGGGTAGGATCCAGAACAATCGGAAGCTCGCAGCTGAGCTCACACCAGCAAACACTCTTGGCCCAATAAACCTTGGTTTGCGACCCTGTGCAGGAGGGCCCTGGCCTTGAGGGCGGGGCTAAATTCTAAACGGGCAAAGGCTCACAGCTGAGAGCACATAAAAAGCCCCGCCCAACCCATGAAACTGGCAAGCAGGCTCAGACTGCAGGGGCTGGGCGTAAGCCTTCCAGAAACGGGCTGGGTCTGCAGCTGAGCAAAGGTGCTCACCTCTGCCCTTGGTGCTGAGGCTAGTGGCTTGAGTGAAAGCTCCTCCCCAGAGGAGAGGCAGAAATCACAGCAACAGCTGCAGTGAGCCTGTGCTAGCAACGCCCATACCCAACCGCCCTAAGCAGCGGCAGAGGGGGTGGCAGGCCTGTAGTCCAAAGGCAACACCTACTGGACTCCAGTGGCCACAACTTGCTTAAACACAGACAAAATGGGCAGGCAGAGGAATGCAAACCAAATGAATCAAGAGAAATCCCCAGAGAAGGACCTGAATGAATCAGATATAACCAAACTACCAGAAGCAGAATTTAGAATAATGATAGTTAGGATGTTCAAAGAAATTCAAGCAACAATGGATAGTCACCTAAATAAAGAGATAACAAGTATAAAAAACAAAATTGAAATAATAAAAAAAGAATCAAACAGAAATGACAAATATAGTATCAGAACTGAAGACCACAATGGAAGGAATTAAAAGCAGGATGAATCATGCTGAGGATCGAATAAGCGAGTTAGAGGACACAATAAACAAAGTTACAGAAGCAGAGAAAAAAAAGGAAAAGAGACTCAAAAATGTGAGGAAACTCTAAGGGGGCTCTTTGTCAACCTGAAGAGAAACAACATTCGCATCATAGGGGTGCCTGAAGAAGAGGAAAGAGGACAGGAAATGGAAACTGTGTTCAATCAAATCATAGCTAAAAACTTCCCTAAATTAAGGCTGGGAAACATTCCACACGTTCAAGAAGCACACAGAAACCTAAAAAGATCTACACCAAGACACATCATAGTTAAAATACCAAAGCTAATGGATAAAGAAAAAATTTTAAAAGCTGCTAGAGAAAAAAAGACTATCACCTACAAAGGAGCCCACATTAGGATGACATTGGACTTCTCAACAGAAACACTTGAGGCCAGAAGAGAATGGCAAGATATAATCAAAGTAATGCAGAACAAGAACCTACAACCAAGACTACTCTATCCAGCAAGGCTAACGTTTAAAATTGAAGGAGAAATAAAGAGCTTTCCAAACAAAGAAAATTCAAGGAATTCATTAAAACCAAACCAATTCTGCAAGAAATTCTAAGGGGCCTGTTGTGAACAGTTCAAAGGAAGGAGAGAATATAGCAAAAAAAAAAAAAATACAGCTTTAAAGAACAAAATGGCAATAAACAACTACATATCAATAATAACCTTAAATGTAAATGGATTAAATGATCCAATCAAAAGACAAAGGGTAGCTGCGTGGATAAAGAAACAAGACCCATACATATGCTGTCTACAAGAGACACACCTTAAAACAAAAGATGCACATAAACTGAAGGTAAAAGGATGGAAAAAAATATTTAATGCAGATGGAAATGAAAAAAAAAGTCGGGGTAGCAGTACTTATATCTGACAAAATGTACTTTAAAACAAAGGCTGTAGTAAGAGATAAAGAAGGACACTACATAATGATAAAGGGAACAATTCAACAGGAAGATATAACTATTATAAATATCTATGCACCAAATATAGGAGCCCCGACATACATAAAGCAGACTTTGATGGATATAAAGGGCGAGATTAACAGCAATACTATCATAGTAGGGGATTTTAATACCCCACTAACAACACTGGATAGATCCACAAGAAAGAAAATTAATAAAGAAACAGCAGACTTAAAGAATACACTAGATCAACTTGATTTAATAGATATCTTCAGAACTTTTCACCCTAAAGCAGTAGAATATACATTCTTCTCAAGCGTTCATGGTACGTTTTCTAGGATAGACCACATGTTAGGACACAAAAATAGTCTCAATAAATTTAAGATTGAAATCATATCAAGCATTTTCTCTGATCACAATGCCATGAAACTAGAAATTAACCACAAAAGAAAAACTGAAAAATACTCAAACACTTGGAAACTAAATAGCATGATATTAAATAATGAATGGATTAACAATGAGATCAAAGAAGAAATAAAAAGTTTCTAGAAACAAATGATAATGAGCATATGTCAACTCAAAATTTATGGGACACAGCAAAAGCAGTTCTGAGAGGGAAGTTCATTGCACTACAGGCATATTATAAGAAGCTAGAAAAAGCTCAAATAAGCAACCTGACCCTGCAATTAAAAGAACTAGAAAAAAAAAACAACAAATAAAACCCAGGACAAGTAGAAGGAAGGAAATAATAAAGATCAGAACAGAAATAAATGACATAGAGGTGAAGGAAACAATACAGAGGATCAATGAAACAAGAAGCTGGTTCTTTGAAAAGGTAAAAAAGATTGATGATCCTTTAACTAGACTCACCAAGAAAAAAAGAGAGAGGTCTCAAATAAATAAAATTAGAAAGGACAGTGGAGAAATAACAACTGATACAACAGAGATACAAAGCATTGTAAGAAAATACTATGAAGAACTCTATGCCAAAAAATTAGACAATCTAGGTGAAATGGACCAATTTCTTGAATCATATAACCTTCCAAAAATCAATCTGGAAGAATCAGAACACCTAAACAGACCAATTACAACAGATGAGATCAAAACAGTTATCAAAAAACTCCCAAAAAAGAAAAGTCCTGGGCCTGATGTCTTCACAAGTGAATTCTATCAAAAATTCAAAGAAGAACTAACTCCTATCCTCCTCAAGCTATTTCAAAAAATTCAAGAGGAAGGAAGACTTCCAAACTCTTTTTATGAGGCGAGCATAATTCTGATCCCAAAACCAGGCACAGACAACACAAAGAGAGAAAATTATAGGCCTATATCCCTGATGAATTTAGACACTAAAATTCTCAACAAAATATTAGCCAACCAGATCCAGCAATATATGAAAAAAATCATACACCATAATCCAGTGGGATTTATTCTGGAGAGGAAAGGCTGGTTCAATATTTGCAAATCAATCAATGTGATTCATCACATAAACAAAAGGAAGGACAAAAGTCACATGATAATTTCAATAGATGCAGAAAAGGCATTTGATAAAATCCAGCTCCCATTCATGATCAAAACTCTCACTAAAGTGGGAATACAAGGAACATTCCTTAACATGATAAAGGCAATCTACTACAAACCCACAGCAAACATCATACTAAATGGACAAAAATTAAAAGCAATCCCCTTAAGATCAGGAACCAGGCAGGGTTGTCCACTTTCACCACTTTTATTCAATATAGTTCTGGAAGTCCTAGCTATAGCAATCAGACAAGAAGAAGAAATAAAAGGCATCCAAATTGGAAAAGAAGAAGTAAAACTGTCACTATTTGCAGATGATATGATATTGTATACAGAAAACCCTAAAGTCTCAGTCAAAAAACTACTGGACCTTATAAATGAATTCAGCAAGGTGGAAGGATACAAAATTAATACTCAGAAATCAGAGGCATTTCTATATACGAACAATGAACTGTCAGCAAAAGAAATTAAGGAAACAATCCCCTTCACTATTGCAGCCAAAAAAATAAAGTACCTAGGAGTAAATTTAACCAAGGAGGTTAAGGACTTGTACTCGTAAAAATTATAAAACATTGATAAAAGAAATCAAGGAAGATACAAACAAGTGGAAGCATATACCTTGCTCATGGCTAGGAAGAATAAACATCATTAAAATGTCTATATTACCCAAAGCAATTTATAAATTCAATGCAATACCAATTAAAATACCAATGACATACTTCAAAGATATAGAACACATATTCCAAAAATTTATATGGAACCAAAAAAGAACACGAATAGCCTCAGCAATCTTAAAAAGAAAAAATAAAGCGGGAGGTATCACTCTTCCGGATATCAAGGTTTATTACAAGGCCATTATACTCAAGACAGCCTGGTACTGGCATAAGAACAGGCACATTGATCAATGGAACAGAACAGAGGACCCAGAAATAAACCCACAGGTTTATGAAAAACTGATATTTGACAAAGGAGGAAAGAACATACAATGGATAAAGACAGCCTCTTTAACAAATGGTGTTGGGAAAATTGGACATCTACCTGCAAAAAAATGGTACTAGACCATCAGTTTACACCATGCACAAAAACAAATTCAAAATGGATAAAAGACTTAAACATAAGCCGTGAAACTATAAGCATCTTAGAAGAAAACATAGGCAGCAAGCTTTCCGACATCTGTAGCAGCAATATATTTGCTGATTTATCTCCACAGGCAAATGAAATAAAAGGCAAGATAAACAAATGGGACTATATCAAATTAAAAAGTTTTTGCACAGCTAAAGACAATAGGAACAGAACAAAAAGACAAACCACACGATGGGAGAACATATTCGACAGCACGTCTGATAAGGGGTTAATAACCAAAATTTATAAAGAACTTATAAAACTCAACACCAGGAAGACGAACAATCCAATCAAAAAATGGGCAAAAGAAATGAATAGAAATTTCTCCAAAGAAGACATACAGATGGCCAAAAGACATATGAAAAAATGCTCAACATCACTAATCATTAGAGAACTGCAGATAAAAACCACAATGATATATCACCTCACACCAGTCAGAATGGCACTCATCAGCAAAACAACACAGAACAAGTGCTGGCGAGGATGTGGAGAAAAGGGAACCCTTCTGCACTGCTGGTGGGAATGCAGACTGGTGCAGCCACTGTGGAAAACAGTTTGGAGATTCCTCAGAAAATTAAAAGTCGAACTGCCTTTTGACCCAGCTATCCCACTTTTAGGAATATACCCTAAGAACACCATAGCACTGTTCCAAAAGAAGAAATGCGCCCCCATGTTCGTGGCAGCATTGTTCACAATAGCGAAGATCTGGAAACAGCCCAAGTGTCCGTCAGAAGACGAGTGGATTAAAAAGCTTTGGTACATATATACTATGGAACACTATTCAGCCATAAGAAATGATGACATCGGATCATTTACAACAAAATGGATGTACCTTGATAACATTATACGGAGTGAAATAAGTGAATCAGAAAAGAAACAAAACTGAGAACAGCATGATTTCATACATAGGTGGGACATAAAAGTGAGACTATGAGACATGGACAAGAGTGTGGTGGTTACGGGTGGGGGGAGGGATGGGAGGGTGGGAGAGGGAGAAGGGGAGGGGTACAGGGAAAACCAGATAGAAGGTGACAGAGGACAATTTGACTTTGGGTAATGGGTATGCAGCACAATTGAATGATAAGACAATCTGGAGATGTTTTCATTGTACATATGTATCCTGATTAGTTGGTGTCACCCCATTAAAGTTTTAAAAAAATATATTAGAAAGTGTGATACCTCTCATTTTGTTCTTCATTTTTAAGGCTGCTGAGGCTATTCAGGTTCTTTTTTTCATTCCATATAAATATTTGGAATATTTGTTCTATATCTTCAAAGTATGCCATTGGTATTTTAATAGGAATTGCATTGAATCTGTACATTGCTTTGGTTAATATAGACATTTTAATAATGTTTATTCTTCCTAACCATGAACACTGACAGTCTCCTCTGCAGAACTTCCAGCTGGGGAGCCCCTGATCTTAGGGAGGAAGGCTGAGAGAGTCCTCCCCTGGGGCTGACTGTGCCTCTCCAGGAAGTCGTTAAGTCCCTCAACCAGACCCAACAATAGGCTCGTGGGGACTCCCACGTTAAATGTCAGAGCTCCAAGCTTCTCTCACTTCCCCCTGTGGAACCTAGCCCAGCAGGGCCAGATATCCAGCACATAGGCCGGCTGACTATGAAGTTGCATCCTGTCTAATACATGAGCAGCTGTGCTGGTGCTGACCACAGAGAGCAGACCTCACTTCAGCTGGACCCACTGTGAGGAATCTTTTCTTAGGACATGACAACTGCAAGGGTCATTAAGTCCTAAACTGATGCTCTCCACAGCTGACCACTGGGTGTGCCGGCCCTATGCCCCCCTGGAGGAAATCTGGTACAGAACAGTGGGGGACACTGACTGTGGCTGGCCTTCAGCAACCTTCTTGAATCTACAAGCAATCCACAGTTTGTGGCTCCCTCTGCTGGGTCCAGGTACACATGGAAATACCCAGCCACATACTCACACTGTGCTTGGGGGAAGGGCCATAAAAGGCCAAGGTTCCCTGCGTCCCACCTCCTGCACCCTCAGTCTGTTAGTTGCTTGTCTCCTCCTGCACCCTCAGACTGCTAGCTGCTTGTTGGGCTCCGCCACTGTAAAAACGTCTGGTAGAGTCTAGAGCCTGCAGTAATTCAGGGATTAGGAAGGGTGGTGGGTGTGGCTCCGCCCCCAGGCCCCAGGTGTCAGTCTGTCCAGACTTTTTTTTATGGCTCTGAGTAGATGTGGCCCCAGGTTTTTTACTGTATTTTATTATTCCTAATTAGAAACATGATGCCCAACTGATTTTAATTCTCTTATAATTAATCTGTTTCTTCTTCCCTCTCTACCCTCTCCATAAATATTAGAAATATTTTATAAACTTGCTGTTTTAAATATATTTCCCACATAGGTACGATATAAAACTGAGACTCATGGACACAGAAAAAGTGAAGTGGTTACCAGGGGAGGGGCATAAAGAGAGACGAATATATGGTGACAGAAAACGATTTGACTTTCAGGTGATGGGTACATAAAATAATCAATGGTTCTAATGCTGTGGAGATGTTCACTTACTCCTATGTATTCTTATTGATCAATGTCACCGCATTACATTTAATTTTTAAATTAAAAAAACCCTGCTGTTTTAAAATGTAACTATCATCTATCTACTTACTGGTTTAAATGTTTTTTTTAACTTGGTGCTTGATAGATTACTTCTGTCAAATAGTTTGTAGCTTTCTTTTTCACTTATAGAAAATTGTTACCATTAATTCTTTAAAAATGTTGTTTCTTACGTGCTTTAATTTCTCTAAAACTTCTTGAACTGAATGTTGAAACTTTGAGATCCATCTTTTGTGTTGATCAATCTTTTGAATTTTCATTTGAAAAATTCTCTTTTGTATTCTAAAAGAATAATATATGTAAAAGACATTTGGATATGCTTATTATAAATTATATTTTACTGTGTATTTTTATCCAATATCAATTCAACTTATATATTGAAAAATTATGTTGTCATTTTCTGAATATTTGATAATTGGTATTACTTATATTTATAATCTCGAATTATTTTTTTCATAGGTACAATTTCTCCTTTATTTTGTAAAGATATCTAGTCTAATTATTTAAAATTATATTTCTGTTTTCTCTTTTAACTTCCTTGGGTACAGGGAAAAGTATACTCATAGAGTAGCAGAGCAAAGTTTTTTCTAAAACAATACATTTTGAAATATATTTGGTGATACATAAAGATGGTTAAGCCTGTGATGAAAGGTGCAAAAGGAAGTAGTTTAGGGGAGAACAAAACTCTTGATATTAAGCAAGCTGGCAAAGTTGCTTGCCTCTTTATAATTATAGTGATAGTTATAACTCTTTATCCTGAGTTAGGGAGAACTCCCACTTCATAACTGCATTGGAGTTCCATTCTATGGCTGGGATTTTGGCTCTGCAGCTGAAATATTTTTGTCTATAGCAATTACAGAAGTTTCTCAGGACTGCCAGTGGCCTCCTCCCTGGAGTTTCTGGACCTGATGCACGTGCCTTCTTATGCAGGAGCTGCAGCAATTGAGGCTTCAGCTTATAAAATCCTCAGTTTACATCTAAACCCCATATATCTCTTTATGTTGATTTATATTTATTTATCTTAGGGATCTTCTTCAGTCTCATAACAACTGAGATTTTTTTTTTTAATATTCATAAGGACCTACACACACACACACACACACACACAATTGTTGGATTAGGATTAAGAGGTTTTTCTTTTTAACATTATGAAACATTTTTTTTCCTTCATTCTTTTAATTCAACATTCTTTAAAGTAAAGATGTATTTTCAAATAAAGGTGTAGTTTTAAAGCTGCTATACTCTCTCAGACTGAAATAAAATATACAGAGTAAGTAAAATAAATATATACCTATTATTTATAACTGACTTTTCCTTTTTCTACCCAGGAAACAAGACCAATTTCTAAACAAATAATTCATATGCAACAGATTATTGCTATACTAGATATATGCACAAAGAACAATTATTAATAATGACACTTTTCATATAATGAGTATTGAAATTGTACTGGCACTATGGAAACATTTAAAAATATTTACTGTGTAATTTAATTGTCAAAACAAACCTATGAAGGAACAATTTTCGTCTACCTATAGAGAAGAAAATTGATGGTCAGAGAAGTTAAGTAATGTTCTAGTCTGAATATTTGTGTTTACTCTCCCAAGTCACATGACCCCCCCAATTCATATGGTAAGACCTAACCCCAAATGTGGTGATATCTGGAGATGATTATTTTAGGAGGCTATTAGGTCATGAGGGTAAAGCCCTCATGAGTGAGATTAGTGCCCTTGTAAAAGAGAATGTTAAATGTTCCCTTGTCTCTTCTGCCATGGGAGAATGCAGGGAGAAAATAGCATCTATATATAAACAAGGAAATGAGTTCTCACCAGACACTGAGTCTTCCTGTGCCTTGATCTTGGACTTTCCAGTTTCCAAAGTGCAGTGTTTGCTGTGTATAAGCCAAGTAGTCTATGGCATATTTGTTATAGCACTCCTGACAGACTAAGACACTAACTTGCCCAATTTCACAAAACCTGTGAATAGCAGAGTTTAGGTCTATCCTATTCCAAAGTCTTAACCCCCAAGCTCTTGTAGAAGAATTTTTAATATTAATTACTTATATATAAAACATTTATTTATTTTCTACAATTTATCAAAAACAATATTAGGCACTAAGAATATTAAGACAAATAGGATGCTGCTTCCATCCTTAAAAATGGGGCACAAAAAAGGCACATAAAGGACCACTTAGAGTTGGGTGTCAGCAAATAAGCAAAGGTTTCATAGATGTGGCGACCCTTAAACTATCTTAGAGTTATCACACTGAATAAACTGAGGAAAAGTAAAGAAGGAAAGGCAGACATGTGGAAAGAAGAAGAACAGTATGGAAAAAGATTTGAAATCTTCTCCGTTCTCTTTCTTTCCTCATATGGTGGCTTGATTGTGGTGAGTTAGGAGGCTGCCTGAGTCCATTGGATATTACAATTAAATACCATAATTTGGGTCATTTATAAACAACAGAAACTTGTTTGTCACACTTCTGGAGCCTTGGAAGTCCCAAATCAAGATGCCAGAAGCTTTGGTGTCTAGAGAGAACCCAATTCCTGGTCCAAAGACAACTTTCTCTTTGCTGTGTCTTCTCATGGTAGCAGGAAAAGAGAGTTCTATGGGATACTAATTACAGTCATCAAGACTTCACATTCCTGACCTAATCACTTCACATAGGCTCCAACTTAAATTCTAATACATTGGGGATTAGGTTTCAAGGTATGAATTTTGGAGGGGCATAAATATTCAGCCTATAGCAGAGAGTGATGGTGGCACCAGGGATTAAAGAAGTAGTGAGGTCTGAAGTCAAGTAGGTGATGGTGTGGTTGAGCCAAACAAGTAGAAACAAGTTCACTAAGGACACAGCCAGTAAGGTTGGAGGATGAATTACATATGAGGGGATTGTACAATTCTTAAATGCATTAAGGATAAGGATAACCCAACTTTTCACTATCAATAAGGAAATGAGTAAAAAGGAAAGGCTACAAAGAATCCTGAGGAGGTTAAACTAATATTGGAGGAATTGGTGGAAACTCATGTTTAAAATATAAACATAGATAAATAAATGATAAATTTACTATACACATATATGTATGTATATTATACACATATGTGTATGTATATAAATAAACATATATGTCAAACATACAAATATGTACATACATGTATGTATGTTTTTTAGCTTTATCCACTGATAGTCCTAGAAGCAATAAATCCCTATACTTACAAGTACGTTGAATGTCCAGATCCTGGTCTAAATATCATTTTCCACTAAAAGGGACCAGGAAGGCTGCTTCCCAGGTTGAACAAGGAAAAAGTACAAGGTAAGCCTGGAACTCATTGTTTGGCATAAATCAACAGCAATAAAAACGTGCTCAAAGAACGATGGGACATATCAAAAGACAGAGAAGCTAGCTTGAAGGGACTCTACTGCCATTCTGAGGCAGTTTTAACAACAATATAATGACAGATTACAACTACTGAATACAATTTAAATGCATAAATCCATAGAGATATAAATAAGTGGGAGAGGAGAAAACTCTGCATCCATGTAGAATTAGAGTTAAAAAAATGCAAATCCACATTTGGCACCTATCACAGTGATTTTTTATTTTCGATGAATGATTGAAAGCAAGATGCTGACATAGTTTTGGATTACCTCTCTATAAAATACCTATCAATCACAAAGGTGAAGATGATGTTTTACCAGTGGAAAACCTGGGAGATCCTAATTTTACTAGGTGATCAAGAACCACATGTCCAGTGTAGGCTATGATAACATTGTTTACCTTCTGATATAATAATGCACTAAGATGATGAGCATCAGTTCTGACAAGAATGAATGGCTGATGTCTGTATATGAGGAAAGGCTGGACAGACTCAGATTGAGGGGCTTATTATAAAAAAAAAAGGTTTGCATTTTAAAGCTGTCATGTTCATGACAGACAGGGAAAAACTGAGAAACACAATCAAATTGAATAAAATGAAAGAGACATGACAAGTAAATAAAATGAAGTTACGTGGATTGAATGTTGACAAGAAAAAAGAAAAGAGATATTTTGGGATAGAGAAATTTGAATGCGGTCTGTGAATTATTTGGCAGTGTTGTATTGATGTTAATTTTCTAATATGGCCTGAACTGGTGGCACAGTGAATAGACTGGGATGCAGAAGACCCAGGTTCGAGACCCCGAGGTCACCAGCTTGAGTGCTGGCCCATCTGGCTTGAGCAAAAGCTCGTCAGCTTGGACCCAAGGTCGCTGGCTCCAGCAAGGGGTTGCTTGGTCTGCTGAAGGCCCGTGGTCAAGCCACATGTGAGAAAGCAATCAATGAACAACTAAGGTGTCGCAACGGCAACAAAAAACTAATGATTAATGCTTCTCACCTCTCTCCATTCCTGTTTGTCTGTCCTTATCTATCCCTCTCTCTGACTCTCTCTTTCTGTCCGTGTTAAAAAAAAAAGTTACTTTCTCCTTTCTTTGGGCTTCTATAGACCTCACAGCATAGTTACATAGACTATATGTTTTGCTATAATTATTAATGATTTATCTCTCTTGTCCCATGAGCTTCTGTTGACCTTTGCATTTCAAGTGCTACACACATGGTGACATCAAACATTCATGTATCATTTAGGGGTCAGGTCAAGTTCTAAGCACTTGTTACATTTAATCCTGACACAGCCCTATGAGATCACTTGCCTAAAGTAACACAAATTTTACATGGCAGAATTGGATTTGAACCCAGATGGTACAGTACCAGAATATGAGTTCATAAAGACCATCTCTCAGAGACTAATATTCAAAAATAGTTGTGAAATATACAAAGGAAGGAAGGCAATAAAAATTAGCATACAAAAGAATATAGTTCTATTAGTAATCAATACAAGCCATCAAAAAATTGTGTAGTTGTAAAGAACTACATACAAAGAAAATCATAAGATGACACCGTTACATATTTGACCAATTTAAATTTGATGGTTGTATTAGTATTGTAAAGTTTGAGTGGTAGATATTTTTTGTTTACCCCTCAAGAACCATTCTCCACCCTTTTCTGTTCTGCTTTTTGTTCCTCGCCCCAAGGGTAGGGATAAATGCTGACCCACATTGACCCATATTAAACTCCTAAGCTGCCCAACTTCTTTTGTGTGTAACAGGTGGTCAGGAAACCGCTGGCACTGACAGGAGGTTAGGGGAAGAGTATAGTAAGTGTATTTTCTCACCAATTTCTTTTCTTCCTCATCACCATAGGATGGATGTGTCCCTTTACTGAAAGCCAAGCTTATTTCACACTACCCTTTCCACACAGCTGACAGCTGACATACTGATGCCTGTCGTTCTCATTTCTGAAGGTGATAGGGGCTCTGCACTGTCACCAGTCAGGAATACTGTGTAACCCCTTGCTAATGTCCTTAAACTCTGCCCACACATACCCATAATGAAGGTGCCATTTGTTACCTTCCATGTTCTTGATTAATTTACTATAATTTACCAATGAAATCTCAATGCAAAAAATAATAATAAGTTAGTTAGCATCCCACTGATACTTGATCATATTACCTTATAATATTTTGGGTTTTTTAGAATATAAGACAGTGTTGGGATTCTTTAACAAGTGTTGTTGTCTTCATTGGGAATCAGCTAAATATTATGCACCATTTACAACTAAATTTGGAAGGAACAAAGTCAGTATCCATTCACAGTCTAAAGGTTAGCACCCCTGCAATAGCACCTGATTCTGCTCTTTGTCTTTCTTGCTGTGAAGTCAAAAAATATCAGGAGCTGAGGAAGAGATTCTAAAATAAGTGAGAATGGGAGATTAGAGAAAATACAAGCAGAACACTCTAGAAGGCTGTCCTGGCAAAGCACTGAGAACAAAATTAGAAATAGAGGTTTATTTAAATGGCAGTGGCTGAAATTTGTGCAACAGAAAGGACTCTCTCAACACCTTTCTTTTCCTTTCTTTTTTTTTTAGTGACCAAATAACTTTGGTCCTTGATGCCAAGAGTAATAAACTGTAATTTTAAATTCAATCAGCCAAAGACTAACATCTGGCCTTAAAGTGACACAGAAATTCTCATTGATCAATCTCTGACTTGACAACAGTTGACACTGTAATTCAAATACTTCACAGAGAAACTGTGTAGGTTAAAAGAAAGTGATCTGTAAAACTTGCAGTTTTGCTGATTCTTAATGTTAAAAAGCCTCTTGGGAATCTCATTACCTTAGCAACTGGCTTATAAATGTTATGAAATATAGAATCATGCAGCTAGAAAAGACCTTGTGAGTTAAACTCTATCTCACCTTTAAGAATCTTAGATAAATGAGACAACAATCAACATAAAAGATATTTTGAGAAGAAAATCTATAACTTCCCAGGCAAAGTAATGAAGGACGTTTTTACAATAGTAAATGTGTAAAGTGTTATACAATCATGACAAAACCACTGACCCTTAAAAACCTTCAGATTATGTGCAACCGTTTAATAAAAAAATATAAAAAGTTTAGAAGACTCCTGGGTTGACCATTTCACAGAGCTAGTAGAGAAGAGCATCTGCAGTTAGCAATCAAAATAAATACACTTCTGAGTGTTAGGTTTGGACTAAGTGATTCCTTAAATCCGAAGACCCTTTAACTGCAAATTCCTCTCATCCAACCTCCCACCAGGGAAACTTCTTCAGTAAACATCTCCCTCATCCAACCTCCTCCTTCCCTTAAGCAACTCTTCCTACCATGGGAAGGTTTTGAGAAATGTACTTGGGACAAGGCCATTAGGAGGGACCTGAGGGTTGGGAAAGGGAGAATTTCTGTAACCAAGGTCACAAATCAAGATATGCTAATCAGAGCATGTCCAGGTGCAGGCAGCCCCATGCCAGCAAATGCCTGCAGCAACCTTTACATCTAATGCTCCCTCCTGCAGCTTCAGGCTGATACTCTTTTCTGGTCTCAGCTCACTCGCATCCAGGCACTTTTAAAATAAAATTTCCTTTTGGAACACACTAGCTCCGTGTTTTCAGGTCAATCTATGATTTCTACCTTTCACTGAGATGTTGCAAATAGAGCCACTAAAAAAATAAATAAACAAAAACCTTCAATTCTTAATCATATTTCACCTTAAGCTTATTGAATACTTTAATGTACTAGAATTAGGAACTCTTTATCTGTGATAAAAACAACGTGCTTTTCTTTGGTTCTAAATATAATGTTATTTGACATATCATTAATTTGAAATTGTTTCTTGTATTTATGTGTTTAGGCAAACCATTTATATTCTGTCAGCTCAGTGCCCAAGTTTCAATTTGGAAGATAACTGCGGGACTTCCAGCAAACATCTGTGGCTACAAAAAAGAAGTTGCTTAGTCTTCATAGGTACCATGGTCTGAATGTGTTCCCTCAAAAATCAAAGATGATGATATTAGGAGTTGGATTATTTGGGAGGTGATTAGGTCAAAAGGGCAGAGCCCTCATAAATGGGATCAATGCTCTTATTAAAGAGGTTCCAGAGAGATCCATTATCTCCTTCTGCCACATAAGACACAACAAGCAGGTATCAGCTATGAACCAGAGAGAGAACTCCCACCAGAAGATCACTATTCTGACACCTTAATCTTGGGCTTCCATCTTCAGACTGTGAGAAATAAATTTTGATCATTTATAAATTAGCCATTCTGTGGTTTATTGATATAACAGCCCAAATGAACTAAGACCATAGGTATCAAGCCTATGAATTTGGAGTATATAGCATTTTCACTCAATGCAGTGATTATCAGATTTGAGGCCATGGATTTACTGGGGTTTTATGTAAGATCTTACTCAACAATTACAACGCTATCATCTTTATCTCTCTCAAGAGAACATGAGAAAAGAGAGTGGGACTAAAGATATTTTTAGAGAAATACTGAGTATCCTCTAATTTAGCTAAAAAAATAATGTACAAAAGTAGGTATCTCAATTATTATTAATAACATAGTTCTTGAAATTTCACAACAGTTCAAAATATACCACAATGTAACAAACACCAAAATTATGAACTAATGCTAACCCCATATTTTCCCAGTATATAAATTTATTCCATTGTTCAGAACATTTTAATGGGAGCTGGTGAGAAGCAACTAAAAAACAAAAGCAAACAACAAAACCAAAACCACTTCCTGATGATGACAAATGATCCTACTTACTTCAGGGAATGTAAAGGCTACTCTCACCAACTTCAAAGTATTTAATTAATTTATTTTGGTTCATTATTTACTAAGAACCCACTATGTACCAAATACTGTGCTAGGAAGTATGTGCACAAAAAGGGTACAGGTCATAATTCCAGCCCTTAAAAAAAACAGCAGCCAAACAAATATATTAAGGATATACCGTATTTTCGCTCCATAAGATGCATTTTTTTCCCCCAAAAGAGGAGGGGGAAATGTTCGTGCGTCTTATGGAGCGAATGTTCAGTTTTTATTTTAGCTGGTGCAGGGTACTGCATCGGTGAACATATGTAGAATGAGCGCCAGCGGGAGTGTAAGCATACTCGCTATGGTGGTGTGCGGAATCTCGGTATCTGCTGAGTGATCTCCTGGTTCCAGTTTCCACAGTTGGATGCAGCGCAGCGAGGAAGGTCAGCGATGTTGTGTGGGCACATTCATCTGGCATCATGGAGGATAGACGTGAGAGACCTGCTCCAGTGGTGGAGGGCTGCTCTGCAGCTGCTGGAGCTCTGTGTGAAGTGCTGACATCACTTATTGACAGCCTAATAGCACTTTACTGGCTGGCTGACTGGCAGATAGGGGAGGGCCCAGGGTGCGAGGCATGTGCAGCGAACTGGGAAGCCAGTGCAAGCCCAGGCAAAACAGTGGCAGATGGAGCAGGCTATGCTGGTCATCTCCATAAGTGTATTACAGCTGTAATCCAGGTAATCATGATCTGACACCAACTAGACAAATGAAGAGACCCACGATCTCTCAAGTTTGTGAATGGGTGAAAACATCATGGCAGTCAGTGAAGAATGAAACCGTGGAACGGTCATTCAAAACATGTGGCATTAACAATGCCTTAGATGGCACTGAAGATGGCATCATATATGAAAATAGCAAAGATCAGTGATTGCGAGCAACTGAGCTTCTTAAATTTGGACACTAGTGAGGATGAGTTCCTGGGGTTCGTGGACAACTAGAAGAGTATTTGAACATTAAAGTCTCTTCTCATTTGTTAATAACAGTGCTAATGGTTGTTAATACTGCTGTTGAGTTTACATTGTTGAAATATTATTGTTGTATATTTTATTAAATATTTTAACACACCATTTGGTTCAGAATATTTTTTTTCTTATTTTCCTCCTTAAAACACTAGGTTCATCTTATGGTCAGGTGCATCTTATGGAGTACTTTTATTAAAAATTAAAAAGTACTAAATAAAATAGTATTAAAAATTTAAAAAGTACTTTTATGTAAAAATACAGTACTTTTAATTTCTTGGCACACATTTTTAAGGAAAGAAAAGAAACTATGCTCTGAACAACATCTATGCCACAAAATGTAAATGTTTTAAAATTCAAATCTCAAATCCAAGACAATTTATGAAGTTAAATGCATTTCTTAGGTATTCTGATTTAAAGGATATCTTCTATATGAAACGTCAAGCGACAAGTGACTCCTCCCTCACTTGCCCTGAGGTATATCGTTAAAAAATTTGACACATTGTTTATACATTTAACATCCTTTAAACAACCTCCCTATTAGCATTGTCCTTCGGTTTAGGACTAGGGTACGGTGTCCGTGACAAAAAGACAATAGAGAGGGCTGATTGAGATATGAATACCCAGGAATATATGCTCATGTCGTTTCCACTATAAAAATCTCAAATCCTTTGATGAAATGTTAAGCTGGCAAATGATGGAGAGCTTAATTATCACTTTTCTCAGGTACAGTGAACTTACCCATTTATATATTCATTCAATCATCTATTAGTATTCTCATTCAAGAAAAGAATGTCTTAAAATTGTACTATATCCTAACTGTTGGGAATGTAAATATAGACTTAATTTACTACTATTTACCAGAAAAAGACAAGTATGCAGATACTTAAAAGTATTATAAATAATGTAGTTTGAAAATAAGATATATGGGAGACCAGAGAAGAAAATTAACAATTCCACTGAGGAATAAAAAGGAAAAAAGATTCTATAAACTGAAATATGACCTAAGTTTGAGCAGACTTTCAGAAATGTGTGTGGTTGGGGGCGGGGGATGGGATTATAGGGTATGTGGTAGCTTGAGACATTTCAGGTAGAGGAAACAGTTGGACCAAAGGGATGATAGTGTGAAACAACACAATATGAAAAATATTTAAGTAGCTCAATAATGCTGGAGTTTGGGTGCAAGAATAGTAAGGTAAAATATGAGGTTGGGAAGATGTGGGATATTCTTGAAGGCCATATGAAAGATATTTTTCTTTATTTTAAGTAGAGATAAGTCGTTCATAAAGCCTTCTAATGATGCACACGTAGCAAATAGTCTGCATGTAGCACTCACACTAATCTTTTGTAAAATGAACTAAATATAATAAAGAGTTAATCAAGAGACATCACCCTATTCCCTTTGGAACTTGGAGTCTAATAATGGAGCAGTAAAAATAGAAGTGTCAGGAAGTATACCTTTTTTATAAGAAGACTCAATATAGCATTGTTCACTTACAACTTCACTTAACCTGTCTATTCTTTAAACATTTTCTTTGAAGTACCTTAAATGAAAGCACAAAGTCAAATATAGATTTTTGTCTAAATCTCTGTAACTACTTGTTTAAAAGAGTTTGCAAGCAGGGAAAGATCAATATTTTTTGAAGTATAATAGCAATCAAAGTGAATGTATTTTTCTTTCGGAAGATCTGTAACTGCTAAGAGCCTAACAGCAGTCATCAGAAATGTCTAAACATTACTGCTCTTACTATATCTAACAGATGATAAAAGGACTTTTAATTATTATAAGCTGTATCTATAAAGCAAGTAAGAAAAATCAATCACCCTTATTATCAAAAAAATACTACATTGACAAAGGAAGTGTGGGTAGATCGCATGACATTAAAAAGACATTTGTCTTTTGATTGGCATACAGGGTAGCCAATCTGATATCTAAACTTTTGACAGCATACGCATGCGCATTAAACCGCGCTAACTTGTTCAGTTACATTGCTGGGTAGTTAGCCTTCAATTTATTTAAACTAAATACAACAAAGGGTATAAAAATGAGTGCCGTAGTTGGTCCGAGTAAGAAGCCTAAAACCTACCACTTTCATACAGAATGGGAGGGGATTTTTTTCACTATGTCATATTCTAAGTGCGTTTGCCTCATCTGTCTGTGTGCCATTGCTATTCCAAAGAAGGGAAATGTGGAGCGGCTTTTTCGGACTGTTCATAAAAACTATGACATTGACTTTCCTCTGAAAAGAGAGCTGAGAAGGAGAAAGATGAAAGAAGAATACACAATATTAAATAGTAATAATAGTAACTTAAGTAATGATAATATAGAAGAAATAAATTTATGTTTTGCATTTTTATTGTAGGTAGATCATTTTGACTTGGTCATCTTATAAGTAGCTCGCAAGCTGAAAAAGTGTGGGCACCCCTGCTCTATATCTTATGCTCTCTCCAACAGCTCAGGGCTGATACTCTTTCTTTGTCCTAGCCTGCTAGCACCCAAGTGTTTTTTTAAAATACATTTTCCCTTTGGAACATACTAGCTTTGTGTTTGCAGATTAGCCTATGGTTTCTTTACTTTATATTTTTCTTCTCCTCTGTTGTAATAAGCTGGAAGATCTAACTTGCACACATTTAGAAGGATATCTCTATTCACTATGGAGGAAACTATGGTGATAGAATTCATAGGAAGTAAAACATTTATAGAATTCATTATTTTTCTGAGAAAACCTGGCTTTCAAGACTATGTTCTCAACAGAATTCAAAGTCCCACTCTGGGTAGACAAGCTAAATGATTTCTTTCCATTTTCATTGCTACCTTAATAATTCCTGTCTCAATGCCTTTTGGCATATAAATTTGTGATGTAGGGTGACAGTTATAAACATAGCAATGCAAGAGAGAAAAGTATTATACAACAAAACTTAATTTCATTTACTTATTTGTAATTCAGACTTTTGACTACTTCATTTAAAAAAATCTTATTCATTTTCATACTTATATAAGGTGTCATTTCCTCAGGCAACCTTTATTGTACTCCCATTTTTAGCAAGTCATTCTATTTTCTTTAAATGCTAAGAGCACATATTGAAATTACCGATATAGATGTAACTATCTTCACTTTTAGGAAAGTTTGTAGATATGCAAACTTTGTCTATTTCTCTTTTCAATACAATCACATAACAGAACATGAGACACACTGGGCAATTTTAAAAGTCCTAAAAGACAAATGTAAAACTATGAGATTAGCATTCGTACAAGTGAATACGTCTCAATGGAGCAGAAAGCATTTGACCAAAGTTTTTCTAAATTTGATAAAGCCATTATTCAGATATCAAAATAAAAGAAATCAATCAGATTTATAATCACACTAACCATATCAAATATCATGGGAAGAAAAATAAGTTCGTTGGGTACAACATAAAGAATCTTAAAAACATATAAATTTCATATATATATATATATATATATATATATACACATACATATACCATGGGGAAGAAAATTAGAAGTATTATTATACCATGTAAAAGTTATGTATATTTTTCAGAAAGATATTCTAATTTAAGGTAGAGAGATCAGTAACATAAAAAGGTCTCAAAGAATTCATGGAAAGAATGAGAGTACATTCAAAAAAAGTAAAGAAGTAAAAGGAATAATAAGCAAATACCTTTGCAGGTAGAATTCCAGAGGTGAATTACATGTAGTCAGTTGTGTGCATTCAGGTGAGATTTGAAAAGTTGAAGGGACACAGAAGTCATCTTTCTCTTGTGCTCGCTTTGGTAGCACATATACTAGAAGTCATCTTTCTCATCTTTCCTGTGCTTTTTGTTCATGAAGGGAAGCAAGATCACAAGTTGTCTCTGAAGGTGGACCCCATTTTCCAGAAATGACTTCAAAGGCACTGATCCTTGAATGGAAGCCTTGTTGATGTCTACATCAACTATCTGACTTCCCACCCTCTTAACTATGGACTTACGCAGCATTTATTTGTTAGTTTCTTTCTTGCCATGTTTCTGGAAGTGTTTCATGGAAACAAGATCTAGAATCTGCTCTTTAAGACTTCTAACAATTTCATATAAAAAGAAAATTATTCCTTTCTATTTAAAATGATTAGAGAGCACTACTTCATGTTCTACTGAACCCTGATGGATATAACAGGTTAGAGATGTGATACCAACAAACTATTTTGCATAAATGTAGGTGTTCAGTGGTATTATTCAAATATTGCCTTATAAGATATTAAAATAATTTACAATAAAAGCCAAGTATTACTTAGTTCACTTATAAAATGATCATTTTCCAAGATTATATATTTTAAAGAGTTTTAGGCCAATGTGGTTCCCACATACACACAAAGAATTATACTCATCCACATATAGGACAAGTTCTGAACTGGCATGCTTTTAGTACATGTTGTAGTTCAGTCCCTCTCCAGATTGTGGGCAATTTATGCAATAAACATTCACTAAAGTGTTCTATGTGCCAAGCATGGAGATTCTTACCAGAATCAAAACTGGTTAAGAAACTCTTAGTCTAGAATTCAAACAGATATTTTAAATATAAGTAATTTTCTAATATAAATGTACATAACTTTTAATATATCCTTATTTCTATGAAATAATATGGAAGCAGAGAGAATAATCTTCAAAGGAAGTTTAAATGACTTTACCATTCTAAAACGATTGGTTTGGAATATATAGTCATCCTTTACCTTTCACTGATTTCATTGTTACACCTTCTACAAAACCTATCCTGAGTCCCAATTCATCTGTGATGCTGTAGTGTTTGAACATTAGAACAGTGTCTCGGACAAAGCCAGTTTCTGTACACAGGGTGAAATGCCAATATTAAGCTTAGAGTCACTCATCACAATAGCACAATGCCTTACCTGAAGTAAAGGTCACCCTCACTAACTACAGATTGTTTCCTATTTTATGTCTTAATTATTTGAGATATTCTAAAAAGCTCTCATATGTGAAAAACTAAAACAAATCACCAGGAAAAACAGAATCAGTAGGGCTCCTCTGACCCTAGTAATAACCATATTAAAAAATGCTGATATGCCAAATATGCCATAGAATAGATTCTGTGGAGTTGGCTATGTAGGAAAAATAAATTAAAAAAGAGCAAATATTAATCAATGATAATGATTTCACAAACTCTATCCTTGATCTAACAGAACTATTTTGTCAAGACATTAATGCTTTTTTCCTTGATACAATCTTGCTTTGTCAGCCTTTGGAATTCTCTCATAATAAAGAAAAAAAATGTGTAGTGAAGCCCTAGAACTATTTTTGGTTTAATACTTCCGGGCCCTTGAATGCCAATTACTAGTCTTCCAAATATCATTAGTATTTTTGAAGGTATGATAGCACTGTATATGATATATAAAGTAGTATACACATGAAAACTTCTCAGTATTGATCAATAAATAAATTAAAAAATTCACAAAGACACTTTAGTCAGCTTCCTGAAGCTTCTCTTAGGCCTGACTATGTACTTCCAGTTTTAGCAAGAACATTACTCAGTTTAGCAAGAAAATCCCCGTTCTTAAAATCTGATCACCATTTATATCTGATCGGGTTTCTCATCCTCCACCATTCCCCAGGTGATGTTTGATTATGATGGCTTGTCTTCAGCAGACTTTGTTAGGTTGGTTTAGCCACATCCCACTTACTTCTGAAGTTTGCTCTTGGTATTTTCCATTCATAGACCTCTACTATGCTTTTTGGCATAAAATTTCTACTTGCCCATGCTGTAGTCACAGTTGAATCTAATCTCTCTCTCCCACTGCAAAACCCCATTGCAGTGGTCCCTATACTCTATGCCTGTGATGGCGAACCTATGACACGCGTGTCAACACTGACATGCGGCCGAATGTGGCCACATACCAGAGAAGTATGGGGCCGCATGCCAAGAAGGACGTTTCATCCTCGACTCCTCCAAGGCCAGGTGCAGTAGCCGAGGATAAAACATTTCCTGTAGTGTTTACACTCTGTGCCGGAGATCTGTAGGCCAAAATAACAGAACTCTGGCACAGAGTGTCTAGTTCTGGGACTTCCGGTTAGGCCATTTTTCACGAAGTGACACACCTCCCGAGTTATGCTTGGTTTTTTGGCAAATTTTGACACACCACGCTCAAAAGATTGCCAATCACTGCTCTATGCCAGTGGTTTTCAAAGTGTGCAACAGGGCACACTGGTGCACTCTAGATTTCCAGGAGCGCCCTATGGTATTCCAGAGTAATATGTGCCTGTTGGGGACCAAAAAACCAACAGGGTTTTTGGAGTTTAGATTTATAGGAGACAGAGGTGTGGGGGGTTGGCTATAAACTGACAGTCTGCCCAACCCCCACCTCACTTGCCTGATTAGGTTGCAAAAGGCTGTTAAGCTGTGGTGCTGGATTGTGTACACTACCCCCATGTTCCCTAGAAAGACTGGAGGCAAGTTTCTTCTATCCTTTGTTTGGTGTAAGTTAAGGTGATATGTATGGTGGGGGTTTTCTGCACTCAACACAATTAAGAGTAAAAAGAAAAGAATTCTTCAATGTATTGATGAGGAAATGAGAGTTTGCCTTTTAAATATATGCCCAAACATTCAAGAAATCATCAGGACACATCAGGCTCATGTTTCTCATAAACACAAGAATGAAAAAACTTAACACATTCACTCTGGGACCTGCCGAATTTACTAAATCTTACTAAAAATCCATCTATATATATATAAAAAGATAACATTTTTGTCATTTTTTATTTTTAACCCCTCTTTTTTATGAATTCTAAAAAGCATAACAAAAAGTAAAACATAAAAATGTTTTGTAAAGTCAGAATAAATTTAATTTTGTTATATTTATTTCATTTAACTACCATAAAAGCACACTTGGACTTTATATTTTTCTTTAATATTTGACTTAATTATTATAACATATTTCTCAGAAATTTGTATATAGTGCACCTACAATTATTTGTAATATTTTAAATCGGCCCCGACTTCAAAAAGTTTGAGAACCACTGTCCTATGCCATGACTCTCCTGTTCCTTTGCATAAAGTCTGCTTTACTGTTTTCAACAATTATGAATAATTTTTGTAAACCAAATACAGGAATATGATTTGCTCAGGAGGCTGGGATCTTGCATTGTTTACATGGATATCCTTTAAAATCTGACATCAATACTTGCTAAAATATATAAATTTGGAAATTAACTTTATTCTTCTAAGACTTTCATTATACTAAAGAAAAAAGAGGAAGATCTCTTATAGGGTTGTGTTTGGAATTAAATGACTCATATAATAATAATTGTTTGGTACAAGTTATTATTTGGATGATCTAAGAGGTTACTGGTCTTGCCTGTACAGGAACTACAGAATCATGAAAACAACAAAGGCTAGGTGTCTGTCCCAAGAAAAGGGACAACAGAGATGTAAATAACCAAATGTGATGATTGAAAATTAAGTCTTATATTAGGAAAACCTATCAAAGACCTTTTTAGTATAACTGGGGAGACTGAAAATAGCAGGAATAAAAGATGATATTAGTTAATGTTAATCGTTGTAGTGTAATAATGATACTGTGATTCTATAGGCAAAGGATTTTATCATTAAAAGATGCAGAAGTATTTGGGGTGAAATAGCATAATATCAATATAAATTTTCCCAAATTTGCAGCAAAATAGAGAAACAAGGAAATGAATAAATAAACAGTGTGCATGTGTGTGTGTGTGTGTGTATGTGTGTGTATGTGTAGAGTAAATGAAAGAATGTACAGCAATATGGCAAAATCTCAAAGACTAGTGATCAGTATATCATTGCCACTTTTGTCATTCTTGCTCATTTTCTTTCACTCTTTAAAATAAAAACAAAAATAAGTCATTATTTATAAGCTAAAAAGATATTATTAGTATAAATAATAATAGCAATCACAATAAAACAGATTGTATCATAATTTAAATGAGAATATTAAAATTATTCATTCCTAACTGAATTTAAAAAAGTAAAAAGATATATTAAGTTTTCTTATGTATTTCCTTGAACATATAAAATATAATAAGCTAAAACAGAGACCCAAGGTAGTGATTAAAAACATTCAGATGGCATGTTTTTCAGAGTAACAAGCAGGTCACATTAACCATTTCTTGATGAGTAACAAAAATATTCTTTTAATAAAATTCAAATTTAAATTATACACTCAAAACTATGAAAGTCTAGAAATGAAACAATCATTAACTTAAGCATGTAGAACCCCTTGTTCAACTTGAAAGAAATATTAACATAGACAAAAGAAAAGGAGTCACCAATATTATAGATTTCTTAATTGAACATGAAGAGCACTCATCTTCTCATGAATTTTCTTGTCAATAATGACAGAATATGTGCTAGCCCTATATCATAACACAGAAAACACTCTGACACTGTGCCACCAATGGGGTCAGAACAGCTCAGTATGTTTCTCGAAAGCATTTTCATCTGTCTTTGCTAGTTCATGTGGTGAGTATATCAGATTTGACACGTCACAGCTCACATTCGTGAAGGCAGCAAATAGCTGAGTTGATATATTTCATTAATGTGTAAGATAAACTCTAGGCTTCAAATGTCAACAACAATGACTTTTCATTCTTGTTAAGAAATGAGAGTATTATTTTCCAATAGTACCATTAGGAACCTTGTTTTCTGAGTTTGCTACATAGGTTTTAGATGCAATAAATAATGAGCTGGTATTAACATGGGAGAAAACAGAGATTAAAAGTCCAGGCTTTTGAATCAATCTATTTGGGTTCAAATCTAATCTTTGCCACTGCTGATTCTGTAACTTTGGATATATTACTTAACATCATAAAGACTCAGTGGTGCCATCCCTACCAGGGCACAATAATAACTACCTCATAGAATTATTAGTATTCTTCAATCACATATCTAACACAGCACATTGCTGGCACACAGTAAGCACACAAATTCTATCATTCAATAAATATATATTGAATGCCCCCTCTGTACTATATTTTGCATCAGGCACTCAGGCACTTGGAGCATTGTAGTGAATGGAAGGGAACCTCAAACACACCCCTTCCCCCCCCCCCCAAACAGTATAACTGCACAGAAACCTTATTTCCTTTAATCTGGCTTTTAGTTTTTATTCTTTTTTTCTTTGACTCAAACTGACCTCATCCAGTGCCCTTACTTGTTCATCTGTTGTTTAATCATTGAGCCCTCAGGACACTGAGGTTCTGGTCAGCATTTAGTAGTCTGAAGTACAAGATCCTGGGTCTACTGAATACAGAGACAGAATTTGCTAACAATCTAAAGGTAATATGTTGGTCTCAGCTGTGTTTTAGCTCTGGACCCAAGAAAGCAGAAAGATCCCACTGAACAAATCTTTGTGAAGTGGACAGAAGAACTCCATGGCTGACATGGGAACCAGACACAATGATCAATTGTTCCCTAACTCCTTTAGTCACCATGACTAGGGATTTTTTTCCTATACAATCCATCCTCTAAAAGCCACTGGGGAGCCCGGTTTTTGACATGAACTATATGTGACTCCAGGCATGGTGTCAGCTCCTTAATAAATTCCTACTTTCTTGGCTGCAAATACCTGTTTGTGTCTTTTCAGGCTTTTATATCTGCAGGCAGATGGGCCCTTTCAATCTGGTAACAACAGGAAAAACAAAGAAAAATACTCCCAACCCTTGGGGAGTTTATATTCTAGTAGACAGAGAAAGACAAAACAATATAAACAAGATAATTTATAGTATATTAGTAGCAGATAGCACTTTGTGTAAAAAAAAATAAAGACAGAAAATTGTGGAGGGGTGAATGGTTTATAATTTTTAATATGGGGTTAAGGTAGGAATCCTTAAAAGATGACATTTGAACTGAGATTGAAAAGATGAGGGGGTACCACACCTATGTCAAGGGAAAGGCCCTAAGGAAGGAGGGTGCCTCTGTGTGAGAAAACAGCAAGGAGGACAAAATATGATTTAAGTTTTGAAAAGATTATTTTAGCTTCTATGTTGATGGGTAGAAGGGGTGGAAGCAGGGAAATCAATGAGAAAATGATTGCAGTAATCTAAATGATTGGTGATGGTGGCTTGACCAGGCTATTAGCAGTGAAGGTGGTGAAAAGTGACTGGATTCTTAATATATTTTCAAAGTAAAGCTAATGGGATTTACTGATGGATGAGATGGGATGAGAAGAGAAGAGAAAGAGGTTAATTGATGATGTAGCAGTCTTATTAACTAGAGGGATAAAATTTCATCAATTGAGTTGGAAAAAGACTATAGGTAAAGCAGTTTGGTAGAAAATCAATTCAGTTGAGTCTGGGAAATCTGTTAGTTATCCAAGAGAAATACCAAGACAGTGGTTGAAGGTATGGAGCACTAGCAGGAAAGGACAATGGAAATATGAGTTAACACAGGGATGGTATTTATAAACACATACCACCATACAGCATCTCTGAGGGAGCAAGTTACAAAAGAGAAGACTAAGGACGGTAAACATTAAGCAGTTTCACAGAGGAGGAGAAAGTATAGTAGGAGAAAAACAACAACCCAGAAAGTATAGTTTTCTGAAACACTAATTAATAAAAATAAGGTGACTAATCATTCTCCTTTAGGGAGGACAGTCCTTCTTTTATAAGTTCCTTCCTCCCTCAAAAAGTGTCCTCCTACATGTCCTCCTTTTTGATATTGGAAGACTAATCTGTAAATGTCCATATTCGATCAATGCAGTTGATCCATTGCGTGTGATGTGATGTATTTGTGTCTAAATGAGTAATTTTTTCTTACAATTATTATTAAAAATTAATAGGCATGTAAGCATAATTATAATATAAAATATTACAAATGTTTTATTATGCATTTATTATATTATAGTATATTATTGTTGTAATGAATAAAATATTTCTTTTATTTACGATATTGTTTTCTTCAATTTATATTTGTCCTCCTTTTCATTGTAAAATAATTGGTCACCTTAATAAAAGGAAAGAGAAAAACTGAGCATTTAATGCTGAGTCAATTATTGTTGATTTGTCAAGTAAGATGTGTACAGAGAATCAACTGCCATACTTAGCAATGTGGAGATTACTTTTTACCTCAATAAGAAAAGTATTAAAAGCACAATGGGAGTAGACATGTGCTTGAAACAATGGATTTAAGGGAGTATGGGAAAAGAGAAATCAAAGATAAAAGTAACCAATTGTGTTGAGAAATTTTGTAGCAAAGGGCACCAAAGATATGGAGTGATAGCTAGGAAGGAAATCCGGGTCAAAATAACTTTTTTTCTTTTAAATGAAGGGAAGGAAAATAAATCCATGTTTGTATGAGCAACAAGATAAGTCTAAAGGGATAGAACATTTGTTTGCGTAGGAGAAAGGGAAGACTGGCTGCAGCAATGTTCTGGAACAAGCTACCGGCTCTGGGAATTAGGGTCCCAATGGATGGTTTTAGATAATCAACATATTGCTATTCATTTATAGTAACAGTCAGGAAGACACCCTATGTAGGAAAAATTTTGGATATATATATACGTCTAGTGATAGATATGGTATATAATTATTGTCAACTAAAATAAGATTAATGGGAAATGTGTGAATGTTAATTAGTTCTTTACTCCCATAGTAATTCAAATGGAAGCTGATTGAATCCAAGTCCACAGAATCTAAACCATTTTTACAACATATTCTCACAAATTAGTTTCTAATACAACTGAAATACAATGTGGGTTTTTATTTCTTTTGTATAGATTAAAAGGATAACTGCTTTTATTTGCTTTTGTAACATCAGGATGTAGTACCTCAACATTTCTTACCTAATATAGAACAAGGACAAAAAGATCCAAAGCATGTCTTTCCAATTAACTGTTACATAAGTTATAAAGTTCCATTTAATTTGTATTTCAATGCACTACACATTTATTTCTTATTAAGTTTTAACGGGTGAGATGAGACTTAAGCATGGAAAGAGAATGAAATTGCAACCTGTGTATTATTGTTCTGAGCATTCAGGCTGCCTCTTCCTGTTAGAGGCATGAGTAATTATATAATTACTGGTTAGGTAGGTGAGACCATTGATATTAACTAGCATATCACATCTGCTTCCTCCTAGGCTCAAAATACAATTTTAGTATTTAGCTAGCGACTATGATTTGAGGCCATTGGGAGGTAGTTAGAGAAAAGTTGATAGTTTGCAACTTGGAAGAGAAGTCTCATCAGATATCAAATCTACCAGTGCTTCGCTCTTGGACTTCTAAGCCTCCAGACTTGTGAGAAATAATTTTCTTTCATTTATAAACTCCCTGTAGAATTTCTACTGTAGCAGACTGACTGGAAAAGACAGGGAGATATGTGGAGAAGGTACAGATATTAAAGAGAGAGGGACACATATCTTCACAAGCCTAAAAATGAGCAGAGTGCTTAGTAAACAATGTACTGAGACCAGTGCTTGCTGATGGTGATTAGATTCAGGTTGTATTTTTAAAAAGGGAACATTGTTCATGAAAACAACAGGCTTTTAGTCTTCACTATTTTGAGATTCTTCCTTATTCCCATACTATTATTTGCATAGGCAAGGCAATAAAATGATGAGTAATCCAAACAGCGTAGATCTCTCACCAAATTAAAACAAAAGATGCAAAGAAAAGATTTATTTAATAATTAATGTATGGCATTAAATTTAATGCTTAATTAGTAACACTGGGCAGCAAAATGATGCTACCTCAAATGGAGAACAGAGCCAACAGTGTGGTGATTGCTGGGGGTGGGGATTGAAGGAGGGTATAGGGCGATAAATGGCATGGATGAAGATTTGACTTGGGGAGGCGTAAACACCCAATACAAAGTACAAATATGTATTTGAATTTGGGCACCTGAACCTGTATAATTGGGCACCTGAAACCTATATAATTATGTTAGCCACGGTTACTCCAATAAAGTCAATTTAAAAAAAAAATCAGTTTTTAGGATTTTAACTTTTTAAAATAAAATCCCTATACTAAAACATTCTTTTGAAAGACAAGAACCGGTAAGGGTAAAATTGAAAAAAAAAAGCCTGATTGAAGCTCATTTTATTTCCCAATTTTGGTTATTTGGTTAAAGAAATAAAGAATAAAAGACACAATCACTGTGCTACTTAATTTATTTATCATTATTCTTCAGGTATTTCTAAACCTCAAAAACATAGATACTATTAAAAAGCCTCATATACTATAAAATTTGCTTTATTCTTAATTCAAAATACATATTAAATCCAAGCCAAAACTATAAAAATGTATAATGACTTTCAATAATCACCTTATTCACTGAGGGTTTTCTTAAACTGTGTTAAAGCCACATATAAAATCAACAGCAACAATTTGTCAGAGATAAATTGTGTCCTGTATCAGATTTTCTACCAACTAAATATAATTAATTGGTTGTAGTGCTACAGATATAAGATTTTGAACAAAGCAACATAAACATAAAGGATCTCTTTTATTGAGTAATCATAATCTTCTGTGGCTTCTTTCCAACTCTGTTTAGCATGTGAACAAGATACTTTCTGTTGAATTAAACTAACAAAAAGAATGATTGAGCATTTAAACTCCAAGGACTATTCTTGGAGAGTGTTACATAATTCTTCAAGATTCAAATAACTTCTGTAGAAATGGCATAATTTTGCTTTACAGTTTGAAAATTGGCTTTTTAAAAAATGATTACTATCAGCCAATACATATAATTAAAAATGATATAATCAAACTTAATTGTTTGCATTTTTACACTAATGCCATTGTATATCTGTTATTATACAATACATGATTTTTGAGATCTGGGATTGACTATATAGTATTTGTCTACTCCATATTACTTTTCTGAAATATGTACTTTTCACCCAAATCTTATTCAAAATTAAGTGCAACAGTAAAATACCATTAGGTTCTAAATGGTATTTTGATAGCAATTACATTGTGTAGTCACCATATGCAGAGTCATTTTATTAACCAAAAAAGTGTCTTTGAGGAAGTCAGATGATTAAATTCTAGTTTTAAAAATCTGAATTACCCTATCTGTCTCCCCACATCTCTCTTGCAACAAACAAACAAACAAACAAAAACAACTGAATCAATCATATTTCATACTGTAAATTCTTGGGCTGCTATGGAATCAATTTAGAATTTTCTGGTGCAGTGCTAATTTCCTTTCCAAGCATTTTCTTATTTATTATAAAAAACAAAAGGCATTAACACTGCTTAATTGATGGTAGTTATTAATATGAAATGCAGATCATTTGAAAGCATTAAACTTAGTAAACCGGACCCCTAATTCTCCTTCACTAAGATTACATAAAGTGCTTTTAGACTAACTGATTATGAAAACCTAACAGCACAGCAAATTTATTAGATGAATGGCTTGAGAAATTGAATAATAAAACAAAAGTAACATAAAGTTATACAACATTGAATAAAAGAATATATGAGTTATATATATTTAATCATCACTTTTACTAAAGATAACAAAAAGTAAAATAAGTTATGCATACATGTATAACAGAGTGAACACAGGTAATTGCTAAAAGCAAAACATGTGCAAAATCCAACCCCTCCTATATTTCCATTGAATGAGACTGATAACACTGTTTTATTCCTTCAGATCTTGCCTTACGTGCATATATGTATATCTATCATCTATCTATCTATCTATCTATCTATCATCTATCTATATAATTTCTTTTGTTTTGAATGCAAATGTTATCCTACTGTAAGTGAAGTTTTGCTTTTGCTAACTTGTTTGCCTCTTGCAACAATTGGGAACACTGGCCCATGTTTATAGGTGTGCTCCTTATTCTTTTTTCAACTGCACTGCAGCTTAGATATTTCAAAACTGAGGGAATTTCGACATTTTATGTCTGTGTTTTCATATATTACAAATAATGCTCTAAAATAAGTTTTATTTGTTACAAATAATGCTTATATTTTATTATTACAAGCCTAAATATGTATGTGGGACAGAATCCCAAGAGGTAAAATCTGGTTAAAAGTTATACAATTTTTTTGTTTATTTTGATGTACTGTCAAAAAATATTTTTTTGTCCAGTTATACTCACACCAACAGCAAAGGAGAGTGCAGGACAGGATAGGGGGAGGACACAGGATCCAAAGCACAGGAAAAGGAGTGGGTCTTTGAGCAGGGATGACCCTTCTTTCAGTTCACAGAAAGGGGGAGTGATAAGTAGGGTGATAATCCCACTAGTTTTGTAGATTCAGTTATAGGATGGTGAGATTTTCCTTACTGCTGCTAATTTTTTAATAGATTAAGGGAGAAGATTATCAGCTGATGTTGAGTGGAGAAGGAGACATGCATGAGAAAAATTGGAAGCTTTAGAGGGATGAAATAGTGGTCTGAAATGGTGGAAAAAAAATTTAGTTGTTCACCAAAAAAAAAAAAAAAAAGGTTCTCCAAAAGACATTCAAATTTTTGGAACTTGTAAATGTTTCCTTATCTAAATAATAAAAAAAAAGTCTTTACAGAAACAGTTAAATTAAGTAATTTGAGATGAGAAGATTAATTTAAATTACTTAGGCAGGTCAGTATGCCTTCATTGGTGCTTGTATAAGAGAGAGGAAAGAGAGATAGCTGGATAAGACAAGGGACAGATTCTTTACTTTATAAACCTGAGGAGAAGAGAGGTAACATAAACACACAGAGAAGGCAAAGAAAAGACAAAGACTGATAGTGAAGTGATAGAACCATGAGTTGAGCAATCAGACTCCAGAATCTGAATAAGATAAGGAACAGATTCTTCACTTTATAAACCCTCAGTAGGGACCACAGTTCTATTATTTTTTTGAATTTATTGCCTCTAGAACTGAGAGAATAAATTTTTAGTGTTTTAAGCTACCAACATTGTAATAATTTGTTATACTAGGAAACTAATGTCCTCAAGAAATTAATACATAATGAAATGTATTAGAATGCATATTAAAGTAAAACTGATAGCTGTGAATCTGATGCACCAGGACTTGGTTTCCTTGTGCGGAAAGAGGTTATTTTCTTTCAACCATGATTAGAATGTTTCTAGATGAGTATGGTATTATAAAAATAATGAAAAGTAAAGAAAGTTTATTCAAAAAATAAAGTAAATGCTTCAGGTTTTCTTGAGGTCCTGAAATTTTACCATGACTGCGTCCACAAACGACAGCCAATTAAAAATATTCACCCACTGAGACTGGCCCTATCATAATGGATGACATAATAACAATATTTGTCAGAAAGCTCAGTAATTATGAGTTCTGCAGCTCTAATGGTACATTACATGAATACAAATCTTGGTTTCCAACAACCGAGGCTTCATGTTCCATTAGTATGGGGTGAGATAGCATGTGAACTATCAAAGATGTACAAAATAGAAATAACAACATTATAGGAAAGCATTTTAGACAATTTAAATTTTAAAAGTTCTTGTTGAGTCACATGTTTGTAATTTGCTCTGGTTACAGTATTATATTATAACTCTGTTATAAATGCATCTACAAACTGAATTGCAGAAACTTTTCAATAACCTTCTGCTCATTTATAGTGCTGTAAGGTAATACAAAATGCCTAGTCCTACTGCACTTGCCACAGCATATTCTATAGCTTATTAAGTGAGCCATCCTCACTAGCGATTTTTGTTTCAAAAAATATATACCATTTCTAATTCTTCAGGCAACCATTTATAGTAACATGCTTGAATCAAATGATCAGGATTAATGTCCATACATAATATAAACTAAATCCAAAAGGCAGGTTATTGAAAGAAAACTGTACATCTTAAAAGGCATATAGCAAGAGTAGGAGTCAGTGCTATTAAAGGACTAATGAGGTTATATCTAAACACCTGTCCGGATAATGTCCATGATGTTACATACATGTAATTGGATAAATTAGAGACATGCATTTACAAGACAAGCAGGAATGTTTTAGGATGCTGCCTTGGCTATGCCAAAGCCACTGTAAGCTGACTCATGGGCAGAACAAGGAAAGCCCAGTCATGTTGATAATTTCAAAGGATTCTTTTGTTGTTGTGGAGTGAGGAAAACAGCAGGAACAATGGAATACTGAATTGTTCATCTTTTATCAGATGACATTAATTTTTTTAAATTTATTTTTGATTTTAGAGAGAAAAACAAGGAGAGAGAGAAACATCAATTTCTTTCACTTATTCATGCATTCACTGGTTGATTCTTGTATGTGTTCTGACTGGAGAGCGAATCCACAGCATTGGTATATCAGAACAATGCTCTAACCAACTGAGTTACCAAGCCAGGGCACAGGTGGCATTAACTTTTTATCTATACTCTTGAGACCACACCTTTGCAACAGAGATAAGAGAAAATTCATTATTCTTTTGACATCATGATGCTAAGAGAATAAACTTGTATTAGCATGAACTAATTTAACAGAGACATCCTCAAAACCAGTTAAGTTCTTTCTCTTAACTAAGATGGAAAGGGAGTGGAGATATGCTGAAAGAAGTTAGTATTCACTAATTTTAGTAATTTCGTGCCTTTTTAATTTTTAGTTATTTAATTAGATTAATTTGTGCAGACATTTACCAAAAATAGACATTGTCCCAATAGATTTACTTTAAAAGGCCTGCTTGTCAAATGATAATTATTCCCACAAATTATTATTTTTTGTTGATTTTAATTTGTTGTGTTTATATAGATTCAAGTGTCCCACCAAATATATCTTCCCTCTACACCCTTATTCCCCTTAACACCCCGCATGCCCCCTCCCCCCAACTCCTTCCCTCCTGCCCTCCAGGATTCGCTTTCCTGCTCTCTATAATGCTGTTTTATATATATTTATAATTTCACTAACCTCTTTCCCTTCTCTAATCCCATTCTCTCATCCCCTTGTCCTCTGTCCGCTTTCCTTCTGGTCCCTTTGATCCCACCTCTGCCTCTATTCTGCTCCTCAGTTCACATTGTTCATTACATTCCTCAAATGAGTGAGGTCATATGATATTTTTCTTTCTCTGCCTGGCTTATTTCACTTAGCATGATAGTTTCCAGGTCCATCCATGTTGTCACAAAAATGTAAGATTTCCTTCCTTTTCATGGCTGTGTAGTATTCCATTGTGTATATGTACCACTGCTTTTTTTTTTTTAAAGGGACAGAGAGAGAGTCAGAGAGAGGGATAGATAGGGACAGACAGACAGGAACGGAGAAAGGTGAGAAGCATCAATCATTAGTTTTTCATTGCTGTTGGGACACCATAGTTGTTCATTGATTGCTTTCTCACATGTGCCTTGACTGCGGGCCTTCAGCAGACCGAGCAACCCTTTGATGAAGCCAGCGACCTTGGGGCCAAGGTGGCGAGCTTTTGCTCAAGCCAGATGGGCCCACGCTCAAGCTGGCGACCTCGGAGTATTGAACCTGGGTCTTCAGCATCCCAGTCCGATGCTCTATCCACTGCGCCACCGCCTGGTCAGGCTGTGCCACTGCTTTTTAACCTACTACTCCACTGATGAACACTTGGGCTGTTTCCAGATCTTGGCTATTGTAAACAATGCTGCAATAAACATGGGGGTGCATTGCTTCTTCTGAATCAGTGATTTTGTATTTGTAGGATATATTCCTAAAAATGGGATGGATTGGTCAAAACATAGTTGGATTTTTAATTTTTTGAGGAATCTCCATACTGTTTTCCACAGTGGCTGCACCAGTCTGCATTCCCACCAGCAGGGCAGGAGGGTTCCCTTTTCTCCACATCCTCACCAGCACTTGTTCTGTGTTGTTTTGCTGATGAGTGCCATTCTGATTGGTGTGAGGTGATATCTCATTGTGGTTTTAATTTGAATTTCTCTAATGATTAGTGATGTTGAGCATTTTTTCATATGCCTATTCGCCATCTGCATGTCCTCTTTGGAAAAATTTCTATTCATTTCTTTTGCCAATTTTTTGAATGGATTGTTTGTCTTCCTGGTGTTGAGTTTTATAAGTTCTTTATAAATTTTGGTTATTAACCCCTTATCAGATGTATTGTTGACTATATTCTCCCATTATGTGGTTTGTCTTTTTATTATGTTCTGATTGTCATTAGCTGTGCAAAAGCTTTTTAGTTTGATATAGTCCCATTTGTTTATTCTGCCTTTTATTTCATTTGCCTGTGGAGATAAATCGGCAAATATATTGCTGTGACAGATGTCGGACTATTTCAAAATTTACTGCTAATATTTTCTTCTAAGATGCTTATGGTTTCATGGCTTACATTTAAGTCTTTTATCCATTTTGAGTTTGTTTTTGTGAATGGTGTAAGTTGATGGTCTAGTTTCATTTCTTTTTGCAGGTAGATGTCCAATTTTCCCAACACCATTTGTTAAAGAGGCTGTCTTTACTCCATTGTATGTTCTTTCCTCTTTTGTCAAATATGAGTTATCCATAAAGGTGTGGGTTTATTTCTGGGTTCTCTGTTCTGTTTCATTGGTCTATATGCCTGTTCTTATGCCAGTACCAAGCTGTTTTGAGAACAATAGCCTTGTAGTATAACTTGATATCTGGAAGTGTGATACCTCCCACTTTATTCTTCTTTTTCAAGATTGCTGAGGCTATTCATGTTCTTTTTTGGTTCCATATAAATTTTTGGAATATGTGTTCTATATCTTTGAAGTATGTCGTTGGTATTTTAATTGGTATTGCATTGAATTTATAAATTGCTTTGGGTAATATAGACATTTTAATGAAGTTTATTCTTCCTAACCATGAGCACAGTATATGCTATCATTTGTTTGTATCTTCCTTGATTTCTTTTATCAATGTTTTATAATTTTCCAAGTACAAGTTCTTAACCTCCTTGGTTAAATTTACTCCTAGGTGCTTTAATTTTTTGGTTGCAATAGTGAAGGGGATTGTTTCCTTAATTTCTTTTGCTGGCAGTTCATTGTTGGTATATAAAAATGCCTCTGATTTCTGAGTATTAATTTTATATCCTGCCACCTTACAGAATTCATTTACCAGGTTCAGTAGTTTTTTGACTGAGACTTTATGGTTTTCTATGTACAGTATCATATCATCAGCAAATAATGATAGTTTTACTTCTTTTCCAATTTGGATGCTTTTTATTTCTTCTTCTTGTCTGATTGCTGTGGCTAAGACTTCCAGAACTATGTTGGAAAAGAGTGGTGAAAGGGGGCACCCCTGCCTTGTTTCTGATCTTAAGGCTATTGCTTTTACTTTTTTCCATTGTTGGCTGTGGGTTTGTCATAGATGGCCTTTATCATGTTAAGGTATGTTCCCTGTATTTCCACTTTGCTGAGAGTTTTGACCATGAATGGGTTTTGGATTTTATCAAGTGCTTTTCCTGCATCTATTGACATTATCGTGTGGTTGTTCTCCTTCCTTTTGTTTATATGATGAATCACATTGATTGATTTGCTAATATTGTACCAGCCTTACCTCCCCAAAGTAAATTTCACTTGATCATGATGTATGATTTTTTTTCATGTATTGTTGAATCTGGCTTGCTAATATTTTGTTGAGAATTTTAGCGTCTAAATTCATCAGGAATATTGGCCTATAGTTTTCTTTCTTTGTGTTGTCTTTTTCTGGTTTTGGAATGAGGATTATGTTCACCTCATAAAAGGAGTTTGCAAGTCTTTCCTCCTCTTGAATTTTTTGAAATAGCTTGAGAAGGATAGGAGTTAGTTCTTTGAATATTTGATAGAATTTGCCTGTGAAGCCATCTGGCCCAGGGCTTTTTTTTTGTTGTTGGGAGTTTTTTGAAAACTGTTTCAATCTTATTTGTGGTAATTGTTTTTTTTTTAGGTTTTCTAATTCTTTCAGATTGATTTTTGGAAGATTATATGTTTCAAGGAATTTGTCCATTTCACCTAGGTTGTCTAATTTTTTGGCATACAGTTCTTCAGAGTATTTTTTTTTACAATATTTTGTATTTCTGTAGTGTCGATTGTTACATTTCCACTCTCATTTTAAATTTTATTTATTTAAGTCCTCTCTCTGTTTTTCCTGGTGAGTCTGGTTAAAGGTTCATCATTCTTGTTTACCTTTTCAATAACCAGCTCTTGGTGTCATTGATCTTCTGTATTGTTTTATTAGCCTCTATGTCATTTCATTTTCACTCTGATCTTTATTCTTTCCTTTCTTCTACTTCCTCTGGGCCTTACTTGCTGTTCTTTTTCTAGTTCTTTTAGATGCAGGGTTAAGTTGTTTATTCGAGCTTTTTTTTTTTTGCTTCTTAAAGTATGCCTGTAATACTGTGAACTTCCCTCTCAGGACTGCTTTTGCTGTGTCCCATAAATTTTGAGTTGTTGTATGTTCGTTTTCATTTGTTTCAAGAAAATTTTTTATTTCTTCCTTGATCTCACTGCTAACCCATTCGTTACTTAATAACATGCTATTTAGTTTCCAAATGTTTGGGTGTTTTTTAGTTTTTCTATTGTAGTTGATTTCTAGTTTCATGATATTGTGATCACAGAAGATGCTTGAAAGGATTTCAATCTTCTTAAATTTATTGAGACTCATTTGTTTCCTAATATGTGGTCTATCCTAGATAATGTACCATGAGCACTTGAAAAGAATGTATATTCTGCTGCTTTAGGGTGAAATGTTCTGAAGATATCTATTAAATCCAGTTGATCTAATGTGTCCTTTAAGGCTGTTGTTAATTTGTTAATTTTCCTTCTTGAGTTTCTATCCATTGATGTTAGTTGGGTATTAAAATACCCTACTATTATAGCATTGCTGTTGTTCTTGCCCTTTATGTCCATCAAAATCTGCTTTATATATTTAGGTGCTCCTATATTAGGTGCATTAATATTTGTAATGGTTATATCTTCTTGTTGGATTGTTCCCTTTATCATTATGTAGTGACCTTATTTATCCCTTACTACAGCCTTTGTTTTAAAATCAATTTTATCAAATATAAGTATTGCTGCCCCAGCTGTTTTTCATTTCCATGAAATATTTTTTCCATCCCTTAACTTTCAGTTTATGTGTGTCTTTTATTTTGAGGTGGGTCTCTTATAGACAGACTATGTCTGGGTCCTGTCTTTTTTTTTTTAAGTGTATTTTTTTTAATTCTTTTTATTTTATTCATTTTAGAGAGGAGACACAGAGAGACAGTGAGAGTGAGAGAGAGAGATAGAGAAAGAGAGAAAGGGGGGAAGGAGCTGGAAGCATCAACTCCCATATGTGCCTTGACCAGACCAGTGCAGGGTTTTGAACTGGCGACCTCAGTGTTCCCAGGTCGACGCTTTATCCACTGCGCCACCACAGGTCAGGCAAGGGTCCTGTTTTCTTGTCTATGTAGCTACCCTAAGTCTTTTGATTGGAGCATTTAATTCATTTACATTTAAGCTTATTATTGTTATGTAGTTGTTTACTGCGATTATATTCTTTAAATCTGTATTCCTCTTTTTGTAGATTTTTTCCCTTTTTTTTCTGTTTACAACAGGCCCTTTAAGATTTCTTGCAGCATTGGTTTTGTTGTAATGAATTCCGTGTGTGTGTGTGTGTGTGTGTGTGTGTGTGTGTGTGTGTGTTTCTGTGTGTGTGTGTGTGCGCGTGCCTGCACAGCATGCATTTTTGTCTGGGAAGCTTTTTATTTCTCCTTTTATTTTAAATGATAGCCTTGCTGAATAGGGATGTCTTGATTGTAGGCTCTTGTTGTGCATTACTTTGAATATTTCTTGCCATTTCCTTCTGGCCTGAAGTGCTTCTGCTGAAAAGTCAGAAGTCATCCTTATGGGGACTCCTTTGTAGGTGATTGACTGCATTTCTCTTGCAGCTTTTAGTTTTCTTTTTTTATCTCTTAACTTTGGTGTTTTAATTATGATGTGTTGTTGTTGGTCTCTTTGGATTCATCTTAAATAGAATTCTCTGTGCTTCTTCAACTTGTGTGACTTTTTCCTTTATCAATTTAGGAAACTTTTCAGCTATGATTTCTTCAATCAGGTTCTCTTTCCCTTATTCCAGTGGTTCTTAACCTTCTTTGAGGTACCGAAATCACCAGTTTCATGTGCGCATTCACCAAACCCTTCTTTAGTGATAAATAAAATATGATTTTTTTCCAAATTCAAGACATAGGTATATGTTTTTTTTTTACTGGTGCACAAAATAAGCCATGCATGAACATCACCTTGCTCAAAGAACAAAACCAACTAAGTGCACGAACTCACAACAAATTACGGTATGACTTTATTCTGGCCTCCGCGGCAGAGGCTTCTTCGAACCCCTGAGACTGACTCATCGAACCCCTAGGGTTCGATAGAACCCAGGTTAAGAACCACTGCCTTATTCTTTCTGTTCTTCTTCTGGATTGCCTATTATGCATATGTTGATTCTCTTCATGTTGTCACAGAGTTCTCTTAGATTTTCCTAGACTTTTTGACCCTCTTTTCTTTTTGATGTTCTGCTTTTGTGCTTTCATTTATCTTGTCCTCTAAATTCCTGATTTGATCCTCTGCTTCATCCAGCCTGTTTTTAAATTCCTTCTAGAGTGGTCTTCATTTCTGATATTGTAATTGTCGTTTCTGATTAATTCTTTTTTATGATTTCAATATCCTTTCTGATGCTTACTATCTCTTTATTTGGTGTTCATTATATCCATTGATTGTTGCTCTAAGATCCTTGAGCATTCAAACAAATCATAATCTCAACTCTTCATCCGGTATCTTGGCTATTTTCATCTCACTAAGTTCTAATTTTGGGAATTTCTCCTGTTGATTCATTTAAATTGCATTCCTCTGTCTTCTCATTTTGTCTGTGTATAGACTGTTCCTTTAAATGTGCTGTTTTTGTAGCTAGCTGAGTATAGGGTTGGTGTTGTCTGCCTCCAGCTTTCAGTTGTGTTGGTTCTAGACCTTCTTGGGTTGACCTCAGCTGTTGTTTGTAATCATCTGTGGGCTAGTTGTCTGCTGCTACTGCTCTTTTAATTTTTGTGTCAATATTAGCTAGGTCAGGTTTGAGGACCCCTTCCTTGAGATACCATTCTAACTAGGGTTGTTAGGTCATGAGCTGATGCTCTCTGTATCTGGCCACTGAATTTGCCAGCCCTGGATCTCTCTGGCCTGCATCTAGCTCAGACCAGTGAGAGTCATTGCTTATGACTGGCCCTTAGCAACCTTCTTGGAGCTACAGGCAATCCTGAATTGGTAGCTGCCTCTGCTGTGCCCAGATAATGTTGCAAATTTCAGATGCACTCCTAGGTTGGCTTTTATATACTTTTGACCAGTGTGTGTGGCATCTCTATGCCAGAGGTGTGGTCTGTCTTGTGGCCCACTGCTGCTGCTGCCTCCTTGATCACATGGGCACTGGCACAACTGGGTATGTGGGATTCCTTGCTCTGCCCAGCTCCTACCCTATGGGTGCGCCAGATGCTTCGCCAGGTTCCATTCCCACTGCCACCATGTGGGTCACCTCACCAGGCCCCGCCCCCAACCATTGCTGAGCTGGCCACCTTGATGAGCACCATAGCTGCCCTGACTACAGCCAGGCCCACCTGTCCTTTAGAGTCTAGTCAGCAGCATGAGGTGGGAGAAGACATGTAACCCAGATCTCAGGATTCAAAACCTGTGTCCCTAATGCATCCCCTGTCTCTAAGCATCTCTTTGCACTGACTGGAGTAAGAGAGCCTCTGGTGGGTGGGGTAATTGCTTCCCTTTGCTGACTTTGGTTCTTTCAGGAAAAATGGCCACTTTAGATTTGGGGATTGACCCAGTACAGGGCTTAGGGTAGCTGTACCCTGCAGTCTTTCCCTGTGCATCCGAGACTACACTCTCCTCTCACAACTTTAGTCCTCTCAGTGCTCTCCGCACCCAGAGCCCCAGGTAAGTGGCTGTGAAAGAGGTTTTCTGTGCAGTCATTTTAAGACAGAGCCTGGATCTGAGAGTTTTGCTCACTTTTGCAAACAGTAACCCAGCTTTTCTTTCAGCTAAATATTGTTTGTATACCTCCTCTAGTCTCAGGGACTCCAGGATGGGGCTCTGGTTCTGGAGCTGAGGACCCACACCTCTCTGACCATCCTACCCCCACTGAGAGAGACCCTCCAGCTGCTGCTCACTCCTGGGAGCTGGGCAGCCCTTTCCACATCTCTGCCCTTCCTAGCAGTCTTAGTGTGGTTTCTTTGGTGTTGCTTGGTTATAGATTTCTCTTAGTTTAGTTCAGTGTTGGTTTTTCAAGATGATTATTCCTAAGTTAAGTTGTAATCCACTTTGGTTCTGTGAGCTGGGAGTTGGAACATCTGCCTACTCCATTGCCATTTTCTTTCTCCTCCCCCACAAATTATTTTAATTCAATCTTCACTTAAGACAGTAATGGTTCACTCTATATAATGTGATCATCAAAAGAGATATAAAACCCATTGATGTAATCTTATATGTTGTTAGTAGGAAATATCAAATTTTTATTTTACAACAGACTAAATCCATATAGAATTGCACACTTTATTTCACAATTTAAATGTGTTTTTATATTTCTATATTGACTAATATTAGAACTTAAAAAATAATTCCACATAGTGCTTGTTAGTTGTTATTTAAAACTAACTTGAAGTAAGTCTTCTATATGACTGACCAGGTGGTGGTGCAGTTGATATAGCACCAGATTAAAATACAGATGACCCAGGTTCAAAAACCTGATGTTGCCGGCTTGCGTGCAGGCTTACCAGCTTGATCACAGGGTTGCTGGCTTGAGTGTGGGATCATAAACTTGATCCCATGGTCTCTGGCTTGAGCCGAAAGGTCTCTGGCTTGAAGCCCAAGGTTGCTGGCTGGAGCTGCTGGAGCTATCTGGTCAAGGTATATATGAAAAAGTAATCAATGAACAACTAAGGAGCCACAATGAAGAAATGGTGTGCCTCATTTTTCTCCCTTTCTGTTTTTCTGTCCCTATCTGTCCCTCTGTCTCTGTCTAAGAAAGAAAGAAAGAAAAAAGGAAATAAAGAAAGAGAAAAGAAAGAAATAAAGAGAATAATATCAATACAACCAAGCAGTGGTCAGTATTTATACATGTAGTCTGTACAATTACAAATAAGAATAAAGCTCAATTATATACAAATGAATTTAACAATTTTAAAGAAAATTGAGAAATAAAAAAGGTAAGTAATTTGTAATTTTAATGGTAATTAGTATTCATTTAATAGAAAACTAAGAATACATGTATTTACTACTATTGTAAAAATCATCTTATGAAGAACTTTTAGTCATATAATAATGAAATTCTATTCAGAGAGAGAGAGATGACAGAGAACCAGTGAGGCACTTTTCTTTGACTGTGTCTGTATTGAGATTTGTACATGTAAAATGCAGATAATAACAAAATCTCAGAGAGGTGATGTGAAGCTTAATTCATTTCTTTATAGTTCTATGGGCCTGTAAAAATGTATACATAGTCTGGGAATTTAATCACTATTACTCTTCCAGGAGCTTTGTTATTGTCTGAGGAGAATAATTGGAAGACTGCCAAATTACTGAACACCACGAAGGAGCTAGAATTACCTGTCGTGAACAGTAAAACAGATAAATTGAGAGTTAGACCTTTGAAAGAAACCTAGAGTAAATAAAAAAGTTTGCCACCTGAGGATGTCAGAAGGAATCAAATAAATTAACATTATAATTTACAATTTACCACAATAAAAAAATGAAAGTATGTATGTAAATTGAAGACCCTCAAAGAGAAGAATATGAAGAGAGCGAGAAAGAAAAGAAGAAAGGACAGAGAGGTTTTGTATCCATATGCCTTACATAAAGGGAAGAGAAGTAAGGGCATGGGTTTCATGGCACAGTGTGTAGTACTTTTAAGAGAAGTAAGGGGGCGTAAGAGTGGCAGAATAAAATGTGTATTGAATAAAAGATAAATTCAGAAGATTATAATATTCTAAAGTTCTTGAAGAACTATAATATCTTTTTAAAATAATAAGAAAATTATGCTTCAGAATCAAGGTTTATATTAAAAAATAAAATGATTTAGTGAGCTATTTGACTCTGAGAAATGATAGAACATAGGACCTTCCAGGCAGGGATACATTAAAAAAAAATATGTGAGGATTTATTGAAAATATTTCCACGTAAGCCACTCAGAAGAAAGTTTAGCAAATAGAAAATGCTCAATGAATTTTTAGAAATTACTGTTATTCAAATTAAAATGAATATACAAAGTAAAGTTGCACTAGTATAGTACTCATATATATCGTGGCTGAGAATGGAATTCTTTCAGTGCCATTAAGAAATCTGCATCAGATTTAGATGCAAGCTTCACAAAAAGCTGCAGAAACATTAAACACTATAACACATGTTATCTTCTTAAGCTATTTGTAATAATCTTCAATTTTTACTCTTGATAAATTAACTTATAAAATTATGATTGAACCAGTTTTAAACCATCATTATACCATTTTTTATTATCTGAATGAAATTAAGGCAGCTATTGCATTAATGGTTATAATATAATTAAATGAATGTACTATAAAATTCTTTTGTGACATAAAATTTTTTGCTATGTCATATTTTTCTCTTTTATATTAGATATTGTATGTTTAAATTATTAACTGTGAATGCCTAATACTTTGAGAGCAATCGCAAATCACAGTTTGAGTGCTACTGACGTTTCCTAAATCATTTTCAAACTAGAAATTTATTTTCCCCACAGAATTAATGTTATATCAATATATAAATTTGTTGTTGTTCCAGAGGAAATATTTCATGATTCTAAAATATTATTAGCCAGAAAATATTATTTATTGGATATTTGTCAAATTTATTTATATCAGTCAATTGTAAGAAAATACACCAGGAAAAAAATGATGTTAGAAGTTAGTCTAAATCAGTTTACTATTTAGTAAAGAGAATTAACATATGTGGATAAATTACAATAAATACTATATTATACAAATGCCAAGTAACATAATATTTAATTCATAGAAGAGATAAAAATATCTTTAATAAAATACCTCCATCTATCATACTCATTCATTTGTACTTTTTACAGCTTACAAAGCAAAAGGCTGTACACAGTGGTCCCTGAATTAATAAAAATGGAAAGAAGTAGGGGGAGAGTTCATTGGACAGTCTTCTCTTTGTGCCTTGTTTTGAAAATCTCTCTGGTGATGTCAGAGAATATAGATGAAATTAAAAAAATAGTAATTTATAAAACAAAAGTATCTTCAGGACAAAAGTATCAAACTCTGAGATAAACGCTTGAATCAAAAAATAAAAATAACCTCTATCAAAACCTCTCAATTACTCTACTAATCTGGTTTGTCCGATATTCAATTAAGTGTGACCTGGAGTTTTGAAGGTGATGGTTATTTAAATACTGCTGAGAATTAAAACAAACAAACACAGAGAAAATCCTTGTAAAGCTAGAAAATTTCAATGTGAATGGAGAAAAAAACAGGTAAAATTTTGCACTTTCTTGCCCCGAAACAACCCAGCAAATATATGACTTGAGTATATTAAACCTAAAAGAAACATCCCGGTCTTGCTAATAAAGAAAAATGTTTAGAAAGAAGTGCCCATATAAATATTAACTGAATTATCCTATATTGAAATCTCAGATACACATTTATCTTAATGTCTTTTAACAATTATTTATAGTCTCATGCCCCGCAATTTGTTCTAGACTGAATACAAAGATATAATTCTTTCCAGCAAGCAGTTTCTAGTCCAGGAGAAAGAAAGAATATGTAAACCAATACTTGATGAAACCTGAAGGTTGCTAAAAGGTGTTCACCATTTGAGGTCAGCTATCTTCCTGAATAAGGTCTGGTCTATTGGTTCAATGCCATTTCAGGACAACATGTTTCAGGCACAGCCAGTTTAATATTGCTGACTCTCACTCACCTTATGGAGAAATCTGCCACAAAACACAAAGTGTCTTTTACTGCTTTTTATTGATTTATTATTCATCTTTAACTCTTCCAACAAGAATTATTGGTAGTTGTAGGCTAAATATGAGTTTAATATAAATCTTCATCCATGCATCATTAATATCTACATTTTAATTTTATATCTCAAGGACTAGGGTAAACAGGAATCAAAGCACATCTCAATTCTCTTTTCCTTTTTTTCATAAAAAGGAGAGTGGCCCTGGCCGTTTAGCTAAGTGGTAGAGCATCAGCCTGGTGTGTGGAAGTTCCGGGTTGGATTTCCGGTCAGGGCCAACAAGAGAATCAACCATCTGCTTCTTTACCCCTTCCCCTTCTCCTTCTGTCTCCTTCTGTCTTCCCTTCTAACAGCCGTGGCTGGAATGGGTTTAAACAAGTTGGCCATGGGCACTGAGAATGGTTCCATGACCTTGCCTCAGGCACTACAGTAGCTCGGTTGCTGAACAACAGAGCAACGGCCCCAGATGGGCCGAGCATCACCCTGTAGGGGGCTTGCCAGGTGGATCCCAGTTCAGGTGCATGAGTGAGTTTGTCTTTCTGCCTCCCTCCTCTCACTTAATTTAAAAAAAGAGGAAGAAGAAGAAGACTGTGTTCAAGTCCTCTTCTGTTTAAATAATACTTTAGTAGCCTAATTCATTAGGAGGCTCACCATCTAGCACAGTATTTGGCATATAAATATAAATACATGTAGTGTGAACAAATATGTGGTTTATTGCTTGTGGATGAGTTAAATGCGAACCTCCTTATCATTGATTGACTTCTCTTAGGTCCTCAACATTTTTCCCCATATTAAAAAAAAATTTTTTAACCTTTTTTTAATTTTTTTGAGAGGGGGGAGAGAGAGAAAGAGAGAGAAGTGGGGTAGGTACAGAAAGCATCAACTTTCATATGTGCCTTGATCAGGCAAGCCCAGGGTTTTGAACCAGCGATCTCAGCGTTTTCAAGTCCACACTTTATCTACTGGGCCACCACAGGTTCAGGCTCCTCCGTATTTCTACAAATGCTTTTTTTTACAGGGCTAATGAAATTAGCTTTCTTCATAAATGCCTTTGTTAGATTCTGGTAACTCTTAGTTAATGCCCCCTTCCTGTGTTTTCTAGGTCTACTCACACTGAGCTGCCTGCCTTAATAGGCATCATGCCATGGCTTCCCTGCATTCTAGTCACATGCACCTGCACACAGCTTCCGGAACACCGTGTTTTCCTCTGAGTGTTCATGATCAGTGGGAACTCCTCTCATTTTCCATTTCTCTGCTTTGTAAATGCTCACTCATGCATTAGGATTCCACTGGTCTGGACTGTGTGAAGCTTTCCTACCCAAATAAATCCTTTTTGATAGTCTTTGATGTTCTCTTTGCCATTCTATAGAGTTCTGCTGTTCAGTAATATTGTGATCCCATGTCTGTATATTTACCTCTCCTGATGGACTGTGATTTGTATTTCTAGTTTATTGCTTGATTGTAGTAAATTTTGCTGACTAAATAAGCAAATGAATGAATGAAAGAATAAATATATTTTTGTAAGCAAAGAATGAGAGGGATCTATGCCAGCATCTAGTTTCCTGGCAGAAATTAGAGCTTTTTCATCTAATAGGCTCACAAAAATAATTGAATCACCTTTGCAAAACGTCACTACTTTCACATTACAGTTGTTTTCTCTTTCAATTTTTTTGAAAGTACTTTAATATTGTTAATGTTTACCTATTGTGCTCACTTTTAGAAAAGATAAAGCAATCTTCAGTGAAACTAAAGTCTAAAGAAGATATAAGACTTGAGGTAAGGCAGAACTAATGAACTGGGTAAGCCATCAGTGGCTTTCTATAGATAGCACAATTTGCTTGAAGGGAGGAGTAGATAAATGTATATAAAGAAAAGACTATAGGATACCAAATTAGTAATAGGTAGGGAGGCAAGCATATAGCACCATTTAGGGCATACTTCTTCTGTGAACATCTTTTGTTACAAGTGCTAAAACTTTTCACAGAGGAAATATTTTGATTACCTACTGGTGTTTGACACTGACAGTGATCAATAGATACAGGCAGATTTTCCTGAAAGGTAAAAAATAGAGCTTTTTGGCACAAAGGATTAAAAAGCAAACAAAAAATAAAGTTCTAAGACAGGTTGCCATAGTCTGGCTTGTTCTAAACAGTTCCAGCTTATGCCTATTACATCACTGTCATTAATAGCATCCCTGAGAAGTATCCTTTTTGAACAATAAATTATATTTCACCTTAACAGTGAGAAATATGTGTGCTGATGAGATATTTTTAAAAAATTCTGGATGTACTAAAAACAAGTACAGACAACAGAACAACTGACCCCGACTCTTTCGGACTAACATGCATAATTCTAAAGAAAGCTTTATTTGCGTATCTCATTTATGCAGTTGAGGATTGTGTTAACAATAAAGAAAGACCTTTTTTGACCATTCTAAGAAATGAGTTTATGAATCCAATATTGTAGCTTATATTTCTACCCATGGAAATCTCTACTGCAAATTAAAACATGGGGTGTCTCAGGTAGATTACTTATTAATGTAAATCATTGTCTAAGCTGATCTTATTCTTAGAGCTATGATTGCATTCTGATGATAGTTTGATTGATAGCTAGGTGAAAAATAGTCTTGATCAGAAATAAACATGTAAGCTTACAGTGATATAATTTGACCTTGGGGTACAGGTTGTGGTGTCATTGTTGCAGATGGAAAGTTGGGGGAGGAGGTATTAGCCCAAGAATCCCTAAGTGTGCTTATGTGTAAGTCAGGTATTTCTCAAGTAGAAAGTCAAATAATATTTAAAATGTCTAACCACCCATTTTATTTTATTTCATTTCATTTTATTTATTTTAGCAAGAGAGTGAGAGCAAGGAACAGACAGACAGGAAGAGAGAGAAATGAAAAGCATTAATTCTTTGTTATGACTCCTTAGTTGTTCATTGATTGTGCCTTGATGGGGCGAGTGTGCAGGCTCCAGCCGAGCCAGTAACCCCTTGCTCAAGCCAGCAAACATGGGGTCATGTCTATGATCCTTTGCTCAAACCAGTGACCCTGTGCACAAACTGGTGAGCCTATGCTCAAGACAGATGAGCCTGCACTCAAGCTGACAATGTCAGGGTTTGCAACCTGGGTCCTCTGTATCCCAGGCCGAAGCCCTATTCACTGCACTACTGCCTGATCAGGCTAGTCACCCTTTTTATAAATGGGATGTTTGCTTCTCAAAGGCTGATTAGATGATTCTAAATGTTGAAATATCAACAGATACAGCCAGTTCATTATGTCAACCAGTTATTCAGGCTAGTCCTTATGTTAAGTGTTTAGTAGCAATGTTTACATAACTAAACATCATGATATTATAAATTCATTCACCAGTCAACTGACCATTTATGTAATTATTATTATTCAAAAAGCCCAATGCATTTAATACAAGTAAATAGCTCCTTTAGTGCAATACTTTTGGAAACTAATTTCTGCAAATCTTGCAAAAGAATGATGACATGCTAAGTATTTCAGAAGAGAAATAATTTGAATTTCCAAGAGTTGAGAAGCTCATTGGAAAAATAAAAAAAGTACTAAAGACTTTTCTCAAAAATGGCTTTCATAATGATCATTCTTTTCAGGTCACATGTGAAATGAAGGATACTGTTTTGCACTTAATATTATTTTTAAAAATGCAAAGAACAGGGTAGCTCTTGACTCATTTTTTGTCTATTTTAAGACATACTGTATTACTACAATTAAAATCTAAATATTTTCTAAAATTGAATGCAGTTGGCCTGACCTGTGGTGGTACAGTGGATAAAGCATTGACCTGGAACACTAAGGTTGCCAGTTTAAACCCTTTACTTGTCTGGTCAAAGCACATTTAGGAGTTGGTGCTTCCTGCTCCTTCCCTTTCTATCTCTCTCTCTAAAATGAATAAAATAAAATAAAGTTTAAAAAAATTGAATGCAGTTAATTTATTTCAATGATTTTTATTTATTTTCAAAATGTTTTCTGTAATTTGTTTCAATGACCATATATTGCTGAATTTTGGACAGTTTTAAGAGGATTCATCCTACACAAAATTTTTGAATAAAAATTATCTTCATATATAAAAAGACTACTTATAATTTCATAATCCACTTAGTGAATAGATACTATCTGAATATTTAGCTAATAATAGTTCTGAACCACAAGTAAAATAGTACATAAAATAACTTATGAATATTCATCTAAAAAATCCAAGTTAAATAAAAATAGTATATTCTAAGAACATTCAGTATAAGAGTGAAAGATTAACTTAATTAAGAATTTTTTTAAATCATGAGTGTTAGCTAAAGATGTAAAGAATTTGAAATGAAAAACCCACTTTTCTTGAATTTCTGCATTTATATAAGTGAACAGTTTTCATGTGATACTTAATACCTTACATTTTGTAATTCTTTCATATATAATTTTCTGTTACAATTTCATATTCCAAATTGCTTCATTCCCTTTAGTGTTTTCTATGAAAACTGTATTGATTTTAAATCTGCTTTTTCTTATTTCCAGTTATAATCATTGATGATTTATTGACCACTTTCCTTATTAACACCATAAGCCTTTTTTTAATGTGTATGTATTAAAAGGTCATAGATTTTTCAAGGAAAATATTTTTGATACAATGAAAAATTTCAATTTGGTATTTTAAGAGTAATTTCACTAAAATTTTACAAAAGTCTCTTAGCTTCTTCGAATATCAATTTTTCACATATTAGGTAGAAAAATGAACAGTTGTTTTTGTTTTCCAGCTCTAACCTTCTATGTACATCATTAAAGTTATATTATATTTATAATCATTAAATAAAAAATGAAGAAAATACTAAATGTAAGAAATATGTATATATTTTTAAACCTCAATATAAATATATATTTGTTTGGAAGTCTGAATGCTAAATGTTAGCCATTTAATTTTTAAATGTGCTTTTGTACTTTCTACCCAAATTTATAATTTATTTTTAATTTGCATATTATACATATTATCACCAAACTTTCTCATGATTATGTTATAGGAGAGTGAAAAAGTACAAAAGCTTAATTAGAGAAAATGCAATTTCAATCCTTTCTTTTTTCCTTTATTTTCCCAAAGTCAGAAGCGGGGAAGCAGTCAGATTCCCGCATGTGCCTGGCCAGGATCCACCTGACATGCCCACTGGGGCGATGCTCTGCCCATCTGGGGCATTGCTCTGTTGCAGCCAGAGCCATTCTAATGCCTGAGGCAGAGGCCATGGAGCCATCCTCAGTGCCCGGGCCATCTTTGCTCCAATGGAGCCTTAGCTGTGGAAGGAGAAAAGAGAGAGAGAGAGAGAGAGAGAGAGAGAGAGAGAGAGAGAGAGAGAGGAAGGAGAGAAGGAAGGGTGGAGAAGCAGATGGGCACTTCTCCTGTGTGCCCTGGTGGGGAATCGATCCCAGGACTTCCACATGCTGGGCCAATGCTCCACTGCTGAGCCAACCAGCCAGGGACACAATTTAAATTTTTTTCAACATTCTTGCCAATGCTGATATAAATGGCCACAGAATATTCCTTTGGAAAAATTTGTATTGATAACAGGAAGTGTAGCCAGACTTGGCATTTCCAAAATATCTGTACACAAATATTTGTGTTTTTATATAAATGCTAGTCTCAGAACTTTTGTCACTACTTGCTCATTGTATGTAATTATGATACAAATATTAAAATACACATATTTCTATGTTTCAACTGATTTCAATATATAGTGCCAAGTTTATTACTACTATTTTTTATTCTTATTTCTAATAAGTTTCCTTTACTAACCTTTAACCTTTTTTGATGAAGAGCTAATAATGATGAAAAAGTATGCCTTATATCTCATAATGTTTTAATCTCTGCTTGGCTGTTTCCCTTAAATAGACTGTTCTGGAAATCATACCTTATCTGTTAATGTAAATTCAGAGGTCCCCAAACTATGGCCCGCGGGCCAAATTGCGACCACCTGAGGCCATTTATCTGGCCCCCCGCCGCACTTCTAGAAGGGGCACCTCTTTCATTGGTGGTCAATGTATGGAGTACTGTATGTGGCAGCCCTCCAACGGTCTGAGGGACAATGAAATGGCCCCCTATGTAATGTTTGGGGACCCCTGATAGATCTTCCTTGTTCTTTTTTTATAGCTGAGATATTGAAGATTCAAAGATGAATGAAACGAAATATACTTAAATCAAATGAAGATGATATATACATAAAATATAATTAATACCACATTTAAGTGACTTACTGAAAATAGGCACTCTGTTATAAGTTTATAAAAGAGTGGTTCACACGCTTTCCCTAAGAAACTCTGGTTGAGATTCATAGACTAGGTGGTTGAACTGGATAGGAAAGTAAGTTAAACAGAAAGAAAAGTTTGTGGAATTGCATGTGTGTAGAGTGAACAGTAGGTGCAAAAGGCCTAGATTAACTGTTCATATAGAGCAGAATGTTTGATAACATACACACGCGCACACACACACACACACACACACACACACACACACACAGGCTCTTGAAATTTGTTTTCTTAACTTTCACTAAACAGAAATAAAAGCTTGCTTAAGGATGTTAAGTATCTCTGTATGTTAGGCAACAAGAAACATGGTGAGAATAGCTGCCTAAGAGGTTGGATAAAATATATTTGGGATAGTTTTAGGAAAAGAATATTTTCTTTATTCTTTTACAGTATGGATTTATAAGGAGGTAGTTAAAGCCATTAGAATATATGAGTTTTCCCAGCAAGAAGTCAGAACATAACAGGACAAAGGTGTGGAGCACATCTTCTACAAGTCAGAAGAAAGATGAGGGGTATACAGAAAGGTCAAAAGTATATTTGAGAAACCAACAGAACATATTTCTAATAGGGAACTATTAATATTTTAAATTCCACAGGGGTTTCCAGATAGCTAAAACCTTAAAAAGTTGTTGTCATAACCAGAAGATCAAAGTCATGAAACTTCTCCCTGTGTTCTTTTAAAAGCTTTACAGTGTTGTATCTTATGTTTATTTTTTAAACTATTTTCAGTTGATTGCCGTGTACGTAGGGTATAAGATAAAGGTCAAATTTCATTCTGTTGCATGTTGATATTCAATTTTCCCAGAACCATTTGCTGAAGAGACTACCCTCTTCTCCACTGTGTATTCTTCACACCCTTAATGAAGACCATTTGGTTATTTAAGTGTGGATTTATTTAGGGGCTTTGTATTCTGTTCTTTTGGTATATATGTCTGTTTTTATGCCAGCACCACACTATTTTAACAAGCAATAAAAGCAAAAATAGACAGGACTACAGCAAACTAAAAAGCTTCTGGTCTGCAAAGAAAATAATCAACAAAGTGAAAGGCAACATGTGGAATGAGAGAACTATTTGGAAAACACCTATCACATAAGAAGATTCTAACCAAAATTTATAAAAACTCCTATAATTCAATAGCAAAAATAAAATCACTTGATTTAAACATGGGCAAAGAACGATAAATAGAAATTTTCTTAAGGAAGACATACAAATGCCAACCAGTTATATGCAAAATGCACAGTATCACAAGTTACCATGAAAATAAAAATCAAACCACAATGGGCTATTATCTCATAGATGTTAAGATGGTCACTATCAAGAACATAGAAATTAGTAAGTGTTGGTGAGAATGTAAAAAAAAATTAGATCTCATATACACTGTCAGTAGAAATGTAAAATGGTCTAACCACTACAAAAAACAGTATTAAGTTTCTTTTAAAAATTAAAAACAGGATTACTATATAATCCAGCAATCCCTCTGCTGGATATTTATCCCAAAAGAATTGGAATTAGGATCTTAAAAAGACAGATGCATCCCCATGTTCCTGCAGTCTTATTCACAATAGAGAAGATGTAGAACCAACCAAAATGTCTGCTGATGGATGAATAAAGAAAATTGTGTTATATACATACAGTGAAATATAATTTAGCCATAAAAAGGGGGAAGTCCATCCATATGCAACAACATGGGTAAATTTTGAGAACATTTTGCTTAGTCACAGGAGAATAAATACTACATGTTCCTCCTATAAAAGGTATCTAAAATAGTTGATCTCTTACAAGCTGAATGTAAGATGGTGTTTGCTAGGAATGGAAGGAGGGTGTATTGAGAACTATTTGCTTGACGTATTTCAAGTTTCAGTTATACATGATGGATAAATTGTAGAGATCTGCTGTACAACATGTGTGCTTATAGTTAACAATACTGTGCACTTAAATTTTCATTGACAGTAGATGTCATGCAATCTGTTCACAGTTTTAAAAAAAAGCCAAAAAAGATTAAATATTTCAGCAACTTAGAAAGAGTACTAAAAGTTGAGCCTGACTCGTAGTTTAGTGGGTTGAGGAATATATATAAAAAAAGGGACAGTGAAAGATTAAAAAAATATATGAAAAACAAAACTGATGAAGAGTGGTCCCAGAGGTAATGAAGAGCAATGAAATCAACAGGCTTGACAAAAACAGGAATAATTTCCTCAGTGACAGGAAAAGGCCTTTCAGATAATATCTGTGGCTGTTGCTGAGAGGTCCAGGTGTAAAACAAACTGTTTCCACTTATTATTCCACCTCTCTCCCCTCAATACCTTACCGCGCGCGCACACACACACACACACACACACACACACACACACAGAAGCAACTTAAAAGAATTCAGATTCATTTCTGGTAAAACTGTTTAAAAAATTGTAAATGCCATATTAACACTTTTATATTGAAGCTGTCTTATATTTCTGCATAGGTTTATAATACAAAATTTCATATTAATGCCTCTTTCCCATTATCAGCAGAGTGCAAAAATTTTTAACAGGCTATTATTAATGCAAATATACACAAAAAAATACGTTTAGGAAATCTGCACTGAAGTCAGGAGATTAGAGCTGACTCCCCTACAGGGAGAAGGCTACAAGGCTCTTTTCTTCCCATGAGAGTGCATTCCATACAATGAGTTGAAAGCACGATTTGGATATTGTACTTTAAGAAAGAGTCTTTCTTGCACATCACTTTGTTATATTACACCTTGGCTATTTAATATAAATAGATTTGATAGAAATGTTTTTAAAGAATTAGATACAAAGAGAACTTTTGATTTTACTATGCCCAAATTCATGGAATAAAAATGGGACTTATGCTCCAGTCTTGAGGGTTAAAAATATTCCATAACTACCAATAATCATAAAGTAACATTAACAGCAATAACTGGCAGTTATTACTAATTTTCCTCCTTATGCACAACTGATTCAATAGCAAGAAAATCAAGAAGAAAGCTAACTACCTATTAAAATTACGAAGTTTTCCTGCAGAGAATATGAGCAACTCAGCCTGCTTTAATGAATGTGCGATCTGTGAAATCACACTGGGGACTGTTCTTAGAAAAGTCTCCCTTTGGGTTTAATGCTTTTCTGTTGCCATCTTAAAACTCTTCATAATTATTTTAAACAAGATATCCAACATTTTCATTTTGCACTGGGCCTTGTCAATTATACAGCTTTTGCTCATGGATACAAAGGCATGTGATTAGCACATACTCATATGTGTGCAAAAATAATAGTATTATAAAGGCAACTAAATGTTAATAAGTAAAATCAAGCTTACAGTAGAAAATGTTTAAAACAATTTCTTTATATTTTAAAGGATACGCAAAGCCATTAAAACATAAATTCTCATATAAAATATAGCAAATGATTTTTAAAGGAGAACTAAATATGAGGATTTCTCAATGACTAGTTTTAATTAACAGAAAAAAGAAGTCTTGAAGAATCATTCTCATATCTAAATAAAGCTATGGATTGAGCTGTTCGCAATCAGAAAACACTATAAAAACATGTAAGTCACTGGGATTGATATTTCTTTGTGATTGTGCATATTTACAGAAAAACTTCAAAGATGAGTCTCCTTTCGAAAATATCAGAATGGGTGCTTTACTTTTAATTCAGTCTTTGACATAATTTCAGTGATGTTTTTTCTGTATTAAGTTTTAAATCTATTTGATTCATACTACTTAGTAAGTATAGTATATAGAGTATATTTTATAGCAAAACCATAAACCATTAAATTTAGAATTATTTCAATGGATATATATTTAAGAAGCCAATACTTTTCAGATGACTATAGCAACTAAAGTGAAAAAGTTATAGAGTTCAGTTGAATAACAAAGGAAAAGAAATAATATGGATAAGAACAGTATTTATATAGTAACTTATGGTTTAATTGATGCTTTTATTCATATTGACTATATCATTTAATTCTAAACAGTTTCTTTGTTTTTTCCACTTATAAGGTAGAAAATTAAAAAATTTGAAATGTAAATTAGACTTTTAAAAATGTTATTTTTGTCCTGGTTGGATATTGTTATTTTTGGCCTGCCTAGTTTGGTTGGATTATCATCTTGATACTTAAAGTTTGAGGATTTGATCCCCAATCAAGGCACATATAGAAAGAAATTGATGTTTCTCACTCTTTCTACCTCCCTCTCTCTTTAAAATCAATAAATAAATTTTTAATAATGTGTTTTTTAAAAGGGAAATATATAATTTTTAATATATGCTTTTCATTCAAAATGTTTGCATGAAATAAATCACTGTGATAACACTTATTTCAATTTTGTGTGCCTCTTGGAATATTTCAAGTAAAATAATTCTTTGTCCTTTGTGCCAGGAACATTAAAAACAAATGATTGAACAATATAATATAAATATATGTAGAAGCAAGACATTTTGTTATAACTGCTAGATCAAAGCATTTCCCGAATAAAATCTTAAATTGGCTCTGACCAGTTGGCTCAGTGGATAGAATGTTGGCCTGGCAATGGACATCTAGGATTCAATTTCCAGTCAGGGCACACAAGAGAAATGACCATCTATTTCTCTCTCCCTCCCCCTCCTCCTCCTGCTTGTCTCCCTTTTCCTCTCCCACTGCCTGTGGCTCCACTGGTTTGAATGTTGGCCCCAGGTACTAATGATAGCTCTGCTGGTCTGAGTGTTGTCAGCCTCAGGTGTGAATAGCTCAGTTGATTCCAGCATGGGGTGGATATCAGGTGGGGTGCATGCAAGAATATGTCTCACTCTCTCCTCCTCTCACCAAAACAGAAAATCTTAAATTTATGAACCAGTCTGTTAGGCAATGTTTTCATATGTACCACACTAAAACTTTAGGAAAGGATTAACTTTATAAAAAGTTAAAAAGAAATAAAAAACCAGAAATAGTCATTTAAAAATTTTGCCTCAGATATCCTTTTAGAAAAGCACGTTGAACATACTGAAATAATATATTCACACTATGGAGAGCTCCTTCTCCATTAGTTTGAAGGATTATTATTGAAGCAATGTCACTGACAGCCCAAACTAAATCAAAAGACTTCTAAATCAGAATAAAGTTTATGAATATCATAAGTCCTTGAAGAAAAATGCCTTATACTTAATACATAATTCTCATATCATTTCTGGCAGTAACAGATTAATTCATAGATATAATAAATTATCATTCAAGCGAAGTAACATAGATTATTTCTCATTTTTAACTCTATTTTTGAGTAAAAAGGATAAGAGGATAATTGCTTATTACTTATTTTTCAGTAAATACATCCACAAATTAAAAATGCCAATTGCTTAAATTATTGTAGTTATTTACAAAAATTATGAAGTAAATTATAATTTAAAATGAAAAATTAAAAGGGAGAAAATATCTGTTGTCAGTTTATAGATTGTTTTTTATTACTCTTGTTTTATTTAGTTGGTTATTTATTTTTAACTACCAAATAAATAGAAGAGATGACCTTGGTCACAATGATGAAATAAAACCTCTGCGGACTATCTGATTTAAAGGGTAAAGAGTAAGTTCTCAGCCAAATTAGAAAAAAGACAACTTTCCAAGTGCAGATAATATCACAAACACAAAGAGGCCAAAATGGATCGGTGTGGCATAAAACCAGTGTGCAGGCTGGTGTGGCTAGTGAAAATGGTTCAGGGGGAACATTTAGGAGCTTGGGCTTTATCCTGGGCACATTATGAATTTACACAAGGTTTTTAAGCAGGAAAATGATCTATCAGGCCACATTTTTGACTAAGAAATATATCTTTGAATACGGTGTGTGTCTGGGGTTAGAAAGAAGATGTGCACGACAGAAAGTGAGCACAGCTGTTGCTGAGGTGAGCCTAGTCAAATGGTGCAAAACATACCAGGAACAAATTGATGAACTGTAAATTGGTTTCATTTGGTAGTATGCTTGTATTTCTTTAAAAGGAAAACATAGTATCAACCATATACCATAGCTTCCAAGTTATAACAAAAATAAAAAACATATATTTTATGCATTTTCTTCCATAAATGATAGTATTTGTATAATATTAATCTTGATTTTTAAAAAATATTGTGCACTTTTTTACAGTTGGCTATGATTTCTGTAAACTTACAATGATATTCAGAAATGTTTGGGAAATAAAAAATTAAACCAACATGTTGCTCTCTTTATTTATTTATTTATTTATTTAATTAATTTTTCTTAAGTGAGAAGCAGGGAGGCAGAGAGACAGACTCCCACATGTGCCAGACTGGGATCTACCCAGCAAGGCCACTAAGGGGCAATGCTCTGCCCATTTGAGGTGTTGCTCCATTGCAATCGGAGCCATTCTAACAACTGAGGTAAAGGCCATAGAACCATCCTCAACTCCCAGGCCAACTTTGCTCCAATGGTGCCTTGGCTGTGGGAGGGGAAGAGAGAGACAGAGAGAAAGGAGAGGGAAAAGCAAATGGTTGCTTTTCCCATGTGCCCCAGCCGGGAATAGAACCCAGGACTTCCATAAGCTGGGCTAATGCTCTACTGCTAAGCCAATCGGCCAGGGCCCCAACATGTTGCTTTCTTGACTACTACGTTGAATTAAGAAAATTATTATTAAATGAATGTGTAAATATCCAAATAAAAATTTACTAATTCAATTCTAAAAGTTGTTTTGTATTTTTTAGTTGTTTTTATTTTTTACAGTCTTCAAATATTTTCATATACTATTGAAAAAAATTCATAGTTCTTAAAAAACATTCTTATAATTCATAAAATGACTCTAGGAAATGTAGGAATTTTACTTTATATGTTTCTTTAATATTTTTATTTATAAAATTAAATTTAAGGGGGTGATATTAATTAATAAGAGTACATAGATTTTAGGTAAACAATTCTATAGCATTTGAACTGCAATCATTGATTGTTTTGCATGCCCATCACCCAAAGTCAATTCATTTTTCATCACTGTATATTTGTCGTTCTTGACTTTCCTCCTCCCCATCCACCTCCTCCTGGTAACCATAATACTTTTATTTATATCCATGATTCTCATTTTTATATCCCACCTATATGTGAAATCATATACTTCGTAGCTTTTTCTGATTTACTTATTTTATTTAGTATAATGTTCTCAAGGCCCACCCATGTTCTCATAAATGGCAATACGTCATCATTTCTTATGGCTGAGTAGTATTCCATTTTATATAAGTACCACATTTTACATGTCTTAAATGTCTTAATATGACTTACAAAAACATGCTTAGTTTCAAAATTACAAAAGGAAAATGAGGGAGAAATAAAAACTACAGATCTTGCTAGTTGTCATTTCTTAATAATCATTTCGCTCTTTCCAGTAAAAATAAATCAACCTGTGGTGATTGGTCAACTGGAATTCAGTGTTTATTCTCACAAACTTCTAATTCACCTCTCAGTACAGCAAAGTTCAAAAAGGTAAAATTTATACCTACTAGACTTCCTTGCAGTTATAATTCTGTATACTAATTAGAGTCTACCAAGGAGATACGTCCTCAATATATATGAAAGAAATAAAATGAAAACACAAACTTGAAAAGCTATACACACTCACATGTTTATTGCAGCAGTACTTACAATAGCCAGGTTATGCAAAAAAACTTAGTGTCCATTGACAAATAAAGGGATAAAGAATATATGATAAAAGAGAGAGAGAGAGAATAATATTATTCAGTTCTAAAAAGAAGGAAATCTTGCTATTTGTGACAACATGAGTGGAATTGGAGGAAAATATGATGAGAGAAATAGAGCGGAAAGACAAACACTTCATGATATCATTTAGTATATGTGAAACCTAGAAAACCCTCCAAAAAACAAAAACAAGCTCATAGATACAGATAGATAAAGGAGGTGGTGAAATGAGCAGAAGTAGTCAAAAGGTACAAACTTCCATTTCTAGAATGCATCAGGGGGACTTACTATGCAGTACTGCAGCTACAGTTAGCAATACGGAATTGTATATTTGAACATTGTTAAGAGAGCAAATTTTAAAAGTTCTCATCACAAGAAAAATACTGTACCTGTGCTGATGAATATTAACTAGACTTATCCTGGTCATCATTTTATAATATTTACAAATATTAAATCATTATGTTGTACACCTGAAAATATATAATGTTGTATGTCAATTAAACATAAATGAAAAAAAAGAAATTAGGAATAGAATAAGTTTGCAAGGTATCATGATAAAGAGCAAGATAATAATCCTTTGAGCACCTAAGTTTTAATATTTTTTTCAATTCCACAATTGAGTGAATATCATGTGTGGGCAATTCTTGGTGCTGGAAATATACAACTAAATCAAAAAGTCTAAAATCCCTGCCTGTATACATTCAGATGAGGAAAGAAAGTTTATATATAAATGAGTAAAACATAATTTTCGGTAATAATAAGATCTGTAAAATAAAAAAAAATAAGACAGGAGAAGTAAAATAATGAGTAAACAGATTATAGTTGCTTACTTTATGACAGAAAAACTTAAAAGTGTGGTTTCATAAGACACAATTATATATGCTGACTGAGAGAGGATAAGTACAAACCCTTAAGGCACAATGTAGGTGCCTGGCAAGTTCATGAAACAGTAAAAAGGCCAGTGAGGCTGGATCAGAATGTTCCAGGGATAGAGCACCAGGTGATGTGGTCTCAGCATCAATGGTAGGGTCCAGATCATATAGTACAAAACAATTCAATTCCTTCTACTGCAAAAACAAGTCAAAAAACATGTTCTATTGAAAGAAGAACAATAAAAGTAGTAACTTTGTATTAAAAAACAAAACAGAATTTTCTGATGTTTACTAAAAATATTCTATCTTTCTGAATTTATACATATATCCCGTCTCCCTATTCTTATTTTTAAAAATCCATTTCTTTGAATGAAAATTACTAACCATTGAGCCTGACCAGGCAGTGGTGCAGTGGATAGAGCGTTGAACTGGGATGCAGAAGACCCAGGTTTGAGACTCAGAGTCGCTGGTTTGTGCACGGGCTTAGCTGGTTGGAGCAAGGCTCACCAGCTCTAGACCAAGGTCGCCCGCTTGAGCAAGGGGTCACTTGCTCTGCTGTAGTCCCCCACCACCATGAAGGCACATATGAGAAAACAATCAATGAACAACTAAGGTGCCACAATGAAGAACTGATGCTTCTCATCTCCTTTCCTGTCTTTCTGTTCCTATTTGTCCCTCTCTCTCTCTCTCTGTCTATCACAAAAAAAGGTAACAAAATTACTAACCATTGCGATATAGTTCCCTCAATTAAACCTCATAATTTAAATGAGGTGTTAAGATGTTCACGTGTAATTTTAATTTTTTTTGTTTGCAAATATGCTTTCTATTTTTAAATTATAAAATATCCATTTGCGATGTTACTATTTGTCCAAACTGAGTGGTTTAATCTTTTCTTTTTGTCAAAAGAAAATCTTGAAGCCAAAGCACTTGTATTCATGAGCTTATATCTTCTTCTCTCACCTGTCCTATTAACTGACAAGTTGGTAAGATTTCCTGCTTCACTGAGAAATCTGAATCAATAAGAAATTTCCACATATTCTCATCATTGTATTTACCCCTTCCAGCCTCTACCTAAAGCTACTATCTAATAGATGCCATGCCTTCTAAATCTGTGTGTGTGTGTGTGTGTGTGTGTGTGTCAGAGACAGAGAAAGTCAGAGAGATAGGGACAGACAGACAGAAAGGGAGAGAGATGAGAAGCATCAATTCTTCGTTGCTGCTTCTTAGTTGTTCATTGATTGGTTTCTCATATGTGTCTTGACGGGGGGGGGGGGTCTACAGCAGACCCAGGGACTCCTTGCTCAAGCCAGCGACCTTGGGCTAAAGCTGGTGAGCCTTGCTCAAACCAGATGAGCCTGCACTTAAGCTGGCAACCTTGGGGTCTCGAACCTGGATCCTCCACATTCCAGTCTGATGCTCTATCCACTGTGCCACCACCTGGTCAGGATGCCATACTTTCTAAATCATGATTTATTTCACTTTCTAAATTTATATTTGTGTTTCATAAATGCTTTTGTTTCTTTGACCTTTAAATGAATAATTCTCTGGATTTCGTTTGCCTCACCAGCTACATCAACATTTTTCACTCTGTTTTGCAGCCAATCTTCTGAGAATGGTCAATAATACTAGGTCCAATTCCGTATCTCCCATTCTCTTAAACCATTCTAATTAGTCTCTCCTCCAACAACTCCATGGAAACTGATGCTTTAAATAACACCAATGTCTTTCATCTTATAAAAATTTGATGATAAAGTTCCAAATGTTTTTTTAAATGCCCAATATATTATATAGCCCGGTTGATTCCCCCTTTTCTTTGTTATACTTTCTTCACCGACTTCCAGGGAACTAACTTCTTAAATTTCCTACCCTATTCATCTTTCCTAAGTCTCTTTTCTGACATTAATATCACAGTGCCTAACTGTTGCTATTAATTTTTTTTTCATTTCTTAATTATACTCACTTCCTTGGTAATTTTATTAATCTTATGTTTTAAATACTATCCTTACACTGAATAGCCCTAAAATCTACCTTGATCTCAAATGTTTGTCCTGACTCACATAGTCATAAGATTACTTAACAGCTTGACATGAAAAAGTTGAAGTGCAGCAGATAGAAAAATTGAATGTACATTGGAGAGAAAAGGTGAAGGAAAGTGTTGGGGAAACAGTATCATCTATTACGAAGTGCAGAGTCATTAGATACTGTCCAAAAATGTTAGAACCTTAAATTGAGGTCTAAGTTTTTATTTAACATTACAAAACTAACAATAAACAAAGTAAAAACATTAAGAGGAGATCAAGAAAAAAAAAGGAAAATATAAGTGGTTTTCTAATATTTGTCAGAGAGCCTACATAGTGTTTAAAATATATATACATAACAGTCCCTATCCAGATGACTCAGTGTTAAAGCATCAGCCCAGCATGGGGATATGGGATATCCCAGGTTTAATTCCCAGTCAGGGCACACAGGAGAAGAACCTATCTGCTTCTCCACCTCTCTCCCTATCACTTCTCTCTCTCTCTCTCTCTCTCTCGCTCGCTCTCTTTCTCTCTCTTCTTCCCTCCTGCAACCATGGCTCAATTGGAGCAAGTTGGCCCAGGCACTGAGAATGGCCCCATGGCTTCCACCTCAGGTGCTAAAAGGAGCTTGGTTGCTAAGCAACACAGCAATGCCCCAGATGGACAGAGTATTGTCCCCTGTGGGCTTGCCAGGTGGATCCCAGCTGGGGCGCATGTGGGAGTTTCTGTCTCCCCTCCTCTCACTGAATAAAAATTAAATTATGTATACACAACATATGTTTATTACCTAGATTTTAGAGGTAATGACTCCAAATGACTAGAAATAAAAACAGTTTAAAAATATTCCCTGTAGGCTAAGACAATTTTTAAAAAATTCTAAGGTGTTCAGTTTTTGCTACCATGTATATTTATCCCTTGATTATTTCCTTTATAAAAATATTTAAGTACTGTATATAATGATAAAAAACACAATATCAAAGCCCTGGCCAGTTGACTCAGTGGTACAGCGTCAGCACAGCGTGTGGAAGTCCGGGTTTGATTCTGGCCAGGGCAAACAGGAGAAGCGCCCATCTGCTTCTCCACCCTTGCCCCTTACCTTTCTCTCTATATCTCTCTTCCCCACCCACAGCCAAGGCTTCATTGGAGCAAAGTTGGCCCGTGTGCTGAGAACACCTCCATGGCCCCTGCCTCAGGCTCTAGGATGGTTCCTATTGCAGTGAAGCAATACCCCTGAGGGGCTGAGCATTGCCCCTGATGGGCACGCCGGGTGGATCCTGGTTGGCCGCTTGCAGCAGTCTATCTGTCTGCCTCCCCACTCTTCTCACTATGGAAAAATAAAAAGCTAACAATATCAATAAACTTACTTCAGTGATAGGATAGATATGAAGTAATGAAAGTATACCAAACCCGTAGTTTTTACTGCTGGTACCAAAAGATAATGCTTAACTTTGATAAATCAATAATAAGCAGAGGTATACTGCTATGATGGTAAATGCTTTAAAAAATAAAGATGTTTAGCCTGACCAGGTGGTAGCGCAGTAGATAGAGCATCGGACTGGGATGCGGAAGACCCAGGTTCAAGACCCCGAGGTCGCCAGCTTGAGTGCGGGCCCATCTGACTGGAGCAAAAGCTCCCCAGCATTGACCCAAGATTGCTGGCTTCAGCAAGGGGTGGCTCAGTCTGCTGAAGGCCTACAGTCAAGGCACATGTGAGAAAGCAATCAATGAACAACTATGGTGTCGCAATGGCAACGAAAAACTAATGATTGATGCTTCTCACCTTTCTTCATTCCTATCTGTTTGTCCCTATCTATCCCTTTCTCTGACTCTCTCTCGCTGTCTCTATAAAAAAATAAAAAATAAAAAAAATAAAGATGTTTAGTGATAAAACCTACTATTTTTGAATAAAAGCTAAAGATGAATGGGTGATACAGATACTTTTTTTCTGTTTAATTTTTATTTTGTAGGTGTCTGTGTTGTGTTCACAATTAAAATAATTCATTTTTACAAGGAAAGACTAAATAAAAATTAAAATGACACATTTTATAGGAAGAAGATATTTTTGGAAGGAATGAACCTAATTGTATGCCAGGGGCATGTTTAATACTTTGGCAATATTGTTAAATTAAATTTAATTAAATTGAGAAGAAAAGGCCTCACTGTAAACATATGAAAAAGGTGGTGATCAGAAACAGCTCAAGAGTTTCTCTTTATAACAGCCATTCTTCCTGAATGTCTACCATGTTTCAAATGCCTTGATAAATTTGATAAATGACCTTTTAATGAAAAGAACATCAAGGAAGTATTAGTGATAGGGGAGCCAAGACTGACTTTTGGCTTCAGTAATGAGTAGCCTTTTAGTTGTAATGAATAAGAGTTAGGAAATAGTTCATCTGCTTGCTAGTCTTTCTTAATGGCTTCCTGGCCTTTACTTTGAAATATAGCAAAAAGATTACCTTTGCAGGAATGTCAGGAAAATCTTACATGGGGGAGACCTGAATATTAGGGGAGTTTAAATCACTAGAGTTGTTTGTAAAAGCCTAGCCACAGGATTCACTGTGAAAAGGTAAGGTCTATACATTAATTACAACCTAGTTCACCAATCTTAAATTTTTACTTAGAATCCTAAGAAAATAGAAAGTGTTTTTACAGGTAATTTCCAGAGGCAGGTGGTCCCAGAGGCGCCAGGTCCCAGCTATTCCTGGGAGGCACTGACCCCAGCTGTCTTGAAAATGTACCAAGGACACCAGATAAAAACATGCTCATTTGGCCTGTGCTACATCAGAAGAATTTACAGAGATGTTTCTGCAGCTGAACCCCCCCTCCTGAACATTGTTACATGACTACCTATATGGACTTTTGATTTCTCTTCTTTTCCCCTGAACCCTAGAAAAGCTGCTAGCACCAGGAGAGTGTTAAAGGCAGCTTTATAAAAAGGACTCACCTGCCTTCCAGCGTACCAGTATTTCTGAATTAAAGATACTCTTATGTACTTAACCAGTTTGTCTCTTTTGATTGGCTGAATGCTATGAGCTGCCCCGAACCCAGCTCGGTGTAGTAACATTAGAATAGACCTATATGGAACATGAGCAGAGCTATTAAATTGCTGTTAGGAGTTATAGAAAACAGCTGTACAAGTTCTCCTCCCTGTCAACTTTATGCAGTGGCAGCAAAGAGTTTGTTCACCAAATATAAAGGACTTTTACAGACACCGGGCCTCAGAGTTTCATTTCCTATTCCAACATCTTTGTGTTTACAAGTCTTCTGGTTTTTATTTAACTGAATGGCTAATGCCTTTATGGTCTCAAGGAAGAAATGGAGAAATGCATATAAATTACCAAAATTTATCTTGAAATATTAAAGAAGTTTTGGGAAGAAGAATAGGTTTGTGTGTCTGCTAATGAATAATGCAAGGAGCACATGCAGAAAACAGCAAATTGGATGGAAAGCTGTTGGAAAGTGAGCTAGATTTGAGCAGTTGGACATACACATATTGGCATCTGATAGATTATACGAGCACTGAGGATTCTGAGTTCACTAAAGGCAGTACCTAATGCAAACTGTTTGAGAGACCTGATTCAAAAAGAAGAAAGTTCTGAACAGAGCTATAAGTCAGGGTGCAATCAACTCTAATTCCCCTCTCTTATGGTGAGAGCAATTGTATTACTGAAGATAAAAGTCAATATAGATCTCCTTTCAAAATACACAGGCTGAGGATTTTATCCAAAAGATCGGGAAAAGCTGAGGTTTTAGAAATACGAAGTATGTTGCAAAGAGAAGTCACACCTTGATTTTTCCATCAAAGCTTTCATTTTTCTCAAAGCAGTAATTTCAAGTATTTTTCAGAAGAACATATAATACTTACCACTGTATCAGAAGGTTCTGAAGGGAAAACAGAAAGATTTCTGCCATTTAGAAAAGAAGAATAAATACGAAAAAATTTACTAAACCAAACAGCTGGGGGAGTAATGGTCACGGCAGGGAAGTGGCTTCTAGCATTATGGAAATCAGTAAATACAAGAATCACCAAGAATTGCTACAGATAACCTCAGGTGTGTTTAACTTCAAATGAGGCGATTTGCAGAAAGAAGGCCCTGAAACCTCTGGCAAAACTACATTATCTACCATTTAATGAGCCAACTCCCATTACAGTTAACTTCTTCAGTAAACATTTTTCTTGCCCAACCTCCTCCTCCTCTTAAAGCAACTCCCCTAACCCTGGGACAGTACCATAAGGCTGTAGTTAATTTTCTTGCTATTCTCTCTCTTAATGGCTTCCTGCCTTCACTTTGAAATGTAGCAAAAAGTTTACCTTCACAGAAATGTCTGTGAAAGCTTGCACTGGGGAGGAACCTGACCATTAGGGGAGTGTAAATCATAATAGTTGTTTGTGAAAGCCTAGCCACCAGCTCAGGCTCCCAGCTATCTCTGGAAGACTGACTTCTTGACTGTCTTCAGAATTTACCAAGGTCACCAAGCCTGTGCTACATCAAAGAACTTGTATCTCTGCAGCAGATTTCCCCTCCTGCTGCTCATCATCAAATCAGTGATCAAGGCCATAACCCCAATATGCTATTCTGAGCATGTCCAGGTGCAGGCAATCCCATGCCAGAAAATGGTTGCAACAACCCCTAAATGTGATGCTCACTCCCACAGCTCATCACTGACACTCTTTTGATGATCTCAACCCACTTGTATCTAGCACCTAGGTGCTTTTAAAGTAAATTTTCCTTTTGGAACACACTAGCCTCGTGTTCTTGGTTTGTCATGCGGTTTCTGCCTTTTGTTTTCCATTAATTTATTTCTGCATAGTTAAGTATTTATTGGCAGTTTGCAAGAACTACAGGCTCCCACACATATTCCTGCTTGATCCCATTGCATACCAGCAACTCTATTTTCTATTGATAACACTGAAAAAAAAATTTGTGTTGCATTCACAAAAACACTTGTTCTTACCTAATTCAAGTGTGCTGATTTCAAATCTAACATTAGCTTTTCTCTGTAAGCTACAGTGTTTTTGAAATTCAAGATTTTATTTTTTCATCTTATTGTAAAATTTACGGCTACTTGAAGAAGCCATGATTCAATCTTAAAACAAAATAAGAGGGTGTTTTTATCAGATAATAATTTTTAACATTTAAAAGAAACCTATTATTATGTAAAAGTGATGTTCGTGAAACATTAATTGCCTTGTGGTTATGTTCAATCCAAGAATCGTTGCCCTTTAACTCCAATTTAAAAACCAATGTATGCTATTAACTGCAACAAAAAGGAATTAAAATTGCATAAAAACTAGAGCATGCACCAAAAAACAGATTTCAGATTTGGAATCGGCTATGCAGAGCCATATAGAAACAGTTCTAAAACTTCATACATTGGAAAATTAAAAAAAAATTGTTCCCCAGTATAATTGGATCGATCCCACTGGCCAACACAGCAAATCCCTTATTTGACTCCTGATGGAGTGACCTGAGAAGTTCACCGTGGCCAGGGGACAATCTCAGCTTTAAGGAAAATTGAAGTGTTGTTGCATCTCCTAGAGAACTCTGCTCTCTGAAGAACTGAGACCTCTAAATTACCAGAGACCAAAGTTACAGAGATTGGAAACAAATATTTATGAGTAATTTATGAGGTGTATTAGAGAAGGGAGCTACTTCTACTCTCATTCTTTGGTTTCTAGGACTGTAAGCTCTGGCTATGTGAAAGAGGCGTGTAACATATTGGACACTTGTCCCGGATCTAAACTCAATGCATATTTACAACAGCTTATCAAAAGTGCAAGAACTGGCTTCCAACAGGTGTAGAACCAGCTGCAGGGTTCTCTGTCTCTGATCTCCCAATAAAAATGATGACAATTTAAAACTATCATCAGGTGTTTTCTAATTGGGATATTATAAAAATTAGGTTCTTAGCCAAAGAAATATATCTGAAATAGCAAAATTAAACTGACAATGTTGTGGGGACAGAGAGACATTTCTCCTGCAAGTAACTTAATATAGGAGACCTTCCATTTAATTTGTTTTAATTCTTCATGGAAGAGCATTCTTCATAAATAATAGATCTAAGAAAAATTCCCAATAATGTAATTTATTTTACCATCTGCTTTTCAAAGAAAACAATCAGTTAAAAACATAATTGCCTTGGCATGATGCTCTGAGTTGTACACATGTTTACATGGGATTGCAAAATTAATCATTTTAAATTGTGGAAAGGGTGCTTGGAGTTTTTTAATGCTACTTTTGATTTTATATTCTGGAAGTATTTTATACTTTGGCCCTGTCAGGAAGATAAGTTAGTTTTTGCTTACTCTGTTAAAGATGGGCACTGCTCTCACATGGTGATGTTTTCACGTTATACAGCTAATTGCCCTTCTTGCTTGGGAAGGGGCTTTGTTATGCTAATGTGTGCAGAGGAAGAGGTTTTCCAAAGGAAAAGTTTTAAAAGGAGGAGCTAGAAGGCCATTTTGAAAGAGAGAGTGACCACATTCTTGTAGAGAGGAAGGGCTCATGTTGTAGCAGGGCAGGGAGGCCACATGGAGGAGAGGAGGTAGCCAAAATGGCAGAATGCAGATGGAGAAGCCAGTTTACACAGGAGAAGAGGTGGGGAACAGAGGTGAATAAGACTGGTGAGATGGAAGCCTTTGATTCTAGGAAAACTCGAATGAGTCAGTGGCTTTGGGAGCCTGAATGGGAAGGGAATTGTTTTCCTGCTGTGTATATTTTCTCACTTGCTGGGTGCGAGCTAGGATTAAAGTTTTTGGCTCCACTGTTTCTCTACCATCTGCCCAAATCTAATGCAAACCTACAAAAGCCAGGCAGCTGTAATAGCAGCGGCGGCCCCTGGTCTTATAAGCCTCTACTGCATTTATTTATTTCAACTTTAAAAGAGTAGCAATATTTTAGTATATTATCAGAATTAATAATTAATCTTCACACTAGTCTATAGAAGATTTTGGATTACAGTGTCTCAAAACTTTATCTTTTTTGCAATAAAATTTAAGAAAAAAAAATTTGAGTTAAAAAAGATTAAAGAAGAAGATCAACTTCTTAAGAAGATCAAGTGCATATGATTTTTGCAAATATCTATCTATCTATCTATCATCTATCTAGGGAATATATTTGTTTAAATGAGGAAAATTAGTGATAAGGCCTTAATACACAACTGAAGAAATTTGTCCAAAGCACTAATGGCTCTGATTTACAGGAAGAAGCACAGAATCAATTATGGAAACAGCTAGGAGATAAAGGGAGGCATTGCCTGCTATATTAAATAACATAGAAGTCACATGTGTGATGACCCATCCTGAAAGAAGCTCTCTGTACTATAGAAGAGCCAGTTATATCTTCATAGCAATTCATTCTAATATGTCTTATGAAGATTCTCTACTAAGATCAGAACTCCGGTTAAAGATTGATGAAGTCCTAATGGTGGATTTATAAAACATATCACATTGAGTTTTATAAAATTAATCTTATAAATTATATTTAGTTCACACCTTACTAACTCTTTGTTGGCAATTTTCAAAGAGTAACAATTGCATATGGGGATAAAGCATAATATTGTGATAGCATGTCTATTCTCCATTTGATTACTATATAGAGTATTTTATGCTATTCAATTTGCAAACTATAAAATGATTTTATTTTCAAACTAGTATTGTAAAATGTATTATTTGTTCAGTTTCTTAATGATGTTTCCACTAGTTACTGTAATTTTCTTAGAATAAGTTTTGACTAAAAGAAATATTACTTTTTAGTAAAATTATGTCCTATAGTTATAACTATCATTCTCAAAATAATAGCTGTTATTCATTTTATGGTGTATAGTATCTGGCACTCTTCTGCATAGTTTAAATGTGCTCCCTTCAATAGCTTAAATGTGCTCATATTACAGATAACAAAACAGTCAAAATAAGTATCTTGTGAATGTCACACTGCAAATAAGTATTGGAACCCAAACCAGGCCATCTGTCTCCAATACTAAAATCTCAATTGTCCTCACTGTTTTCCCACCTGAGCCTCCCATTTTCACTGAAGAGACACTATTTGCATCATCAGTTTTGTTAAACAGATCATGTACCATAGAGAGGCACACCTGAAACGTATATGATCCATTAACCAATGTTTCCCAATAATTTTAATTAGAAATAACTAAATAAATATATAAATTGTGACTATAACATGACGACAGTAACCAGTATAACATGTATATTCTAGCTCAAAAATTTCAAGAGTAAAACATTTTATCTAGCAGAAGTAGATAAATGCATAAATTTGTCTTTAGTCTCTTGAACAGTCAGTGGAGTGGGTAGGATTTCTTATGCCCCTTGGTAAGAATAGACTATGATGAATGATCTCAGGCAGACAACCTGATTTCACTTACTGTTGGAAAAACAAAATGTCAGTTTTACTATCATTTTTTTTTATACAGAGATCTATATCTAAATGTTAAATTGTTAATAACTACAAGGCTTAGTCTATAATTTATATTAAAAGCTAATATGTAAATGTAGACGATGCATTAACAAAAATAATAATCTAAATATTTGTTCATGAAAATTGAAGCCATTAAACTAACAGTGCATACTACATTGCTTAGGGGCCAAGCAATGTATTGTACAAACACAATAATTTTATTGCATTTCTCTTGAATTTCAATGAGTTTTAAAAGCATTTTTTAATTTAAGCTATTTTTACATTTTTTATAGTCTTGTTTCCTCCCAAATCTCCAATTTTTTCAGGAATAGCCTGACCAATGCTGCTCTTTTAGGGAAATATTCTTTGAACCCACCCGCCCCCGAGTTCTAATTTCAATGTATTCCGCTTTGATTCAAAAGTCTTATGAGGTATTGTTATTGGTATCCCTTACTGGAAATATCTCCTCTTTTTAAAACCACAGTCCAGGGCAACGTTTGCCTTTGTGAAGATGTGATTATTTAAATAAACTTCTTACTAGACTTGTTCTGTCTGCAAATGGGCTTTGCTAGTACAGGAATGTGAACAACAACAACAAAAAAGTGGGAGGTTGATTAAGAGGTTTCCCATATCCCTTTTTTAAGATGGAGATGTAATCTCTGCTTCAATTTACCACAGGACACCCTCAAATCACCTTGTCAATTTTTCTAATTTATTTACTACCATGAAGCTAACTGAAGATTTACTTACTAGTGGGACCATGCTACAGTTTCATTTATTTCTCATTAAACACTTGCTGAATAGAAATACCTTATCACCCACTGAAAAGAAGACAACCAATGGAATTCTTGAATGCTTGAAAAGCAATTCTACATTAATTTAAATATTACAATCATGTTGTAAAACATATAAACAAATGTTTATAAATATATGAAAAAATATTTCTATATTACTTAGCTACTTTAGTGTTTTTACCCTTTTCTCTTTGAGAATTATACAATATTTTGGCTTCAAACTAAATTATTAAACCCTATACCATTGATCATATCTGGAAATATTTTTCAGGATTAATCTTATCTCTTTAATGCTTGTAGCCAAGTATAAATTAAGAAATAGATATTTGTAAAAAGTTTTTATACTAAGGAATTTAGGACACTATTAAACACACTTAAAAGGGGGCTTTTTATTTTCTGTTTGGTTCACAGGTTTACAATCATAATATGTACATTTTTATTTTTTGTATTTTTTTGAAGTGAGAAGCGGGGAGACAAAAAGACTGCTGCATGTGCCTGACTGGGATCCACCTGGCATGCCCACTAGGGGGTGATGCTCTCCCCGTTCGGGTTGTTGCTCCACTGTAACCAGAACCATTCTAGCGCCTGAGGCAGAGGCTATGGAGCCATCCTCAGCACCCAGGTCCAACTTTGCTCCAATGGAGCCTTGGCTGTGGAGGGGAAGAGAGAGATAGAGAGAAAGGAGTGATGGAAGGGTGGAAAAGCAGATGGGTGCTTCTCCTGTGTGCCCTGGCCGGGAACCAAATCCGGAACTTCCACATGCCAGGCCAACTTTCTACCACTCAGCTAACCTGCTAGGGCTACATATTTTTTGATTATATAGTTTCACTGGTAAAAGTTTTTTGAGGTTGCCCCTATATTAGTCACTTGTATACAGGTGCTACTGTATTAAGGTACTATGTTCCATGCATGTGTATAGTTATGTATAGCATGCAGTAGATGTAATCAATCTATTGTATTGTCAGTGAAACACTACTTGACTGCAGCTAAATATGTTATAGATAAATGTTTTAGTTTACAAGATGAACTATGTGAACAAAAGTATATTTATAACTGTTCGTCATTAATACTATCTTATGTTTGAAAAGTTATATCAACTCCTATTTTCTGGTATACCTCCTTTTTATAATATAGGTCATTTTATACAGCAGCTTTGTGTGAATTACACCAGATGGTATTCTTCTGTCTTTGATTATATATACTTACCTCAGTACTAAGAACTACTTAAATAAAATTGTTTTAACAAAAAAGTATCTGTATCATCTTTTTAATTATAAAATATAGGTAGCAGATATATTACTGTCCTGAAAGAAACTTGCATTCTAGTTAAGGTTCTTTACCTACTTTGGACAAATTCTTTTACTTCTAATAAATAAAGAATATTGGACTAGATGGTTCAATTCAAACACATATCAAATAGCTCTCCTCGTCCATGGCACTACACTAAATGTGTTGAGCTACAGAGTTGAACTGTCAAGTGCCTTTAACTACTTGGAATTATAAAATAAATATTCAATGGAACTATTTACCTGACTTTCATTTAATTAAATAATCAGATTTATTTTTGTTGGGTTTTTTTGTTCTGTTTTGTTTTTGTAAACACACTGGAAGTAAGTCTTGGGCAAATTGCAAAGGATCTAATATGTCACACCAAAAAGTTTATACTTGGTTTTATATTATACAAACTTAATTTCCTAAATAGATTTCATGTAATATAATCCACACAAAGTTATCAACATATCAACGTATTTTGTTGTGGTTAATTAGTTGGCTTTTGACTGGTTTGTATTAATGAAACAGGTAATAACATGATCAAATTTGTGCTTTATAAATATGAGTTGGAATAAAGAAAGTTTATACTAAAGATATAGAGGTCAATTAGAAGACAATAGTGAGTTGAGACATAGGGAAAAAAAGGAATATTAAGAAGTGGCTGAAAAAAGGATATATTCCTCTTCTTTCTGAGAGAAGGGATTATTTCAACACATAATTGATGAAAAGATTGGATGGGAAGTAGAATGAAAGATGACACTGAAGTTTCTAGGTCAGGTAACAGTGTAGATTGTAAGTTATGATCAGAGGAAAAAATATATAAAGGTTTTAGTGAAATGTAAAAAAAAACCCAAAAACGATTGACATATTGAGCTTAAAGATTTGTGGTAGAACCTGGTAAAAATGTTAATTTTATATAGAGCTGAATAAAAAGGTGAGAGATGTGAATTATAGGAAAATATCCTATCAAATATGTCTAGCATACTTAACAGTAAACTTTTCTCCTTTTTTAAATCTCTCTGATGTATTTTATTAATGACAAAAAAATATTTGAAATTTAATAGTGTGACCATTTTTCCAAGAAATAATGTAGCATTATCCCAAATCTTAAGAAACGGATGCTAACATAATGCATCCTAAAAAATATATAAATAAATAACATATTTAGTCAAACAAACTCTGTATATTATGTGTTTTTAGGCTAAAAGAAAATGAAAATGTTTGCTATTATATTTAGTTTTTACATTATTTATTGACCTTAGCTATCAAGTGAAGAGAAATATAATTTTCGGAATACAGAATAATCCCTTTTAGTGTGGAAACTATATTACTTTCCAAGTGCTGCAATAATACACATCTGGCTCTGGACAGGATTATATAGTTTCTTTGATTTTCCTAGTAATGCATGAATAGTTTAGTTTTGTTGTTAATTTATTTTTTCGGTATTAGCCTTTTATTTTAGAAAATTTCAATTAAGTCCCTTTAATTTATAAGCAGCAGAAAATTTGGGATTTTCCTAAAGTTTTAATATTTTTCTCTCATCAGAATGAATTTATTAGGGGTTCAATATATTACCTTACTTCCCAACCACGGTTTTAAAAAAGAACTACTTCCCACAGAGGTAACTCCAGTAACATTTCAGCAAACACTATGCTGCTGGAAAGAACTAAACAATGGCAATTTGAATTGAAAACATATCTTTTAGAAATACAGCCATTGCTTCTGTTGTTATATTTGCTTACTAGACAACATTTAAAGAATTTGTTAAGTGAATATAGAAACTCCTTTATTTATAAGCAAAAATTTTAAAATTTCCTGGTCATGTTTTTATATAAAATCAATATCAAATTCTCTGAAGATTTAATATAAATATTAAAATTAAAATAAGGGAAAGAAGAACAAAAGTACTCCAAAGAGTATGTTTCTAGATCAAGAAAATTTACTTTTTCCCAAAAGTTAATGAGCTTATACTTGATTAAAACAATTAAGCCTGATTTTACCTTAGTCTTAAATAAAATAAATGTATTTCAAATATTTTAAAATTTCAATTTACCATATGTATGGCAACTCAATGGTAAATTTGGAGACTAAGTGTATATGGTCTCTTTTGTTATTTCACCAACAAATTGTACAAATGGCTAAATAACTATAATTAAGAGATATATGAAATATTTTGTTTGTGTTAGAAATAAATTAATATAATATAGCTTAGATATATGTATTTGTTTTTTGGACAGATAAATGTGATAAGCACATTAGCACAAATTCTTTCTGCCTTTATTTCTTTTTTTTTTTACAGGGACAGAGAGAGAGTCAGAGAGATGGATAGATAGGAACAGACAGTCAGGAATGGAGAGAGATGAGAAGCATCAATCACCAGTTTTTTGTTGTGACACATTAGTTGTTCATTGATTGCTCTCTCATATGTGCCTTGACCACGGGCCTTTAGCAGATCGAATAACCCCTTGCTCGAGCCAGAAACCTTGGGTCCAAACTGGTGAGCTTTTTGCTCAAGCCAGATGAACCCACGCTCAAGTTGGCGACCTCAGGGTCTCGAACACATTCCATTTCGACACTCTATCCACTTCACCACCAATTGGTCAGGCTGCCTTTATTTCTGAATCTATACTACAGTATTCTATACGTGTGATACATGTAAATTGTTGTTGTGTGAGGTATAATATGAGTTAAAGACAGTATATTTTTATATATTGTTGCACCACAGTAATTTTTCTTAAGAACATGCATTGTTAAACTGTGTAATGATAGCAAATAAAAGAATTGGTGACAAAAACAATTTGTGGAATATAGCCAAATTATTTATTTTTAATAATTAGGGGAGAAATCTGTACTGTTACACTTTTTAATGTTTTATATATTCAAAACAACCAATTTAAAAATCTTTACCGTTTCCATCAATGAGTCTGAAAATTAAGAAACTTTCACCACAGAGGTTAAATATATACGTGCAGAAGAATAGTTTAGACTCTAGGAAGATAGTGACTGTGGCTAGATCAAGGGAACAGCAGAGGAAGATTCAGAATACTATTTGAGGGAAGAACATCACAAGACTAGCATATGAGCAAGAAAGAGAGAGACAAAATACATAGAATGGCTTGTTCAGGAAACAGAATATTGCTGCATACAGCAAATAAGGTGGTGGGGAAAATGCAGAAGAGGTGAATAAGGTCTTCGTGTCTAGTTGTGGAGGGTCTTAGATACTTTTCTAAAGATATTTACTTTTACTAAAGAGATAAATGGGAACCACAAAAGTTAAAAAATAACACGGCAAGATTTATATATCAGTATGTACTCTGAGCAATGAAGAGAATGGTTTTGAGGAAAAATAAAATCAGATGGGAAGGTGTTTAAAATGTTCACACAGAAACGTGAAGGTCTGATGCTCTGGCTGAAAGAATATCAATAAGGAAATGGGTCTGAGAAGTAGAGTAGCTGTCTGGAAGAACCAGCGAAAGGGTAGATGTGGGGACTACAAAAAAGTGAGGGGTTTAGTATGATAGCAAGGTGAATATGGTCTTTAAATGGTTGAATGCACCAGATTGAATATTTTAATCAAGTCAAGTTCCTCAACCAGAAGACATTTTTTCTTGGACAATGAAAACAGGAGCCACTGCATTCCAGCATGTGTGTGAGTCGCTCTCCACATTAGCAGTTTTCTAATTTAATTTCTAGTGATTTGGTACATTCTGATGCCAAAATTAATTTTTTTATTAAGTAATAGCAATGGAGGCAGACAGACAGACTCCAAATGTTCCCTGATGGCTGGCATTCGCCGGCAAGCCCCCTACGTGGCAATGATCTGCCGTCTGGGGTGTTACTTTAACCGATCTATTTTTAGCACCTGAGCGAAGCCAGGAAACCATCCTCAGCACCAAGGGCCAACTTGCTGGAATCAATTGAGCCATGGTTGCAGGACAGGAAGAAAGGGTGAGAGAGAAGAGGAAGGGGGAGGGGTGGAGAAGCAGATGTTTGCTTCTCCTGTGTGCACTCACCAGGAATCAAACCCAGGACATCCACATGCTGGGCCTATTATCTACCACTGAGCCAGCTGGCCAGGGCCCTAACAATTCTTGATTCAATAAGCATTTTCAAAGGGCTGAGAATAGCTAAGTACTTACTTTCTTTTTTCTCAATGTTCATGCTTTCCAATTCTATTTCAATGTCTCATTGAAACAGAGAATAGTTCATGGCATCTCATTGCTTTGTGTCTCTCACTGCCATTTATTTCTAATCAGACAGATCTCCTGGATAAATATTTTAGATGCTCATTGTAAGCTTCAGGAACTATTGCAAGTTTCACCTATCTCTATTAGCTACTTAATTTCTGAGTGAAAACCAGTAGAGTGTTTAGAGTTCTCTATTGCCTATACCGCTGTGATTTGAGCTACTAACTCTATTTCTAAAGTATTTTGTTTCTTCCAGGGCTGTGAGCTAGCCCACCCCATACTGCTCTCATTTCCTTAGGCCTTCCCTTACTGACTCTCCTAATATGGAAAACCTATCTAGAGTATCAATGATCCTACTGCAAAGAGTTCTCTCTATATCTTCTCCTCCAGGAGGGAAGAGTCAGGGACACATTTATGTACTTTGTGAGGAAAAACTCGCACACATTAAACAATGTAACATAGACAAAATTAACATAGTTGAATTGAATCTAATCCATGTTACACTGGGAAGATTAATGGCAATTAAATTGTTCAGAAGAAGAGCATTCTTGCAATATTCTATTTTTGGTTGGAATTTGTAAAGACATGAAATATAACAGAGTAGAACAAAGGGCCTTTATATCCAGGGTCAGAAATTAATTTCTCTTTTAAGCTTTTGGAGGTATTTTTTTTTCTTTTTGTATCTTCTAGAAACTTGAATTTGGTAATTTTAATATTGTGATCATGAAATATATATATATATATATATATATATATATATATATATTACTTAATAAAATATAATCAACAAATTTCTGCTATAGAGAAAGATATCTCAGAGATTTATGCCTGAGAAAATCTAATGAGGTCTATGCAGTCATATTTAAAAATCGGTATTTTTACTATAGATGTGGTTACCATAGTGTAGACAATAAATAGTAAAAGCAAAACCTTAAGAAAGTTTTTTATTTCTGGTTATTCATGGCCCCAGGGGTAGAAAGCAGATTCCTTTGAAAATTAGCTACTTTCAATGGCCAAGGGACAATTTAATGCAAAAGGACAAGCACAAACAGAGAAACAGAATTTACTTTCTAACTTCAGAGATCATTCTTCCTAATGGCACAGCAAATTGCCATAGTTAAGAACTTTGGAATTAGAACTGGTGTCTTTAAATCCCAGCTCAACCACTTACTAGATTTGTGACCTTGGGCAAGATAGTGAAACTTTAAAACAATTGCAAAATGTAAATAATGCCTTTGCTTTTAAGTCTTTTTTTTTTGTAAAGACTAAGGGAGGTCAGGAGTAATAGACAATTAATTAGGGTTTTAGCTCATAGGAATGTAAAATAAATGGTAGAGTGATCTTTGATAATATACTTGTGATAGAAGAGTTTGGAGTTCCTAATTTAAAATGAAGATAAAAAAGTGCAAGAAAAATTTTGCAGAAGATTATAAATCTGTACATGAACAAAACATAAAAGAGAGTACAGAAGCAAATTAGGTTTATAAGACTTTACAGTAAAAGATGACATCTTAGAAATGATACTTATAATACTTGATATTGGGCTACTTGTAGAGAGAGTGGTTAATTTTGGTTGCAGAAATGCATAATGGTAGTGTGAAACAACATAAAATATGACAATCAAACAAAACAGAACTGAAATATGGGATGGTACATCAATGAGTCAGGTAAAAAAAAAAAAAAAAAAAAAAAAAAAAAAAAAAGACCAGCAATCCAGCAATTCCTTAGAAAGGAACAAATTGGTGATTAGGGGCATGGATATTAAAACTACAGGACCTGGCCACAAATCCTGACTTGAAATATTTATTGGTTATGTGGCCATGTACAAATTACTTAAGCTGTCTGTGCCTCAATTAACTTGTCATATAAGTACTACTTAGAAACAATACCTACCCCTTCAGGATTGTATGGAGTTTATGTAAATGTAATACAAGTAAAGAACTATACTCCTATTTCCATTAAAGAATATATATATATATATATATATATATATATATATATATATATATATATATATATATACACACAGAGAGAGAGAGAGAGAGCAACTTCAAAATCAATTCAGAAATCTCATCCCAGAGAAACTGCTTTGCAAGTCGTACTTTTCAAACCCATGATGTTAAAACTGGGCAAAATAATCTTTGGATTTGGTCTAAAGCAGCATTACATTTCAAACAATTGTTTGCAAAGCTAAAAGGAAGCAGACATTATGACAACAGGACCGAATATTAAAGACATTCTTTACTATGTTAGCTTATCTTCACCTATAGAAATTCCTTCCTTCTATTCCTATAATTGGTCCCTTTCTCATTAATAGTCCTTGTCTTCACCTCCTGAAGGGAAAACTATTTATGTTTCTTCCTGAATCAGTGCTTCTTGAATATTCTTCCTTTGGATCTCAAATAAATGCTTGTTACCTCTTTATTTAGGCCTTTTATTTTAAGGTTAACATATCATACCTACTAACTGCATCAGAAGTGTGTTTATTCTAATAATTATTAAATAATGCTCAATTGTACAAGAATCTAAATGATTTGCATATAATTATCTTCTTATATATATACTCATATTTTATCAATATTGTAAGGTGGGTGGATAATGGGGGACGGTCATGTGAGGAACTCAGACCCAGGATCTTTGGCTAGGGCCACCCACAACTAAGCGCACCAAAAGAAATTTCCCAGAGGTCCTTGGGAGAAGAGCGACCGTCCGTCAGTCAGTGAGATTTTACTACGTCATATTAGCTCGCCTACCCTAGAGGACCCCTTTAAATACCTCTCACGCAATTTAATTCGTGTGACTCCTCTGGCCTCTGTAACCCGGGACCAGAGTACCTCGTCCAGCGGAATGTACAGTACTTAATAAAGCCTTTGCTATTCCTCACTTTGTGGTTCCTGCTCCCTTCCTTCTTTCTTGGTGGGGAAAAATACCTTATATTTGATGCCAAAAACCTAAGAGGAGTTACAAGCCCACTGGGGTCACTCCTCTCCCTGTCCCCTCCAAGAAAGAAGCAGGATCTCAGGACCTTTGACCACCCACCCACTTCGGCGCATGGTGCGGTAAGTCCCCTGCCTCCAGCTTTACCCTCAGTTCTTTCCGCTGAGACTCCCTGTCTGAAACCGTAGCTACGTCACGGAAACCTTTTCTGTCTGAGTGCGTGTGTGCCCGTCTGAGTGCGTGTGTGCCCGTGGAGACGTCCCAAGCACATCCAGTTTCCCTATCCATCCGTGGCCAGAACTTGAGTTTTGGGACACTAGTTTTCATCTCTGACCACTCCGAGGACTGAGGGCAGCTGTGGGGCACAGGAATCCCAAAATGCTCTGAGAGTTGCCTTATCCGAAATCTCTCTCTTCCTAAAGAGGAGGAAACTGTTCTTCTTTGCTGTGGCCAGGTCACAGAACCCACTGGATAATTGGACCAGGTAGCCTCCTGATGGGACTTTCGATATTAACACCCTCACCTAACTATTGCCAAAAAAGCTGGGAGCTGATTAGAGATCCCTTACATACAGGGCTAATTATTCCTGTGCCCATCTTTAATCTCTGTGCCACCTGTTCCACCACGCAGGCTGTTTTTGGCCAGAGAAACCCTCCGCTTCTAATCTTTCCTTCTCCAAGGAATCCCAACTCTCTTCCCTCCAGAGAGCCCCCTCCCCTCCCTTTACAGGATCCTGTTTCCCATTCACCTGCAAATATCAGTCTCTCTTTCTCTTCCCCTGCTGGCCAGGGGCCCCTCCCTTCTCCACTGAGTTCTTTAACCCCTCCTCCATTAGGCCATTCTCTGCCTATCATTGGCTCTTACACCGGTTTGCAGGACACCCAACCCCAATCTGCTTGCAGGAAGTTCTGACCCTGTCCTGCCGCTGGCTCCAGAGTTTCCAGCTGGATTTGGGTGCAGGGCTCCCTAGGAGCCCCCCTTCTCCTTATTCTCAAACCTCAAAATCCTATCTGGGACCTGTGAACATGGCATTTAAAGTTTTCAATAATCACAGCTAGTAGGAACAGGCCAAGGCTGTTCACCAGGCCCACATGCAGCAGAAGGTAACACTCCAAACCCAGGCTCTTGCGGCAACCCTGAGGCTGGCAGAGCAACAGGAGCAAGGCACAGGAAGTGTCCGGCCCAAGTCTGGACCGCAAAGAGGAATTCCACCAGCAGCTTGCTTTAAGTGTGGCAAGAAGGACCACTGTGCCCCACAGGACCCCTGCCTGCAGCTGCCCACTGAGTCCTGCCCTAACTGCAAGCAGCCTGGTCACTGACAGAGAGATTGCCCCTTTGGCAAACAGGCTTTTTCTCAACGCCTCTACATGGAGGACGAGCCAGCCACATGGGTGTATCACTCAACCTGCTAGGACACGGCCTGGACTCGGAGAACCCAGGGTATGCTGCAACTATTGGGTAAGTCCATCTCATTTCTTGGGAACACGGGTGCTGCCTTCTCTCTTTTGCCACCACCATCTAGACCTCTAATTCCCTCACAGGTCTCGGTTATGGGAATGGATGGGACCCCTCCCTTTCCCCTTCACACATCACCCCTGACATGCAGTTAAAACAGAATCCCCTTTTTTGCACTCCTTCTTAGTTATGCCATCGTGCCCTGTACCCCTTCTGGGTCGAGACATTCTACACAGTCTCGGAACCACTATTCAGCTGACAGCATCTTCCCACTTACTCCTACCATTCCTCACTACCAAGGGCTCCCCCATAATCAATGCTACCCTCATTGCTAACCATGTCTCTCGCCTCAAGCTTGCTCCCATGCAGGATCGCTGGCAGTCAGAACCACTGGGCCCTCCTCGTCTGAGGCTCACCAAAAGGTTGGGCCCTGTACACCCTCCTGTTGCTCCTGTCCCTCCCACCAGGAACCTGCGCCAGAGTGAGCTGAAGCAGGGAGCAATGCTGTTCAGTAGGACTGGCTTGATGAAAGAAGCTTCAATCTCCTCAACCATCTGTGAGAAACTGAGCAAGAATCTCTCTTCCCACAAACCGTTTAACTCCTGATGGTAGCCACCTATTCTTACCTGGGCTGTCCTTATCCTAAATATTCTTCTAATTATCAGTGTTTAACTCATATTTGTTTTTCTTTCTTAAATTCTTACAGAACGGCATTCGCGACGTTTCTCAACTCATGGCCAAACAGATGTTCCTCCTGACACTCTTGAAAGCCACCACCTGCCAACCTCCCCTTCCCACAATACCCCTAACCAGCAGGAAGTAGCCAGAAGAATAAACGGCGCCCCTATTCTATTTAACAAAAAAGGTCAGAATGTAAGGTCGGTGGATAATGGGGACGGTCACATAAAAAACTCAGACCCGGGACCTTTGGCTAGGGCTGCCCACAACTAAGTGCGCCAGAAGAAACTTCCCAGAGGTCCTTGGGAGAAGAGCAACCGTCTGTCAGCCAGTGAGGTTTCACCATGTCATATTATCTCGCCTGCCCTAGAGGATATCGTTAAATACCTCTCACACAGTTTAATTCGTGCGACTCCTCTGGCCTCTGTACCCTGGAACCAGAGGACCTCATTGGGCGGGATGTGCGGTACTTAATAAAACCTTTGCTATTCCACACTTTGTGGCTCCAGCCACCCTTCCTTCTTTCTTGGCAGAGAAAAATACCTTACAAATATCAATTTAAATTATTCTCATAAATGACCTTTATGTTTAGTGTCTGTATGAGCAGTAGCCACTGCCACCATTATAGCTGCCTGGCCCGTGCAGGTTCGCATTTGATTCGGATGGAAGATAATGAAACAACGGAGCCAAGAACTGGTGGGGCATTGCCTTCAATCCTAGTTTGCACCCCATGGGCGAGAATTACACACAGTGGGAAAACACTTCCCTTTCCATTCAGGCCTCCCAAATCATTGACTCATCCGAGTCTCCTAGAATCAAAGCTTTCTACCTCATCAGCCTTATTCACCTCTGTTCCCTATCTCCTTCTCTCTGAACAAACGGTGCACAACCTGGCTTCTTGTCAGCACTCCACCATTGTGGCTGCTTCTCCTATGCAATGCTAATTCAGGAACACACACACACACACACACACACACACACACACACACAGAGAGAGACAGAGAGAGAGAGAGAGAGAGAAAGCCCCCGGTCTATCCCATTTTATAGTGTAGAAATCAAAACCTTTAAGCCAATATACAAATAAGGAAGTCTCTGATACGAAGTCACTTATCTGAGTCATAAATGAAATTTCTCATGAGAGTGCACCACCCACATCATGCAACAGTCAAGTATGTGGGGAAGAGCTTAATTTTGAAAAGATCTTAGTATTAAAAGAGCAGGAAAAGCTTAGTCTTAAAACTAAGCCTTAGGCTATAATGACTTTGCCAGCTTACAGCCTGTCTCTCCCACACCCAATGCAAACTATACGTGAGCAAACATCTATATCATATTTACAAACTTATTTGATTGACAGCGTCCATTGAATGAAGCTATTTATTTAAAAGGTCTTTTCCCTCTGCTAAACTGTTAGTTCTTGGAGTTCACTGAGCAAGGATTTTATATCTCTGAATTTTTATTAAAGTAGTTCCCAAGCCTGGCTGTACATTAGAATCCCCTTGGGAAACTTAAGAATGATCATGTTTGGGCCCTCTTTAGAGGAATAAAATTGGATTCTCTGCAGGAAGAGCTACACTATTAAATCGTCCCAGGTCATTTTAATGTACAGCCATTGTTGTAGGCAGTTAGACAGGCATGAGCAGAGCAAGGCCAGATAGAGAAGGTCACCAGAGCAGGAATGACTGGCCAGACCTCAACTGTATTGCAGCTTCCGGGACCCCTGCCCTGGCGGTGACTGTCAGTGGAGACCATGACCCTGAAAGGACATACCTGGAGAGCTAAAGAATATGCTATTGAGATCCTCTCCCCTGAACCCTCCCTGAAAGTCTCCATCCTTCAAAGCCCTTAGGATGGTAGAGTCAGTGGGCTCTCCCTCCCAGAAGCATGCCTGAGCCCTTTCCCTCCTTCTTCCTCCTCTCTTCCCCATCCAGCATTTCTGTCTCCTAAGCTCCACTTCTCTGGTTCTGTACCTTGTTTCCTGCACTCATTTCTTCTACCTCTGTGACTTTTTACTTAAACTTTCTCTTATATTTTGAGTCTTGGCTTTGCATTCTTTCTTAGCCAGAACTCAAGCACTGAGGTTGCTGACCCGATGTCCGGTTCCACCCCAATGGTCTACCACCTGGATAGTACCATTTTGCTATCCTAGTTCAGCCAACACCATGAATGAATCTACAGTGTTTTTAAAATAATATCAAATATAGTTTATGGTTTTTCTTTCAACTAAAACTAAATGTTTCACAATTATCTATCTATCCATCTACAGGTATTGATCGACTTACGACCTATGCAACTTACAACCATTCGACTTTACGACCACAATCGCTAGCCACGACTGCTCCACATCTGGCAGTGCAAACGTTGCCCCAGCTGGACATACAACAGTGAGGACCAGCTTCCACCAGTACACCATCTTCACGTGCACCATTTCAACTGTAATCCCAGACTCGGTACAGAAATTTGTGTTTTGGATATTTTTTTATCAAACCCCTTCTAAGATGTCTACCAAGAGGGAATTGTCTTTGTCTACACCTCAGCCTGCCAAGAAGGAAAGAAAGGCCATCGATCTCGACACAAAAATGAAGGTAATTAAGCAGTACGAAGGAGGAAAGTGAATGTGATCGCACGTGATACGAAGTTATTACACTCAGCTGTGTCGACAATTTTGAAAGATAAAGAATTTATGAAGCTGTGAAAGGTTCTGCACCCATGCGATCAACAGTTACAACAAAGCTCCGAAGTGGGCCCATCCACGAAATGGAGAAATTGCTATATATTTGGATGGAAGATCAAATTCAAAAACGGACACCGTAAGTCTTTTTACTGTGCAGATGAAGGCGAGAAGTCTATTTCAGACTCTGAAGGAGCGTGCTGGAGAAGATTACTGTCAAGAATTTGTAGCAAGCACTGGCTGGTTCCAGAGATTCAAGAAAAGATTTCCAATGCATAGTGTTCAAGTGGCTGGAGAAGCAGCGAGTGCGGATGAGGAAGGGGCACCTACGTTTGTTGATAGTCTGGATGAATTAATTACAGATGAGGGATATCTAGCAGAACAGTTTTGTAACTTTGTATGTTTAGCAAATGTTAAACCAGTTGTACTGGTAATGCGTGTTTTACTTAAACCTGACAAATGTGAAAATAAGAAACAAAATGGTGTAGAGATGATACAAATGGCATAAAATGAACAAAGAAAATTATGATATGTAACAATAATGGAAGAAAATTATGATAAAATATGACTTAAAGATTTTTATAACATCATTTCACAGTACTGTACATATAGCCTAATCAACTTATGACCAAATTGTGTTACGACTGGTCTGTCAGAACCAATCGTGGTCATAAGTCGAGCACTAGCTGTATCTAAAAGTTTGATACCCAGAAGACATTAACAAATGTTGGGGACCGAATAGCCTAGGGTATTTCTTCCAAGTCGCAGGTAAACTGATCCCATTTCTTGTGGTCACGAGGGCCATTTACTATGCCTTGCCTGAATATTTGGATTTTTATTCATCCATTGAAGATCTCTGTGGGTATTGATAGTCTTTACTTTTTGCTGCTTTGTTTAATATACAGCGTTTCCTTTATTCCTCCTGCCTTAATACCCCATGCCTATTTTAGGCTGGGACCTGCTCCTAATTTAGATGAATTTACCTCAGCCACCCAGCACAGTTTATCCCAAGGTTCTCTTCACCACGCCATGATGCAGAGCTCCAGGGAAAGGCACCCTGGGTTCATCTCTCCAGTCTAAAGAAAACGGAAGCTCCCTCTCCATACGTGCTGCAGATGGCTTTTCCAGTTTACCTGAATCATTGCCAGCTAGAAGCAGTCGTCATTGGGACTTGGACTCTAGCTGCAAAGTGTGGATATGTGACCACAACTCCGGTGCCTTATGGACTTGTCCTGAATGTGTGTGGCTCCTGCTCCTGGGGACAGTTCTCAGACTGAAGTGGGGTTGGGTTACATTTACTAACAACATGAAGTGATGATGGTGTCAACATGGACTTGGTGAAATTACATTAACGTGTTAAGGACATTTAAGACTGTAAGAATTTTATTATCGATCCTGTTGTGTTAGTTAAGACTTTGCTATTTCAATTTTGTTGTTTATTTTGTAGTTTTCCAGTTCGCTTCCAAATCAGAACATGGGAATTCAGATGACTACGAATCACAGCATACCAATTGAAGTTTTAAAATTAAAAGGGTGATATGTTGGGGACCGAATAAACAAACAGGTTATTTTTGCAATCTGGTCAGAGGTCCTGGGCCCAAACCCCAACTCATTTGCCTAGTTAATAAAGAGCTACACCTGATTCTCATTTGTCTCACCCATGTTCTCCGGAGGAGGCTGGGAGCTAGTTTCTTATTAGTGTAAAGTAGATTTGGATGGTAAGGTGGGGGTTGTCTTTGAGTTGCCTTGGAAACTTAATTGAGTTGCTGATGGACCACATTTTTTTCTATGAATAAAAGTGGATGTGCTTCTGGGAGGAGGTGCCAGCTAAGGGAGGTTGTGGCTAAGGAACAGTGGAGACTTTGCGGTGGCATCCTCCCGAACCCATCTACATCTATATATATGTATATATCTTTAAGTCTCTGTCTATCATTTATTTAATTCAATCGAAGACATCGTAAATAAACTTGTCGTGGCTGGTATATGACAAATAAAGGTTTGATAAATATATCAGTCAGGATCCTGGCAGCCAATCAATGGTATACTGGGTGTTGGCAGAGTTTTAATAAAACTAACCAATAATTCAGTTCCTCAGGGCTAGCAATATCATGAAGTTGTTTCCATTTTCTGTGCCTGTTCTCTTTCTCTACAGCATTACTTCAACATTTTTCTCCCTTCTACTACTTTGACGCTACTAAAAGTAAAACCTACCAAAATGTTTGTTCATACTCCGCTAAAACTAAGAACTTTTTTTTCAGAATGTAAACTGATTATGTCTTTATTCATACTGTTTATTTCACCTAACATACATATATATTTTTTTCATAGTGAGGCTTTATCAGTGAAAGAAGTGTTACAATGATATATGTTATGGCACAAAGTCATTATCTCTCAGTGGCTTTCTCAGGCTTGGTTTATGAACCAGTACTTTGAGTGGCACTGTAAGAGATTATTCAAATCAGCATGAGAATTTGCTGAATATCTCCCATTTAAAAACAAAATAAACAATCAAAACCCTCCTTTTGTCCTCCATTTTCCTCCAGCTATTGTTCTTTTCCATTTATCTCTATCAGTTGATTCTAATTGCTATTTTATAACCACTCAAAAAGTCAGTACAATCATGTTTTGTCAAAATTTCCCAATATACCAAGGTTGCTGGTTTGATTTCTGGTCAGGGCACATGAGAAAAGCAAATAATGAATGCACAACTAACTGAAATAACTGAAATAACGAGTTGATGTTTCTCTCTCTTCTTCCCTCCCTTCTCCTCTCTCTCTATAATAAACCCGTCAAATAAAGATTACCCATAACATATTGTGTTTTCTGCCAAAATAGTGAGAATGCAACAATAACAACAAAACTAAAAAAAGAAAAGAAAAAAAAAAGCAAAGGCAGTTATTTTGTTTCAGCTTTCAGGAAACAAAACCAGTCATTCCTGTTATATTTAATTTCCAAGATATTGTGAGGCTAGAGCAATTACATCCATCTTGATATCTTCCTCACCCCCTTGTCCTGTTATTATAATGTTCTGAGCACATATTACTTTCTAACTGACAAAAATAAAAACCATCAAGTATGAAAGCACACACTTTCTTGATTCCTTCCTCCTCCCCATACCTATAAATTTATCTGCATACATATTCATCGTTACACACTTACTAGTGATACCTGACATTACGTCTATTCCCCCTCGTGACTGCTCTGAATCTATGCCTGAAATTCTAGCTCTAACACTTACTTTCAGGGACACTTGGGTGCATTATTGAGTTTCTAGTTACATAACTGTCACCACATATACCAAAATTTCTATTTCAGATGTGTAACATATCTCTGAATTGTAGAGTTTATTCTCTAACATACTAACATACATTATCATCATTACATTTAAGCCAGTAGTAACTACTTTTCTTCAAATTTTCTCATGAGAGTCTCCTACTATAATACAACTAGGTTTCCAAATAAAGAGCCCAGATCTCTTTCTGGAGTTCCAGTTGCATACTGACAGCCAATCTGATGCCTCGCAATGAAAGTATATGCAATGCGTTTAAATCTATTTTATTTCCTTACTTTTACTTCCTTCCCAACATCATATTTTCTTAATGTAACAGCTGTTCACTCAGGCTATCAGTCAGAAAAGCTGGGCATAATCTTTGATTATCCCCTCTACTTTATTCAACACAACTCTTACAACACCTGTTTGGATTTAGCAACCGTAAATTTTGTCTCTAGATTCTACTGTTTTCTTATAACCTCAACTGCCATTATCTTGGGTTTGGGCTTCTCTCTTTTCTGGAAGATTAAAATAGCTTTTTAATTCACTTTCTCCCTTTGATTCCCCTTCTTTACAAATTCCAAAACAATATTATCTAAATAAAGTGACATATTACTATGGACCACTGATATCCACTCATGGACTCCGTAGGTCCTGAAGTTACATTCCCAGTCTCATCTGTTAGTGCTTCATCCTTTTATTATGTTTCAGAAATGATAACTACTTGTAACTGACCCCTTTGTGCCAGGCTTTTCATGATTCTATATCTTTTCCCAAGTTCTTTACTCTGTCTAGGATGTCCACCCCTACAACTTCACCATTACTGATATGACATCCCCTCTTATCTGAAGCTTGCCCTGATGCATTGTCCCATCAAATTAATTACTCTCTCTTCTGTGCAGTAGTACAAATTTCTATTCTTGTATTCACAGCAATGTAATTTTATTTATGTCTGTGTCCACCTCTCGTCTGACAAGGCAGAGCTCATGTCCACAGCACCTCATAAACTAGAACTATTTAAGAATTATTTGTGTGATTACATGAATGAATGTTATAAACTATAAAGTATCACTGTACTAAGTGATACTTTAATTCATTTTAATTCATTGAAATGTTTTTAATGCATTACATTTTATTTATATCTTTAAGAATAATTTATAAAGTAGGTTTTATTAATGAAATTGAAATCATTGTTCTTTTATAGTAAATCATTTATATATTTCTGAATAAATTAACATATTTAAATATTCACATAGACTTTTTCACTATAGACTACTTGGAAGCAAACAAATACATGGGTTATTATTCACCATTGAGTGGATCTCAAAGTCACATGGGTTATTTAAATTCAGCACTTGACAAATTGTTTGCACACATAAAGGTTAAATGAGACAATATTTATCTTCATACATTTGCCACAAAAAATTATTTTTCTTAAAAAAATAAACCATCAACTTATAAATATAAATTTAAAATTGGCTAAGATTTAAATGGTGAAAATTTGAACTGCTCAGAAATACATATTGTTTTTCCCCTCTTTTAGTATGTAGTGTTTATATCTTATCATCTAGCGCTCCATATCTTATTGTTGAAGGCTTATTCTGTACAGTGTCTTAAAAGTTTCCATTTGTTGGACTTTGCTCTCCTATTTTCAGATCTAAAAGTGATGGGAAAATTGCATTAAAACACCAGGGGAACAACAGATGTGAAGTAGTGTGTGCTTGACCCAAAATCCCATTATATATTTCTAAATGTTAATGAATATTTAAATAAAATTTTAAAATTATGCTTCAGTCTTAGGCTATAAATATTACATTGTTTCATCACATTTCCCTCAGAAGTCTTTGACTTTCAATTCTATATCTTGGCTATCTAAGAAACCCACAGGTAAAGATTTTTATTTGTTTTATTGGTGTAAAAAGTGATAATGAGAATGTAATTCAATTCATATAATTTTATATTTTTTATTGATCTTCCAACTTACTTTGTAAAGTACCCTAAACATAACTATGGCTTGGGATCTGATGGTTTAGCATGTAAACAGCCTTTGCACATTTTTTGGTATTTTATTTTTTCACTTTTATTTTCTTCTTTTAGAACTCAAAGAATCAGGTTTCGACATGGTGATGTATCTTTTCTGACCCAAACTTGAAGAGCTGTGCCACAAAACAAAGACATGCAAATATGAGAATTACACAACATCTTTTTAAGTACGTGTGAAAATTCAGAAAATTTTCCCAGGCTTTGTCAAAATTTTTGCTTAAGTGGAAGCAAGATGAGATTTCTCTTCCCACATAATTTCACAGCACACAAACCATGAACGGAAAATAATTATGCCTAACATAAATAGATATGGGCTGTCACTGTAATTCTCTATTTTATACTCTAGTTTATAGTGTATGTATTGTTTTATATTTTTATTACTTGTATGAGTCATTTCAACCTGTTTAGGATGTCCATTTAATGTATCTAATAGCTTCATATAAAGATGGGTGCTTAATAAATATCAGTTGTTAATGATGTTTATGAACCATAAAAATTGCCAGAATATGTAGACAACATGATTATTTCAGAAAGTTTAAAGCAAGGTATTTATAAAAAGATCATTTAATTCAAGTGTTTACTGTTCTTTAAAGTAACATAAGGAAATAGCTTTTCTTCTATTTCAGAAATTGCTTTGAAAATGCCCTAAATTGGTGACCCCTGTATTTAGTTTCATAATTAAATTAAAATAAGGAGATAGAATAGTTCTATCTCCTTATTGCTACTAGGGATATATCAAGTAGAGAATAACATTATTATTATTTTGAGCGGTTCTTGTAAGTCAATTTAAGTCAAATTTATTCCTCTGAAATAAACTTAATATAGGCTAAATGTTGTGAACGCTTCAAGCAGTATGAATGACAGCTAAGGATACTGGCCAGATGTCTTGCTTATTGATGCTCTCACGCAGCTTCCTTTTTCTTTTCTTCTTAGCACAGAAAGAAGCCATAGAAATTAAGGGGCAGACTAAATCAGCAAGCTATATTAACAGATTGGTACTAACAATAGTTCCTATTGCTCCTCATCCTCACCAGCACTTAGTGTCATTGTTTTGAATTTTGGTCACTGTAATAGATGTGTAGAGGCATCTCATTCTAATTTGAAGTTTCCTAATGGCATATAATGTTACACATCTTTTTATGTGTTTATTTACCATGTATACTCCCTGGTGAAGTGTCCATTCATGTCTTTTACCCATTTTTTTAAATTGTGTGTTCATTTACTTAATGTAGAGTTTTAAGGATTCTTTGTATATTTTGAATAACAGTCCATTGTTAGATGTGCCTTTTGCAAATGTTTTCTACCATTCTGTAGCTTGCCTACTCATTCTCTTTACACTGTCTTTTTCCAAGCAGGAGATTTTAATTTTAATGAAGTTCAGGTTATCAATTACTTCTTGCATTGATTGTGCCTTTAGTGTTATCTCTAAAAAATTAACACTGTACTCAAAGTCATCTAGATCTATTTTTCTCATGTTACCTTCTGGGAGGAGTTGTACACTTCAGCATTATACATTTAGGCCATTTTTGTGAGGGGTGAAAGGTCTGTGTTTTATGCATGTGTTTATCCAGTTGTCCAGCACCATTTGTTAAAAAGGCCATCTTTTCCCCCTTGTATTGCTTGTGTTCCTTTGCACAGATCAATTGCTTATGTTTATGTGGATCTGTTTCTTGGCTCTCCATTCTATTCTGTTGACCTATTTGTTCATGTTCACCAACACTATACTGTGAAGAATATTGTGGCTTTAGAGAAAGTCTTGATGTCAGGTAGCATCAGTAATCTTGCTTTGTTCTACTTCAAAATTGACTTGGCTACTCTGGGTCTTCTACTTGTATTGTTACTTCACTTTTACTTAGAATATCTTTCCCAATTAAGGTAGATATAATGAATAATAATCAAAATAACATATTTAAAATTAAATGATTACTGGTTTTAAGGAGAAAAATATTTTCATAAGAAATTGATGATTAAAAATTATGTGACAAATAATTTCTACAACCACAGAAGTATACTTATCAATTAACCAACTGTATGTAACTTGGATATATGGAGACATGCAACATGTGAAGCAACGTATTGCAATGGAAAGTGACCCTCTCAGAAGTGATGCCTCATGGTTCCATTTGGGTGTAGGCACTACCTATAGTGACTGTGAGAAAAAATAATCTTTCTTGACCTCAATGTGCTCATCTTAGAGGAAATAATTATTTTTTATTCAATTACTTCAAAAGTCTCTAGCAGCTCCAAAGTTCTAGGATTCCATTATTGTAAAAAGTGCTTGTCTTTGTCCTCGGGAGAAAACTGGAAAAGGTGCCCATCTGGGCGCAGATGAAATGACCTTTTGCTCCATGGGGAAGATGGACTTCTTCCGCCATCACAGATGTATACACGACTCCTGCCACCAAAGTATATGACCTGCTCTTCCCCATCAATCCAGCCTCTTCTAGGACTACTCTGTTGTTCTCCTCTCTTCATTCTTATGATACACTCTGGAATTCTACCAGTTCCCAGATAAAACGGGTCATTTGCATGTGCCTCATGTACCCAGC